>CAWUFW010012208.1:155000-157500 GCA_963921515.1 Calotriton arnoldi
GTCCGTTTTGGACCCCAAGCCCCGAGGACCACCACCTCCCGGGGCTTTCAAAATGTAAGGAGGGGGCCGCGCGGCCTCCTCCTGGAGCCTGTGGTGGCCCTGGGGACCGCCACCCCCAGGGCCGGCTCCTGCAGTGTCCCGGGGTGCCTACCCCGGGACACTGCTGTTTGCAATGACAGGACGGGAGCCTCGCGGCTCCCGTCCTGTCATTGCAAACTGCTTGGATATTGGAAGAGAGCAGGAAACCTGCTCTCTCTTCCAATATCCAAAGCTGATTGCTTTCCACATGGGGAGCAGCATGTTAGCTGCTCCCCATGTGTAAAAGCAATGCCGGCTCCCAAGGGACGCGGGAGCCGGCGGGACTGTGGGGGATTGGGGACCCCCACAGTCCCCAACGGAGAGAGCCAGCCCCGGGGATGGGGTCCCGGGGCAAGTAGTGGCCCGGGAGGGGCCACGCAGCCCCCTCCCCAAAGGAAAAAAAAAAAAAAAAAAGGAAAGGCCGGCCTCGGGGGATGGGGTCCCCGGGGCCTTAAATGGCCTGAGGAGGGGGCCACGCAGCCCCCTCCATTGAAAAAAAAAAAATCGAGGCCATGCCCGGGGGATGGGGTCCCCGGGGCAAATACAGGCCCAGGGAAGGGGGCCACGCGGCCCCCTTCCCGTTTTTTTTTAAATTTGTAATTAAAAAAAGGGGTAAGCTGGGATGGGGTCCCCAGGGCCCAAAAACAGAAAAAAGGAAGGGGGCCACACAGCCCCCTTCAGAGGACAAAAAATAAAAAATAAAAACGATCGGCCCGAAGGCCCCGCCCCTTCCTTCACCACTCTGCAAACGCGCCCCCTGGCGCGTTTGCAGAGAAGACAATTCCCCTTGAATACTGGGGGTCCCTGGGGGCCAACTAGCCCACCAGGAACCTCCAGTATGCGCCAGGGGCTGCCTTGCAGAGAGGTGTACAGAGGCCACGCCCCTTTTACACCTCTCTGCAACGCAGCTCTGTGGCGCTTTTGGAGGTATATGGTGGGCTAGTTGCACCCCAGGGACCCTCAGGATTCAAGGGAGTTAATCCCCCGACTTAAAACGCGCCACGGGGCGCGTTTGCATAGTGGTGAAGGGAGGGGCGGGGCTTCAGGTGACATGTGTGCAAACAGGCCCCGTGGCGCGTTTTAAGATGGGAATTAAATCCCCTTCAATCCTGAGGGACCCTGGGGGCCAGCTAGCCCAACAGGTACGTCCAGAAAGCGCCACAGAGCTGCGTTGCAGAGAGGTGTAAAAGGGGTGTGGCCTCTGTACATGTCTCTGCAACGCAGCCCCTAGCGCATACTGGAGGTTCCTGGTGGGCTAGTTGGCCCGTAGGGACCCTCATGATTCAAGGGGACTTAATCCCCCTACTTAAAACGCACCACGGGGCGCGTTTGCACAGATGTCACCTCAGGCCCTGCCCCCTCCCTTCACCATTGTGCAAATATTCCTCTAAAATCAGCCGAAATACGAATTCTGATTTACTCACCTGTTATCAGGAGAGACCTCAGTGCTGCATCTTTCAGCCCAGTACTAATCCTGAAAAGTAATTTTAACCGTACTTACCAGTAACTTGAATTTCCTTCCATAGGCTAACATTGACTGGTTTCACTTGGAAATTCTTCTAAGTGTTGAGTTTTGAAACATACAAATATTCCTCTAAAATCAGCCGAAATCCGAATTCCGATTTACTCACCTGTTATCAGGAGAGACCTCAGTGCTGTATCTTTCAGCCCAGTACTGGTCCTGAAAAGTAATTTTAACCGTACTTACCAGTAACTTGAATTTCCTTCATAGGCTAACATTGACTGGTTTCACTTGGAAATTCTTCTAAGTGTGGAGTTTTGGAACTTTATAATATTCCTCTAAAATCAACCAAAGTACGAATTCCAATTTACTCACCTGTTATCAGGAGAGAACCCAGTGCTGCATCTTTTAGCCCAGCACTGACCCTGAAAAGTAATTTTAACCGTACTTACCAGTAACTTATATTTTCTTCCATAGGAATCCATTGTCTGCTTTTCAGCAGAAAAGTTTCAAAGTGTCGATTTTCACAAACTACAAATATTCCTAAAAAATCGCCTGTATGACTTAAACGCATTCTTTCAACTGTTTACAGGAGATGCACCAGTGCTGGATCCAGGATCCAACACTGAGTAAGAAAAAGTAACGATAACAGTTTTTACCTTCTAAGTGAATTTCCTTCCATAGGATAACATTGGTGATTCTATGAGAAAAAGTTTCTAAGTGTCAACTTTTAAAGTACAATAATATTCCTTAAAAATCACGACTGTAACCAAAACGCTTTTACTCAACTGTTTACAGGAGATGTGCCAGGACTGAATCTAGGATCCAGTCCTGTGGTTAGAAAAAGTAATCCATAAAGTAACTAATTGCATTTAACTAGAAATTTACATTGAGCTGAATGTTGCATTGTGTTTGAAAATGTGTTGCCCATTGCAACAACTGTAACCACTGTACTTAAAA
>CAWUFW010012208.1:162500-557403 GCA_963921515.1 Calotriton arnoldi
TGGGGAAGGGAGAGGGATCTGCCCATGACCCATTGCCGGTTCGAGAGCCACCACTGCAACTGTTTTGTAGTCTCCTCCGAGATCTGGACGTGATCGGACAGGTTGCCCTGGTGCTGCGCCCACTGGAACTTCAGGTCCCACTGCAGAGCCCGCATATGCCATCTGGCATGATCGACCAGCAGAATGCAGGAGGCCATGAGGCCCAGCAGCCTCAGGGTCATCCGTACCGAAACCCAGGATAGAGGCTGAAAGATCGGAATCATAGCCTGAATATCCCGGACTCGCCGTTCGGGAGGATAGGCCCGAAACTGCGTCATGTCCAGAACTGCTCCGATGAAAAGGAGCTGTGGAGAAGGAATCAGGTGCGACTTCGGCACATTGATGGAGAACCCCAGCGAGTGCAGGAGTTCGGCCGTAGTCTGGAGGTGGGAAGACGACTGCCTGGGACGAGCCCGCCTTCAGCAGCCAGTCGTTGAGGTAGGGGAAGACTGGAACCCCTGCCCGGCGCAGATGAGCTGCGACCACCGCCATCACTTTCGTGAACACCCGAGGGGCACTTGTGAGGCCAAAGGGGAGCACGGTGAATTGAAAATGCTCGAGGCCCACCATGAACCGCAGGCAACGCCGGTGGGCCGGCAGGACGGGGATGTGGAAATAAGCGTCCTGCAAGTCCAACGCTACCATCCAGTCTCCAGTGTCGAGGGCAGTCAAGACCTGAGCTAAGGTGAGCATCTTGAACTTCTCCTTCCGGAGGAAGCGATTGACGTTCCGGAGGTCCAAGATAGGACGCATGTCCTCCTTGTCCTTTTTGGGCACCAGAATGTTGTGGGAGTAGCAACCACGTCCTACTTCTGGGGTTGGAACGCGCTCGATGGCCCTCTTGGCCAAGAGGGCCGCAGCTTCCTTCTGAAGAAGCACCAAGTGATCCCCTGACATGCGGTGGAATTGAGGTGGCATGGCTGGGGGGATGGTCTCGAAGGGGAGGGAGTAGCCCCTTCGGACAATGTCCAAGACCCACCTGTCCGAGGTGATGGCACGCCAGTGGTGAAGGTGATGGCGGACCCTGCCCCCTACTGGCGTGCTGTGCACCTGAAAGGAAGGACTAGGAAGGTTTGGAGGCCGCGGACGGGGCGGGGTTGGTGGCCTGACCCGCACGCTGGTTGCCTGACCCGCCACGGCAGGAGCCACGTCCTCGGCCACGCGAAGACGCTTGCTGCGTGGGCCGGTGGCTGGGCAGCGGACGTGACTGGGCGCCCCTTCCGTGTCCACGAAAGGGGCGAATATCAGACGGTAGCGGAGGGCGTACAGCAGAAAGGCCCAGGGACTTAACTGTAGCCCGCGAGTCCTTAAAGCGCTCCAGCGCATGGTCTGCTTTGTTTCCAAAAAAGACCGACCCCATCAAAGGGCATGTCCATAAGGGTGTTTTGGACATCACCCGAGAAACCAGTGGTCCTCAGCCAGGCGTGACGGCGCAGCCCCACTGTCGTCGCAAGCGATCTGCCTAGCGAGTCGGCGGTATCAAGGCCACATCTAATGGTGTATTTAGCCGCATCTCTTCCGTCCGCAATGGCGCGGGAAAGTAGTGTCTGGACCTCCTCAGGACACTGGGGCAGAACTTGCGCCACCGAGTCCCACAGAGAGTGGGAATATCGGCCCAAAAGGCAAGCGGTGTTGACAGACCGCAAGCCAGCACTGGAGGAAGAAAAGACCTTCTTCCCAAATTGATCCAGGCGTTTGGATTCCCTATCCGGAGGAGCGGTAGGGAAGGCGGTTTGGGAAGCAGAGGCTTGGACAACCAAGCTCTCAGGAGTGGGGTGTTGGGAGAAGAACAGGGGGCGCCCGGAGCGGGCGATGGCGTCGGGCCACGTTCCTATCCACAGGAGCCCCTGTGGCGGGCTTGGACCAGGTGCCCAAAGAACGTCGGAAAGCGCGTCATTAAACGGCAGCAGTGGCTCCGAGGAGGTAGCTGCCGGCTGAAGCACTTCCGTCAGGAGGTTAGTCCTGACAGCCACTGTAGGCAATTGGAGGTGTAAGGCCCCATCTGCTCTACGCAACACCGTTGCAAAATTTGCTCCCTCCTCCGTTGCCACGGAAGGAGGAGAGAGCATGCCAGAGTCAGGGGAGGTGTCCAGACCACTGGCATCCCCAAGCTCCTCAGCCCAGTCCTGATCGAACTCACACTGCTGTTTGAGAGGGTCATCCGACCCCTCCCAGTTCTCTTCGTCCTCCTCTGGTTCAAAATAAGGAGGAGGAGGAGGGACATGCGGGACTCAAGGTCTCATCGGCTTCGGAGCCGGCGTCTAGCGACGCCGGTCCGGCGCCGTGTCCGGAGAGAACCGGGGGACGACGCCGCCCGGAGCCCCGGGCGTCGTCGGAAACGGCACCGGAGACATCGGCGCTGGTGGAGGTGTTATTAGGTCAACCAGCGTCGATGGGGTTGTGGCAGCACTGGAGCCGGGGCCGGGGTCGAGGCCGGGACCGAGGCTGGTGTGACAGGCGGCGCCAGGGAAACCCCATCAGGGCCCGCGGGGCCCGAAGGCGCACCGGGGGGACCTTGAGGCCCGAAGAGGCGGGCCATGGCCGACAGGAACTCCTGTATCTCGGCCGGAGTCGCCCCCGAACCTGGGAAGTGCGGGTAATGCGGGGGCGGCTCCACAGGCACTCCCGGAGCCGCGGGGACGGTGCCGACAGGACCCTCAGCCGAGTCGTAAGACCGGCGAGGCGAAGTCGTCGAGCGATGACGCTTCTTAGACTTCTTATGCTTCGACTTACCGGAGGAGTGCGAAGACTTGGACCCCGACGACCGATGAGGACTCCGTGACCGGCCCCTCGACCTCTCACGTGACTGGGGCTTGGTGCGGCACGGAGCCGACTGCCGGACCTCGAGGAGCTTTCGAGACCGCTCTCACAAAGCCTTCGGATGCAAGGCCCGACAGTCGGGGCACGACTTGGGGTCGTGGTCACGCCCGAGGCAGTAGAGACAATCCTGATGCGGGTCCGTGATCGACATCATTCGACCACAGGCGTCGCATGGCTTGAAGCCGGGCATCCCTACCGACACCTCTGGAGTCGAGCGACTCGAGAAAACAGTGAAAAATTCACCAAAAACGTAGTCAAAAAATGACTAGGGCACTGCTCTTCCCGGATCTGCGCTTACTGGCACGGAAAAAGAAGAAATGACGTCAGCGCGCAGGGGCGGCGTCTAAGTACTGCCCGCGACGTCATCCCGGCGATCCAGACGCCGGACGCGGAGCCGCACGACGCCGCCTACCGACGCGCAAGGGTACTGCTAAGCAAAACTTTCCGGATCCAGCCTGACGCCTGGGGATATTCTAAGGTAAGGAATCTGTCGCTAACGTGTCTCTTTCAGATTATATATATATATATATATATACACACACACACACATATATATATATATATATATATATATATATAGCAGAAGAGGTGGGGACAGGGAAACTAAGTTAAGAAAGCTGGAAACGCGATATATTCTCCAATTAGATTCCAAGTCCCCGGTGGCCTCAATGCAAGAGGATTTACACACTTGCCTAATATAAAGACCCAGCCACACGTGACAAATAAAATACATATCTTGCACAGGAATAAAATGTAATTATGGCCGTCTACTACAAATATTTAGATAATTAGGATTTTTAAAAATGTTAAAAAAATTAAATATTTATGCCATCAGATAATAACCAACTCAGTTTTTGGATCGTAAGGGATTAATTAACTAGGAGACAAGCAATATGTTCAACATTTATGTATTGAATGTGGATTTTATATAATATTGCTAAATGTAACACAAGGAATTGTATATACATGCATATACATGTATGAGGTGTTACACATTTGGTATATCTATAGTTGCTAATGAATTTTAAGTGTATTTTATATAATTTTATATATTAATATATTTATAGAGTGTTATTTTGCACATTAGAATATCCCGAGATCCAGGACTGTCAAAAAAGAGAACCAAAAACAAGGTTAAGGTGGTTAGTCGGTAATTACACTGAGTATCAATAACGACTCTGGATAAATCAATGTGAGATATGGAAAGAATAATTAAATACCGAATACCTGGATTAGCCAAGTTTTATTTTATTTCATTTTCTTAATATAACCTCCAGTTGTTTTGAAAAAGTAAATAATGTTTATAAAGCCAAGAATGCTCTGATATCTATAGTTTTTAATGCCCTTTAGCACTTTAATGCGTTTATGATTTAGGAGGTCAACCATATGACATCATGATGATATATTTTTATAACCAATATGTCGTGTTTTAACAATCAGGTATTTAAACCAAGAATTGTGAACATCAGGAAAGGAATGATAACAAATGTCACAGATAAAGGATAAGAAAAATCAGTCCAATAATAAGGAAACTGATAAATACATTGTGTAACAGTTTATCTATGTATGTATGAAACAGTAACTTTCAAAACATTTAAAAAGAAAATATTTGTATATATTTTAACATGTTATGGGTTAATGTTTTGAATGTCTATGTCAGAAACAACCAGGTGATGCATTTTACAATGAGCACTGAGCGCTTTAAAATCTTGCACGTAATCCCGTTACCACTGTCATGTGATCAAGCCTTGTGGAAGGCGAAACGCGTAATGGCGACTGAGGCGAAATAAACTCACTTTGAAGCACAACTTTGGGTCCGTGTATTGGAGATATCCGCAGAAGCCACAGAGTACATTTGATATATATATATATATATATATATATACACATACACACACACATATATATGGGGAGGTGGTGGTCCCCGGGGCTGTGCAAAGGTTGGGAGGGGGGCCGCGCGGCCCCCCTCCTGGAGCCCTCCATGGCCCAGGGGACCGCCACCCCCCAGGGTCGGCTCCTGCAGTGTCCCGGGGTGCCTACCCCCGGGACACTGTAGTTTGCAATGACAGGACGGGAGCCTCGCGGCTCCCGTCCGGTCATTGCAAACTGCTTTGGATATTAGGCGAGAGCAGGAAACCTGCTCTCGCTCCAATATCCAAAGCACATTGCTTTCCACATGGGGAGCTGCATGTTAGCAGCTCCCCATGTGGAAAGCAATGCCGGCTCCCGCAGGAGGCGGGGAGCCGGCAGGGTCCGTGGGGGAGTTGGGGTCCCCCCACGGACCCCAAAGGATAGGGCCAGCCCCGGAGGATGGGGTCCCCGGGGCAAGTAGTGGCCCGGGAGGGGGGCCACGCGGCCCCCCTCCCCCAAATTATTAAATAAAGAACAATTTTTTTTTAAAAAGGCCGGCCCGGGGGATGGGGTCCCCGGGGCCTAAGAAGGGGGGCAACGCAGCCCCCCTCCATAAAAATAATTAAAAAAAATATGTGTCAATGACCCGGGGGATGGGGTCCCCGGGCCGAAATTGGCCACGGGAGGGGGGCCCACGCGGTCCCCTTCCCGTTTTTAAAAAATAAATAAAAGGGGGTCAGGCCCTGGGGGATGGGGTCCCCAGGGCCCAAAATAATTAAAAAGGGGGGCCCCTCCTTGTCAGCACTTTGCAAACGCGCCCCCTGGCGCGTTTGCAGAGGGGGAACAAATTCCCCTTGAATACTGGGGGTCCCTGGGGGCCAACTAGCCCACCAGGAACCTCCAGTATGCGCCAGGGGGCTGCGTTGCAGAGAGGTGTTCTGAGGCCACGCCCCTTTTTACACCTCTCTGCAACGTAGCTCTGTGGCGCTTAATGGAGGTAGCTGGTGGGCTAGTTGCACCCCAGGGACCCTCAGGATTCAAGGGGAGTTAATCCCCCGACTTAAAACGCGCCACGGGGCGCGTTTGCACAGTGGTGAAGGGCGGGGCCTGAGGTGACATGTGTGCAAACAGGCCCTGTGGCGCGTTTTAAGATAGGGAATTAAATCCCCTTCAATCCAGAGGGTCCCTGGGGGCCAACTAGCCCACCAGGTACCTCCAGTAAGCGCCACGGAGCTGCGTTGCAGAGTGTTGTAAAAAGGGGCGTGGCCTCTGAACACCTCTCTGCAACGCAGCTCTCTGGCGCATACTGGAGGTATCTGGTGGGCTAGTTGGCCCATAGGGACCCTCCGGATTGAGGAGGAATTAATTCTCCAACTTAAAACGCACCACAGGGCGTGTTTGCAGACATGTCACCACAGGCCCCACCCCCTTCCTTCACCATTGTGCAAATATTCCTCTAAAATCAGCCGAACTACGAATTCCGATTTACTCACCTGTTATCAGGAGAGACCACAGTGCTGCATCTTTGAGCCCAGTACTAATCCTGAAAAGTAATTTTAACCGTACTTACCAGTAACTTGAATTTCCTTCCATAGGATATCATTGCCTGCTTTTTGCTGAAAAAGTTTCTAAGTGTCGATTTTTGAAACATAAATATTCCTCTAAAATCAGCAGAACTACGAATTCCGATTTACTCACCTGTTATCAGGAGAGACCTCAGTGCTGCATCTTTGAGCCCAGTACTGATCCTGAAAAGTAATTTTAACCGTACTTACCAGTAACTTGAATTTCCTTCCATAGGCTAACATTGACTGGTTTCACTTGGAAATTCTTCTAAGTGTGGAGTTTTGGAACTTTATAATATTCCTCTAAAATCAGCCGAACTACGAATTCCGATTTACTCACCTGTTATCAGGAGAGACCACAGTGCTGCATCTTTGAGCCCAGTACTAATCCTGAAAAGTAATTTTAACCGTACTTATCAGTAACTTGAATTTCCTTCCATAGGAATCCATTGTCTGGTTTTCAGCAGAAAAGTTTCAAAGTGTCGATTTTCACAAACTACAAATATTCCTTAAAAATCGCCTGTATGACTTAAACGCATTCTTTCAACTGTTTACAGGAGATGCACCAGTGCAGGATCCAGGATCCACCACTGAGTAAGAAAAAGTAACGATAACACTACTTACCTGCTAAGTGAATTTCCTCCCATAGGATAACATTGGTGATTCTATGTGAAAAAGTTTCGAAGTGCCCACTTTTAAAATACAATAATATTCCTTAAAAATCACTACTGTAACCAAAACGCTTTTAATCAACTGTTTACAGGAGATGTCGCAGGACTGAATCTAGGATCCAGTCCTGTGGTTAGAAAAGTAATCCATAAAGTAACTAATTGCATTTAACTAGAAATTCACATTGAACTCAATGTTGCATTGTGTTTGAAATTGTGTTGCCCATTGCAACAACTGTAACTACTGTACTTAAAAGTCTATTGCCTATTTGCAAAGTATTTAAACTAAAGTAATTCATTCTGAGAAAGTATATTTTGTAATGTATAATGTAATTACAATGTAATTTAAAAATAAAATATCTAAAAATAGTTTAAAAAAATGTAGTAAATCAGTATCAAAAAAATAAATATAACAATTAATACATTTAAAAATGGTCATTTACAAAACCTTTGAAATTCACTGAAAAAAACCATAGGTTTCAGGCACGTTATAGTTAGGAATTAGCATTTAAAAAACCTTTGAAATTCACTGAAAAAACCATAGGTTTCAGGCACGTTATAGTTAGAAATTAGCATTTAAAAAACCTTACAAATTCACTAAAAAACCATAGGTTTTAGGGACAGTTATAGTTAGTTGGACATTTCACTCGTACAAAACCATAGAAATTCCCCCGTTATAGTTAGTTTAGCTAACTATAACTCGCGCCCCCGCAATGCACTGCTGATGACGTCACATATTACATCACTCATGACATGGTCAGTGACATCACTCATGACATCACTGATGACATCATCCATGTGATCATTTGATGCATCTTCTCACACCCTAATATAACCTTTGAAACACCCACTCTAAATTACAGACTGCCATTCTCAAAACCATAGACACTCCAACACCAATAACTACATACCCACTCACTGATTATTAGGTCTACACACACATCCACTCACTCACCCGTACAGTCACTCATACTTACGGTCACTCAGTACAGGACTATCATATGCACTCATACACCTACATAGAGACACACCGCCACTCATCCATAGAGGTACTCACACACCTAGTCAGTCATGCAAATAATTAATCACACTGCCATTTACTCACCTATACAGTTATACACACACCAGCTCACTTACTCATACAAATACTAGCACATTCTTACGCTCTTATACAATCACTGATACAAGTACACACTCATCCATACAGCCACTCACAATCACACACTCTCACTTATAGCCATTTATATACTCCAACACACATATATACTGCCTTTCACATATGTAGTTACTCACACGTACCACTGAGATATACATTCACTCACTAACACACCCATACACACTCACCCACCTATACAGTCCATAACAGATGCACTCTTGAAACCATGCACCCAGTGAATCACCCACTCACATCTATGCACAGAGTCACACACACCCCACCCACACAAACACTCAGGCACCCATACAGATACTCAGACAACCAATCAATAACCCATGTAGACACTCATGTAGCTATTCGCAAACTCATGCAGCCGCTTACACACCAACTGACAGACGGATAGGCATTCACACAGTTTAGTCACTAACCCTTGCATTCAGTAAGATACTTTTAATCACTCACTTATATAGTCAGTCACGCACCTACTAAATCCTTCATCCACACACTTATACACCCACTCATTCTTCAATACACCTTTCCCTATATATATTAAACATATTTAAACTTTGCAGAAACACACAGTCACTGGATGATGTCATGAGTGATGTCATTTGAGATGTCATCAGTGATGTCATTGACCATGTCATGAGTGATGTAATATGTGACATCATCAGCAGTGCATTGCGGGGGCGCGAGTTATAGTTAGCTAAACTAACTAGAACGGGGGAATTTCTATGGTTTTGTACGAGTGAATTGTCCAACTAACTATAACTGTCCCTAAAACCTATGGTTTTTTCAGTGAATATATATATATACACACACACATATATATATATATATATATACATATATATATATACATACATACATACACATACATATACATATATCTCCATATCCTTGAAAGCATGATCAATGCAATTTATCTGTCGCCTGCTCATGTTAGCAGGGAAAGAAGACAGAGAGCAACAGTCAGGCTTTTTTTCAGCTTGGTCAATTTTCGCATTAAAAAGACATTTCCTTTTTGAAGGATTTTCATGGATGTGAAAACTGATTCAGCACAAGGCACATAAGCGGTTTACCCGGGAAAATCCAAGGTGCATCATACTTCTGGTTATGCTCCATCACATAAGATGGCAGGAAATGATTTAAAAGCGAAAAGGCTGACTTTTGAGTGTCAGAGAATAACTGATCAGGGTGTTTGCAAAATTAGAGCAACATTAACAGTCCTTTATTGTTTTATTTGGAACACAAATTATAAACATCCAATTTTGTAATAATTATTATGACCGAAATTCCAAAAAAATGCTAGCCGACAGGCTTTTCAGTCTATCCATCGCCAGATCCAAAATTAGACCATTATCATTCAGACTTCTTTTCTTTGAGTAGGAAGGACACAAAAGCTTAGCCAAACACTTTGGCATCTTTCCCCATTCTTTTCCTCTCTTACAAGCAGAATCTTCACAGGCTCTTCAATCATAAAAAAGTTACTACCGGCAATATTGTATTGAGTGCTCACACAATTTACAGCAGAATTACTCACTGCAAATTCAGCCTTGAAAAAGCTCTAGAGTGAAAGCGTTAAAGGCACTTAGGAATTCTGATTACAATAAAAAACAATACTATAACTGCATATCTGTCAAAATCCGGATCACAAAAAAGAATATTTGAGAACAGCATGATCAATTTCTCTCTTATGCAATGAAATTACTTGGAGCACACCCTTAATTGATTCCATATTGGATTCTTCATGCTACAAGAAAACAAATTCTGTGAATTTCTCCTTTTGATAGACCTATGCAGACATAAAACATTTTTCCTCTGTTTTCTCCCCAAAAAGCTATTATTTGTCGAACGCATAGCAGGATACCACACAAGCAGCACACAGCAGGGGTTACAACGGTCAATGAACAGCCCATGTTGGAGAGAAATCAGATATACTATAGGTTTTCATAAATTACCAGGTATTGCCCCACCACAAATAGTTGTGGCCAAGGACAAATTATTTTGGTTACAGCTTGCCCTTCCCATTTGTCTTTTCACTTCTGCATACATCTGTAACACAAAGCATAGAAATCCGGACAGTGGAAGGTCTACAGTACGCCAGTATCTCAAAGGAAACAATTCAGCAAAATCATGGGTGTATTGACATTATACACGTTTTGACATGATGGAACCTATGGCTCTGATGAAGCAGTATAAGCAAATAAGAAACAACACTGTGTCCAAATCTAACAACTCCAGACTATATAAGAAGTCACTGCCACCAGCTACTGCACAACAGAAATCCAGGACTTGGCTACTTTGGAAGGTGGTGGTCCATAAAAACAGGAGATGGATCATCTAAAACATGAGTTTCTTTAGAGCATAGAGGTTGCTAGTAAAATCAAAGGTAATCTTATGACCCCCCAATTCTTCTTTTTCCGACAAGCATGCTACACAGTGAACTGATGAGCACAGCATTTACAGCAGAGGAAAAAAGGCTCAACTGAGAAAATTAACTAATTCACCCACAAGGGAACCCAGCACCCTACCACTGGAAAAGGACCTCATTCAAATAGTATAATAGAAAAACTGGAAGTAATGAGAAAAATCAGTCATATTAAAATGCACATTTTATTTTTATTATGTACACACAAAATACTACTGTTGTGTCAACCCTTCCACCTCAATAATTTCCTATGAAAACTATTACCTGTTTAAGGGCTAGAGAATAAAGTATGCTCAACTTGTTTGTGTGTGTGTGTGTGTGTGTGTGGGGGGGAAAGAAAAAATAAAAACATGCAGGAATAAAAATGAATATTTGCATGCACTGACAAATGTTTTCCTCAGACACATTACTCATCACTAAAAAATAAAACCCCTCTGAGGAAAAGCAGTTTCAAACCTACAGCTACTAAGGAAAAAAATATATATAATGCCATGTTTTATTCTTCGACTTTTACATTTATTGTCAGACAATATCTCGAAATTAATAGCTGCAGTGCTTCGATGGCAAATTCTAAAAGACAGGACCGTTTTTCAAAACAAAAACATGGTAGCAAAGGGTTTCTATGATGTTTAAGATTACAACCACAATGGAGAATAGATAATGCTTTACATACGTAGTACAGTGGTGAAGCACTTCAAAGTTGGTGATTTATCAAAAGGCAAAATAAGCAATATATAATCAAATAATTATTTGCCTCCTAAGTTGGAAACGTAGAGTGCGCTTTGCTTTAAACTGCAAAGATATCACAAGACCATGACCTAGACAGCACACCTTGCAGGATACTTCCCAACATCTTGGAAAACGGAGCACAATTTCTATTGCTTTTTGTTTGACTAAAGTTTTACTGAATTTTACAGTGTACCTGATGCAGAGAATAGTGGATTACATTTCAGTTGTACTAAGATACTCCAGGCAAAAGCATATGCAGAAAACCTCGAACAAGGATTTGTTTTTGACACATTTGTCCCAAGACTATATTCAAAGCACACACCATTAAACTTTAATGGCATCAGTCTATCACTCTTGAGACACTGCCTGACTATAAGCTTTGTGCCTTAGCTTCGTGATCTGGAACTGGAGTGTCTCGCGTTTTTCTTGTTATGAGACTTGGGATCTGAATTGAAATTCCCATGTGGAGATTTAGAGTGAGATCTTGCTGAATCCGAATGCCTTCGATGTGATCGTGACTTTGTTCCTGAGGAGGATTTCCGCGGTTGTGACCGAGATCTTGACCGCGAATGACCTTTAGACCACGAGCTTCTTTTAGGTGTTCTTGATCGTCCCCTTGAGCGGGATCTGGACTGGCTGCAAGAATACCTTTTGCGCCTTGACCTGTGAATGATTCCAGATAGTTACAAAATTTGAAACTATTCGAAAAGGATTTTAAGTACATCAATATATATGCCAAATCAAAACGCAGATTTAAAACGCAAGTATCTTTGAATCAGAAAGCTTAATATAGGTTGAAGACTGGTTTTTACTTTTCACCACCACAAAATATCACGAATTTGTGAAAGTGATTTTACTCGTAACCATAGTTCTCCAACAGTAATGTTATATATATATATTTTTTTTCTTAACATTTCTCTACTGATTTTGAGTCAACAATGTACTTGACAAAATGGGCACTGTTCATCCATACATGTAAGCAGCGAAAGGTCGAATACAGTCCAACACTAAAGCAAACAAACAGACATCAATCAAAAAGAATTTCAAAGGATTGCTTCCACTGATTGAGATCACGTGAAGTATCTTTCCATTCCCTCCTCTTACCGGTCCATCCTGACAATGGGCAACAGTACAGTGCACATCCAAATTTAGAGAGACAGAAGGAAGTGAGCTAAAAGAGGCAAAAGAAAAGATCAGAGTAGAAAAAAAAAAGAAAGAAAAAAAAAAAAGGTGAGTGACAGTCACGGGTGGTAGTAGCCTGCCGTACCGACTCAGTGACTGCCCTTGACAGTACATCAGCTATTGAGGTAGGTTCAATCTAGTGGACTCCAAATGCCATGCCCGCCCATTTCCACGGCCTATCCCTTCTCACAGTTCCAGCGTCCTCCCTCTCCAGTCCATATTGATAGTCTGTTTCCATCCCATGCCTATATTCCTCATTGCCTCACTTTGTCATTACTTGGGCCTCCAATAGGGTTGCCCCTGAGCCTGCCATGGTGATATAGAGATCACTCCTATCACATGCTGGGAGAAGCACATTCCAATAATATTTTCTAAGGATTCTCCACCACTAAGAAGCATCCCAGAGCACTATTAGACCTTTCAGAATTCCAATCTCTGCGCCCCTCAACACCATTATACATGGCATTAACATTTGGATATGCACTTTTGGAAAAATAAGGTATGACACAAGCAGGGAGTCTGGATAGATAGCTTTTAAAATCAGAGGATGTGCATGCGCCAAATTTCTTTCTCGGTTTAGTACAGGATCAATTCTTTGACTCAAGTTCCGAATTCAGTACCAAAAGATAATCAAAAAGGAGAAAAACTTTGAGATGTTAACTCAATTAAATTTAAAAATAAAAAAAAATAAAAGTCAGAGGTATTTTTCCAATCCTGGAGTTATCACAACAGTCACAATTTAAACAGCAATACCTGCTGAATGTCTGACCATAATTCAATGAGACTACCGTCTATATCTCAAGACTGCAGAGAAAGCTGCCATCACAGATCTACTGCTAGTAGTTCAAGCCCTGAAACTACTGGGGAAAACACAATATGCTCTTGGTTAACCGAATTTGACTGGAAATTCCTTAGATACAGTTTCTCCTGAAATTCTTGCTCCGTAAGGTACAAGTGGGCCTCAAAATGCTGGTGTCCTTCAATTCCATCAATATGCCAGAGAGCTCAGGGTTATGTAAATGGCCTCCCTTGAACAGAAAGCAGAAGACTAAAGGTTAAGAACCACCACCTCAAAATGCAGCACAGGAGTGTAAGATTTACCAATGGCTTAATTTACTAAGTGATCAATCCATCTCCCGACTGATTTACTAGCCCATCAATCCATTTTCTCTCTAGATGCTGGACTAGTCTGTGCTGGCCGAGGGTGGCTGTGGCTTGCACGCCCTGGTCAGAGTTAGTGATGTTGCGCTGGAGGCTGTGGGTTTGTTGGGGGAACTCATGAGCAGAGGTGATCAGTCTACGGCTGCATGTGGGACTGTTGAGACAAGGTTAGTAGTGACTACAACACACAAAAGGAGAGAAAAAGGGCGCTAGTGGGCTCAAGCCTGCTCTTGCTCATAGAATCACAACGTCAAGAATTAGCGTGACATCCTGGGCTTGCTCCAAACCCATTTGGTCATGAGCAAAAAAACTCCCTAATGTCTTTGTACTTACCTCCTAAAAGTTTTAACTCCCAGAGCGAGGGCAATTCCAAGAATTGGACAAGGTGGGCTCACTCATGTAATGTGACATGCTTCATCATTTGCCACCTTGTCCCACCCTGGTAAGATAGTACCACCAGGGCGGAGTCTACCTTGGGGAGGGGGGGCTGGCCTGAGGGAGTTCTTATAAATTATTTTTTCTGGATAAAATTCTTGGATCCAGTTTCGAGGTTAAAAAAGCCTTAGGATAAACCACAAAGTATCCTTTATTCAGGTTTTATCCTAGGCTTGCTTAAAAACACCAAAGGGTATTATCAGGAGGCAAATATAGGTATAAAGACCTATATGAATCTCTGAATTGATAACATTCTCATGCCAACATATTTCTGCCTATAGTCAGCCAAACTGTCTTAGGCATTCGTCAGGGCCAAATCTATGTGCTCCTACACCACAAGGAACTAAGTGCAGAGTCCCATAGAAGCCATGTCGAGAGGCGCTACCTCTTCAATGAAGTATTTAGGTTATTCAACCTAGTTATAAAATGCTAGTCTGTTCGGGGTGGACAGTAGGAGCATAGTGGGCCCGCTACCTTGATGAAAGTGTGACAACAGGAGAGCTCAAAACCAGTATCATGGGGATGGGCATTAAACTTTTAGTCAAAATTACTCTTTACTGGCATTGGAATATTTATTTATACAGTATTCCACTCTGCTCACTAAATTGCAGAAACAGCATAAGGGCATCATGGCGGTTCTGTTGGCCAGGACTTAGGATAGGGCAGCAAACTTATGACTTTTTTGATTTGGACAAATGTCCTAATAGACAAAACTCTAGTTTACTTGTTAGGCACCTATTGTTACATCTGATACTAGGAATATTACTTCACTAATCATGGTCCTCCCAAATCAAACCCAAAAGCTAGTAGTCTGTGCTTAGGGCCCTCCATGCTGGAGGCGGGGAAATGAACATTGCTATACATCCAGCCTGTGTGTTTAGGGGATAGGTACTTTTGGTGCAGATAGCTGAACTGAGCAAGTTTAAATCACTCTTTTTGAATAGGCTCATGTTTTGACCCATTTAGTATTCAATTGCTTCCTGTTGAGTTGTGTCCCATAGTTCTCCCAATTTGGTCTTTTATTTTAACTATATCTAATAGGGCATCATGAAGAATGCACCAGAATTAAACGGACTTATTGAGGGCCACCTGAGAGTTGTAAATATCGTCTAATAAATGTTCTTTGCTGTGGTAGATCTGCACACTAAGGTATCTGACCATTTTTAAGTACCCATCGAAGTGGGGGCACTGGTAGTCCTTGTCCTTAACAAATCTCACTAAAGAAGCTGTAAATACTTGAAGGAAAGTTCCCATAGTGCAAGGATACTGCAAGGCATCAGCTGCATACAATGATTTAATGTGGTGTCTACTAACATTATTCCCAAATTTGAGCCATTCATTATACAGAAGAAAAAAAAAAAAAATCAGGGACTTCTAAGCCATAGAAGGCAAGAAACAAGTTCTTTACCTCTCAATATAGTTTTGCCGCTTGAGACACTGCAGGTCATATGCTGTGGTTTATTATGCATCTAGTGGCTTGGGTCTTGAATTGCATCTTACTTTCCCAACTTTTTGTTGTTGTTTTGGAATGGACATCATGATTGGTTATGACATGGACGTACAACTACAGCGCCCAATATGTGACCAACATTTTGGATTCTCTTTTTCACCACTGCAGGATTTGAAAGGAGGAGCTCTGACCTTTTTGCAGACTTCTCTAATCAAGATAACCATGATCTTAAAAATCAAGATTGGACAGATTGAGGGAGGTTTTTCCACTGTTCTTTGACCAATTCCAACAATGACTGTTGGGGGCTTTTACCTTTGGGTCTCTTTGACACAGTTTTGAGGATTATGATTTAGTGCCAGTGACAGGAACAGATCGAACCGAGGTAAATGGGAGTCCCCTCGCAATGGCTCCCATTGACCTTGGTTTGATCCGTTCTCACTGAGGGCAGTAATCCCAGCCACAGAAGTGGCGCAACGTTTATCGGCTCAAGTGGGGGAATGCTGGGTGGAAGGAATTTTGCGGATTCCTGTGGATACTGGAAGTTTCCATCATAGAAGTGTAAGGAAAATGTGTGCTTTCAGGCAAAGTTTGAGGTTTGTGGGCAAGAAAAACTCACGAGATCCACACAGGTGCACCACCCTGTAATCCCCTGTTGTCTAGTTTTCAAAAAGGTCTGGGGTTCGTAGGATTGCATGGGTAGCACAACAGCACAGCCCCAAATACCACAGCTACCCAGATTGCTCATCTCTCAATGCAGAGCTTTCGGGCCTTTGTGTCGTGGTCCAGTGGCCCACCCACACAAGTGGGGCACCTTTCTTATCGGGGGACAAGTGGGAACTCAGAGTGGCAGGAAATATGTCGGATCCCTGCAGATTCCAGAACTTTCGATCACAGAAACGGGAGGACATTTTAAAAAAAAATCTAAGTTAGACGTTCGCATGGACTTCTGGGTAAAATTACCCAGTGAGAGCCACGTGAGTCACGCACCCGTGTACTCCCCATGTAGTCTAGTTTAAAAAAAATTTACATAGTTTTCCTAGGTGCCGGCTGAGCTAAGGCACAAAATCCACAACTACCCACTTTGCAAAACAAGCATTAAAAATGCAATAGGTCTCGCCTTTCATTAAGTTAAAGCCATTTGCTTTGCTATACAATACCATTAGCAAAGCAAATGGCTTTAACTTAATCAAAGGCGAGACCTATTGCATTTTCAATGCTTGTTTGCAGTGGCACCAGTTACGCCCCCGGCGACCAGATACCTTATCGCTTCCTGCCACCTGTTACTGGACACAGATACAGGAATAGTGGCGAGTCCTTGCACGGGGAAATACCTCCCCAATCGTCCCGGCCCTCTAAATCCACAAGCCAGCAAGAGGCTGTGGCGTAATGGCCAGAGCTGCTGACTTTGGAGCTGGGGAGCCAGGTTCGAGTGTGGGTGTGGTCTCAACTTCCTGTGATTCTGTGAAGTCACTTAATCTCCCTGTGCCCACTAAAAAAATTAATGTGTCCTTGTGTAATGTAACTGGTGCTCGTGTAAAGCGCCCTTGTACCTTTGGGTCGAGTTCGCGCTATATAAAACTGCGACAAAATTAATAAACTCATGGTCCGTTCAATAGCTGTATCACCTTCACCAGCTCAAGGGACACCCTTCTAGGTCACTTTCTCAACATCTGCGACCATTCGAATCCGATCCTGCTCTCCACGTTTCACCGGAAACGGGGGCACTCGGTGGCTTCCCTCAATGCACCTCACCACTTCTGAGAAAGTGGTTTGCCGTCCCGGCCCGTTTTGTCTGAGTGTGAGGGGGTGGCAACCCAAAGTAAATAAAAGGACCCTTTCCGGCCGGGGTGCCATTTCCTGGCTGCACTTAAAATGTTGGCTTCGGCGGGTTTAAAAACAAAACAAACAAGTCTGACTTATGGTGTAACATGCAGGTCCAGCTCAACATTTCATGATTTAGAGGTACATGAATTGACGAATTACATTCATTGTGGCGTAGCGGCCCGAGCTGCCGACTTTGAAACTGGGGAACTAGGTCCGAGTCTCTGCGTCAGCTCCTGTGATTGTGGGCAAATCATTTAATCTCGCCATGCCCACAGAAAATGAACGTGACCCCCCCCGCCCCCCTGTAATGTAACTGGGGTTCATGTAAAGCGCTCCAGTACCTTCGAGTTGAGTTCGCGCTATATACAGCAGCAAAAACAATTTAACCCGCTGCGTAACTCTGGATAAATGTAAAAATTCAAGCCATCTTTGCACGATGCACGTGTGCACGCCTGTAGCCTCTTGGCTGCGACTGTGTGCCCACTGCACACGTGGCTTTGCCATTCGGTCATGTTTTATTTGGCCCTAGTAACTTGTAAACCCCAAGGCAGGGCCCACTTTTAAACAATTTCTGTGGGGTTTAACAGATGTCCTGCACCAGGCTCTGTTTACTGTGGGGCCTCACAGTGAGATATGGGGGGGGTGTGGGATTAGCAGCAGGGAATCTGGATGGGGAAAATGACTCCGAGGCGCCGGTGCTCCGCTCCTAATGGGGGGTCAGCAGTGAAATACTGTAACCAGACACTGAGCCCCCCATAGGCCCTTTCTATGCCAAGGGCCCCTCCCCCTCTGATTGTCTGGGGATCAGCAGGGTTAAAATCGGCCCACGGGTGAAGATTTAGGGCAAAATAATCAACTTTTGCAGCTTGGGAAGCGTTACCACATCTACATAATAAAACCCGAGACAATTCAAAACTCTGCACGGTCTATTTAAAGAGAAGCTTGCCTCTTGCTTGTTAATTACCTGGTACAAAAAAACAAGCATTTGCAATACAATTGGTCCGATTGTATTGCAAATGCTTAAGTTTAAAGCTGAGCGCGGCGCCGCTTCACGGACACCGCGCTCGTTTAAAAAAATATATATTTCTTAACTTTAACACTGAGCGCGGTGTCCTTGAAGCGGGCGCTGCGCTCAGTCTTAAAGTTAAGATATATAAATAATCCGAGCGCGGTGTCCGTGAAGCAGCGCCGCGCTCAGTTTCAAAGTTAAAAAACCCCAAAACAAACACAAACAGATAGCGTACATACAAAAAGAAACCTATAACGACAAAGTAGCGTAATAATAAGAATTGAATACAAAGTAGCGTACAAGCATACAATGCATTCCACACAAACGCATGCAGTGGTTTAAAAAAAAAAAATAAAAATAGGTGCAGCAAGTTAATAAATAAGCCTACTGTGTCACGCCGCGGTAAGAGATCCAATCCCGGTGGGCGGGGCTAAAAGGAGACAGGGTGGCAACAAGGAGGGATTGACATGCCTTCGGTGCAATCATTGCACTGCCTTTGGCATAATTCGTGACGCCAAACGACGCGCACGAATGAAAACTGAAGGCGGAGCTGGGACACGGCTTCTGGAATCGTATCGATTCCAAGAAGCCCTCGTATGACGAGAGCAGCGCATGCGCTGCTTAAGTCAGGCCGAGACCAAAAAAGGGATAGATCCATGTTGCGTTTTGGGCCGTTTCCTGCCGCGGGCAGTAGGCCTACCCACACAATTCAGTTATTATCAGGAGACTTGGGAGGAGGGGGGGGAATGCTGGAAGGAAGGACATTTGTGGCTCCCTGCAGATTCCAGAACTTTCTATTGCAGAAATGTGTGGAAAGTGTGTGTTTTTTAGTCAAAGTTTGTGGTTTGTAAAGGATTCTGGATAATAATAATAATAAAAAAAAAAGCCACGCAAATCACCCCACCCTGGATTCCCCCAGGCGCCTATTTTTTTAAAATGTGCAAGTTTGCTAGGTTTCCCTAGGTGCCAGCTGAGCTAGGGCCCAAAATCCAGCTACCCATCTTGCAAAAAAAAGGGTTATTTTCTGTGGAAAAATGTGAGGTGTCCATGTTGCGTTTTGGGCCCTTTCCTCCCACAGGCACTTGGCCTACCCACACAAGTGCGCTACCATTTTTTATCAGAAGACATGTGGGAGCATAGTATAGTAGAAGAATTGTCATTACCAATTGGATTTCGTGTATCTGTGCCTTACAAATGTAAGCGAGTGTGTAAGACGGAAGACATTTTAAAAAACACCCTCTATATCATTCGCTAGTACGGATACCCACAAATTCAGAGAAGCACAAATAACCACTGCTCCTAAACTCCACACCTTGTGCACATTTCAGAAATGCATAGTTTTCCTTCATAACCACTTTTCACTCTACATATTTCAGCATATGAATTGGTCTATACTCTGTACACAATGAAAAAAATATTGCACTGTACAACTCAGTTGTTGGCTCTGGGTACCTTGGGTGCTTGGAGAACCTACAAACCCTATATATATATCCACACAACCAGAAGGGTCTAGCAGACAAAGGTATATCGCTTTTGTAAATCGACCATTGTGACAAACATTTACAGATTAAGATACTGCGTGGCAACGTAGAAGCATGCTGGTGTTTATGCCTCCAGCAGATGTGTATGTAACATCCTGTACGCAGCGAATGTTGGTATTTGAGATGATCTTGCACTCCGCCACCAACTCTTGTCCCTTTTTGCGATATTGCTCTGGGTGATGCTGGATAAGGTCCACCATCTGATCCCAAAGGAAATTGTCATACCGGGAGAGTAGGCCTATAGAGTTAGCAATGAGTCAATGAGTAGCAGACTGCGCCGCTACCCTTTTGCCCCCGGCATCGATTTTCTTACTCTCCTGGTCCGGAGGAGGTGTCCCCCCCGTATGTTAGCTCGCTTTCGGGCTAGATGAATGACTAAGGAGTCAGGGAGTAACTAACCCCAAATTTATGGTGGGTCAGTGGGAGAAGCTTTGAACTTCTGGTCGACCCTCAGGGTAACAACCCTCGCTTTAAGTGGTTATTTAAAGATTTCACTGGCCGGTCTAAGGACCCTTTTGAGCATAGGGAAGTACTATAGAGAGCTTTGGGTGGAGGAGTTTCTATGAGGAAATCATATTCCTCATGGTGCATGTGTATCTCTACCTTGTTAAACGTAGCTGTTCTATGCAGGACCTCATGGTGCAAGGTAACCGTCTGGAGGGGAGGGCTTTGTGGGATACAGATATGGGTTGTGAATACAAGGCTGGAGGCTCTGTGTCATAGTTGTCCCAAGAGTCTCGACCCTGTGGGCGATATGTAGGGTCATATGGTAGTCGTGGACTGTCCTCATTCCCCGAGTGAAACCCTCTGGTGAGTGCCGATGAGAACCCACAGTAGCAAAGGGGAGGTTGAGGGGGTGGACCGGTTGTGGGAGCATAGTGGGAAGAAGAACGAACAGGAGGCAGCCCTGTTGTGCCTTAGCCTTTTTGGGAGTGGTTGCCACATGAGGATTCAAGACTTCCTCAAACGTCAACTTCCTCTAGTGAGGAACTGTCTCTTTTGGCACCTGCAGAGGCTTTGCAAGGTCCGACAAGTGCCTGGCTGGAAATGGATCTGTTGCTGCATGGCATCGGGTTGTTCTTGAAGCCGCTGAAGGATTCGTTGTTCAAAATACTCATAAGCGGTAGAGGACACAGCTGCAAATGGCAGTCTGGATAGGGCCAAAGAGGTATGACATCCAGATGGCACAGAAGTCTATCTCTGCTACAAATGTTTCTGGCTGGTGTCTCTTGGATCCGAATGCTTTGGTCGGGGTGTATCGGCTCCGAATGCTTCAGAATGGGGTCTCACTGCTCTGAATGCTTCGGGTCCACCCGTTTCGATTCCAAAAATGGGCAAGCCTGCATCCTCAGATCCGGCGCCAAAGCTGTGGTCGACGTTTCAAGGAGGACTTCGACGCAGTGCGATATGGGCGTCGAGTCCAGCTCGTAATATGTCAACCATGGCCGGAAGGCAGTGGTGCACTGAAGGCCTCAGAGGTAGCCCAGGAGGTCAAGGCTGGTGCCTCTTTGGTAAATAGGGGAGGTGATGGTACTCACTGTGGTCTTCGTCAGATGCTGGGCCGGCGGCAGCTCTCCTCCTTCGACGTCCACCTCGGAGTTCCAAAGGGTCTTTTTATTCCGGAACGTGGGACATGACGAACAGGACTCTAGGAGTGGCAAGTAAGGCAGAACGGAAATGGAGTCCTTTTCATCGCAAGGACATTCTCAGCCTCCGAAATGGTATTCAAGGAGGTAGTCTACCAGGATTGAATTGAAGATTACGCCACAGTGGAGACCGACAAGAAAGTGTGCATTGTTCTCACTCAACCAACGAGGAACGGCTATGAAGTCCCGGCGAGAACAGCACAATGCGTCTCACCGGAGCTTGCAGACAAGTCTGGACTAGACGGTGGAGACAAAACTGACAATGGAGTTGATGTCTATGTACATTATCACTAATAGGTGGCGTCACAAGGTCCTGTGACTCGAAAAGCCTTCTTTCGAAGAAAAACAATTTGTACAAATCCGAGCCCAACACTAGATGGCAAAAGTATGCGCAGCATGTGTATCTACAGCCACACAAGCCACGAACATTTGCATCCAGGAACAACATCAAAAATCATTAGGGAACGCACTGTTAAGTTGGTACGAGATATCTGCATATGCTACCAACGAATACCTCTCATATTGGCAATCTTAAACAAATTACAAAATCAAATAGGAATGGTGATGGTTCTAGTTGCACCACCTTGACCAAGACAACATGGTTTTTACTTAAAAGCTCTATCAAAGAGTAAGGTAATAAAGCTACCAGTAACCATCTGTCAGAACCCCTTTCAGAGGGCCACATGGCACGCAGGGGTACTTGGCCCAACTGTGGGTGAGGAGGGGTGGGGGGGTGAGGAGGGAGACGGGTCAAGGCCTCTTACTCCGGATGGCCCAGGCCCGACCTACTATGGCTCCTGATCAACTGGGTCAAGTACCCTTTCTGTACGTGACTCTCGGGGCAGGAGGTGGTTAAGGGGTGGGGATTGCAGGTACAGGTAACTGAATATGACTCGTAACTCAAAGCACACAGTACGAACAACAAATCTATGTCTGGTCCAATACTTGCTTTTATAAGTAAAAGTAGTCTTATTTTCACAGCTACACATTCAAAGGTATAACGACATTCATGAGCAAAAACACAATCCCCTTGAGGTCGGGGCTTTGGTAGTTATCAGGCAAATCCCTGTCCCGTCGCCCTCCTCCTTATAATTTGGTTGGAGTTAATACTCATTCCCTGGAGGCCACATTCAGAGAATGCTTACTAGTAGGCCGTACTCAAGTGTTCCCCCTTTGACTCTTAGGAATTAGTCAATAGTGGTGATGGTGCTACAGCACCTTCAGCAGCGAACTTTCCCGAGACCCCCACAGGCCCAGTTCAAGTCTTAACCGCTCCTGCAGTACGAAAGCGGTCAACGTTGCAGCAGGTGACTTGAGCGCGCGTGATCTTGCTTGGAGAAGTTGGGTTGCTCGAGGTACATGTGGATGCACCCTGCAGCAGCATGATCACTCTCCTGAGCGGCGTGTACGGCTCTCCTCAGCGACCGGAGTAGCTTTGAAGAAGCAGCAAGTCCCTTTCTCACCAGTAGGGTGGGGGATTCTGGGACCAGTCAAGGTCACAGCCTCACGATAATCCTGGGGGACAGCCCAATGTCTTTGGTGATTTTGTCCTGGCATCCCCTCTTGCCAAATGTGGTTGTCACGATACCTATGGATGCAATGTAGATCTCTCCGGTGCCGTTGGCCACAACATGGCAGCCTCTCCTAGCACACGGGGTGGGGGGGCGCTTTGGGGTGGGAGACATGGTCGCTGCTAAGGTATTCATGAGTCCTGCCACACTAGTCACACAACTACTTCAAAAGTGGCCCCTTTGGCATACTGGGTCACCACAACGAGGCAGTGCAGCCCTGGCACCTTCCACAAAGTGGTCGGCTCAGTCTACGGCAGCCCTCTCCTGGCATGCCGAAGGTCACTGAAAACAATACTGCATACGTGCTACGACCTGATAGGTGCACAGCCGACTCCCCACACTTCACACAGGGAGTCCTCACGGTAGGGCTTGCCATTGGACCTCGCTCCTGCCAACGCTCTCCTCTTCCTCCCAGGGCACACTGGTCTTGGCAAGCAGGCTGGGGCTCCAGGGAAGATGGACTTGGTTTACCTGGGTGATGTACCCTCACCCAGCAGGGAGACTGGCAGGCCTTTGCACCCAGTCCTGGTCACAGGCAGAAGTCTCTCAGAGCTTCCCCTCACACAGCCCATCTGGCTGCAAAATTTGGGGTTCATAAGCCTCTTTATAGTCCGTTTCCATACACTAAAATGTGATTTAGGGTTGGAGTCTTTGAAATTTTATGCTGGGGTTATGCTTCTTTTTAAGTGTACTCCTTTCCTTCTTTCCTAATGAAAGACTGTCACAGCAGGCAGGACTCCGAAGTGGATTGCCGTCACAACACAGGGGGGGAGGAAGAGAGCCCTGTTGTGACTCACTGGAGAGCGCCTTGAGTGCTGCACCCAGCAGTGCCAATGCCGCCCTGCCAGGGGCTCCCCTCTCTGCTTCGTAAACACACGAATGCTCAAAATTTCACAGAATACATAGAGATATCTAAACTGGAGACATAGTATGTGAGGTTACCAGTCATTTGAAAACTCAGCATTAGAACAAAATACTTGGTAGGACGTAAGCACTTGATGATGAAAGCGACATGTTGAAGTAAGTCACAGCCTGGAATGCAAAATGGTCAAGTTTGTGTTCCTTAAAATGGGTATTGACGAAACAGCTCGTAATGGCAGAGCCGCCAGTTATCGAACGAGGGGTTGGTTAATGCTAGAGCAAGAACGGAGCAGGCACGACCGTCCTGTCCTGTCTGGGTACTGTGGCTAGGGGTGCTGCGGCCCCTCCGTCCTGACCCGCATCGGGATCGGGAGAGTGCCACTTCAGCAGGGACCCTGCTCGACCAGTCTCTGCACTGGAATAGAGGCGGCACAGCCAGTATTGTGCACCAGGCAGGGCTATGGTGGGCCCTTGAGGTACTTGCGAGGACCTGTCCGTGCACAGCTACCTGTCCTCCTGGGGCCCACAGGGACAGTGTTCCAGCAGCGGTGCATGAGGGGCTGCTGCTGAGAGCCTGCACAGCTGGCACTGGGGCAGGCCCTTGCCTCTGTATGCCAGTCTGGATCTGTTCAAGTGATGACACCCGGACCCCCTCCAGTCTGTCCACCTGTGCCCCATAGGTTCACAGTGTTCCAGCAGCGGCTGCATGAGGGTCTGCCACTGAGAGCCTGCACAGCTGGCACTGGGGCAGACCCATGCCTCTGTATGCCAGTCTGGATCTGTTCAAGTGATGACACCCGGGCCCCCTGCGGCCTGTCCACCCTAGCTCCCAGGCGGTGCGCTGTAGCCTGACAGCGCCGGCATCAGCAGGGCCAGACCGCTGCCCCCTGATGAATTTCCAACCGAATCAACCAACAGGCTATGGGCAGTCTTTTTTAGAGCAAGGCCGTGGCCGCCCAAGAGGCCGCCGACGGTCTCAACAACAGGTGCATTGGAGCTCCCCGATCGACCAACGGAACACGAGGAGCATGACGAGGAGCTTCCAACAGGCGGGCCCGAGCGAGGGACCAGTTTGATAGTCAACCTAAGTAAGAGATGTCTGACCCCTGATGATTGTCGTCTTGAACCGGGGCCTTGGCTTTGTCCCCACTAACTTTGGTGATCCATTTCTAATTCAACAAGAAGTGCATCAATTTTTTAGAAAAATAAGGTTGCATTTTTTCTTTGCGGGTAAAGTAACAGGCATGAACGAAACAGCGAGTCAGAACACTAACCTACGCCCTAAATCGACATTTAATCCACCAATTGCAGCACTTCCAACTGAGGTGGCCACTTTTGAAAAAGCAGTCCTCAAAGACCTTGCTCTAGGATTATCATCATCCACTAGGGCCTTTGATAACATCTCACGGAAAGAAAAAGAAGCCCTTCAGTCACTCTCCTCCGACAAGACCATCACCATCAAGAGCGCCGATAAAGGCGGGGCTACAGTAATACTGGATACTGAGATTTACAGAGCAGAGTGCCTACGACAACTCACAAACAACACTGCATACCGGCGTCTAGAGAAAGACCCGACGGAACGGATCATGGATATTATTTCCAAATTGACAAAAGAAGCACTGGAAAACAACTGGATTACTAACAAAGAAGCAGAATTCATGTGTACTAAATCACCAACAGTACCTTACTTTTACATATTACCTAAAATTCACAAACCACAGCGACCACCCCCTGGCAGACCGATCATTTCTGGAATTGGTTCTGCGTTAGAACCATTATCGCAGTTTGTTGATTTCTTCCTTAGACCACTTGTGCGCAGTATGCCGACATACTTGAAAGACACTACAGACGTCCTGCGCCTTTTGGAAGACATAGATTTTGATCCCACCACTGATTACCTAGTTTCATTTGATGTAGAATCATTATATACCTGCATCCCTCAAGATCAGACTTTGGAAAAAGTGGATCAACTATTGACTCAATCTCCACCAGACACCATTACACCTATTCCATTCATTATGGATTGTGCAAAACTGGCAATGAAAGAGAATTTTTTCCTATTTGAAACCCAATTGTATCTCCAAATCTCAGGAACTTCCATGGGCAGCACCTTCGCGCCGAGTTTAGCGAACCTCTATATGCACATGTTCGAAGAAGGTGTTGCCCTTGGTAGAGATAATCCCTTCAGCGCACAGATAATCATATGGAAGAGATACATAGATGACATTCTTGTCATTTGGAGAGGAGACGAGACTTCCATCCGACTCTTCCACAATTGGCTGAATGAACAGAACGAGTATCTACGGTTCACTTGTGATTACAGCAAGGTAGGCCTTGCCTTCCTGGACCTTTGGATTTACCCGTCAGGAGGAACTCTTGAAACTGAGCTCTATCAGAAGCCAATGGCTCGTAATGCGCTGCTCCAATATGAAAGTCACCATCCCAAGACATTGCGTGAGAATCTGCCTTACGGGCAGTTTTTAAGACTACGACGCAACTGTTCTAACACAGAGAAGTACAAAGTTCATGCCTCTAGGTTAAGAAACAATCTGTTGGACAGGCATTATCCAGCCGCTTTGGTGAGAAAATCTTCCAAAAGAGCTTTGAATAACAATAGGGAAGCCTTACTAGAACCACGACCTGCAAAAGTAAACACATCCAAATTGGTATGTGTTAATACTTTCAGTACCCTCTCTAATGTAGTCAAAAAGTCTGTACTACATAACTGGAACATTTTGAATAAAGGACTCTTGACTCTTAATAAACCCCTGTTTGCGTACAAAAGGGGTCGTAATTTTAAAGATACCTTGATTCATACAAGACCACCACTTGCTAATACACCAAGAATCAATACCCTTTGGAATCTACCGAATGTCCAAGGTCATTACCCATGTGGCAATTGTGCGGCTTGTGCTCACACTAGGGTAACAAAGAGTATTGACATAGGAACAGCTAGACCATGGGTTTTACAACACCACACTAATTGCAATAGTGAAAGGGTAATTTATCTATTGACATGTCCGTGCGGACTGAGATATGTTGGGATGACTACCAGAAAGGTGCGTACTCGCATCCTAGAACATAAGAGCACGATTAGGTGCGAAAAACAAATGACTAAACTTACGAAACACTTCTTTGACTTGAAACACGGTGCAGACACACTTAGTTGGACTGTCCTTGACAAACCTAACGTTAATGCTACCACACCAGGTTTGTCAACGAAACTGTTGAGGTTGGAGCAAAGGTGGGTGTATAGGTTGGACACGGCGACCTCTGGGCTGAATGATGACATTCCCTGGTTGGCATTGGCATAACTATGCCCCTCCTCCCTCCTCCTTCTCCTCCCCCCTTCTCCCCCTTCCCTACCCCCCTCTCCTCCCCCCCCCCTCCCCGTCTGTATAATTTTTATTGTTAGAACCTGATACTTCATTTCTATTAGTACAAGGATGACATCTGCCCCGTGTATCCCCATGGTTGGCAGTCACTTTGTTTCAGTATTTTTGTCCTTCACCTTGAGTACTTTATGTGTGCGACCTGGACTATTTCTCCCGTCTGCCACATAGTTCGTTACTGCTTACGAGGCACCTCGTATACCCAGCTGATTTCGAGCATTAGGATCACTTTTTTCCATATACACTTCAATGTGTTTGATTTCACGAGTATTTACTCAATTTTCCGTTCGTGTCAGTAGCGGATACTCATTCTGCTGTTCCTTCACTTTTGGCAAACGTTCGGTGTTGCTGTTTGGTCCACAAGTGCCTCACCAGTTTCGGTAGCGATTGTTCACTGAACTACATTACCCAGTCTTCTATCGCTTCCGCCGGAAATCCGGTCACGAAGGCAGCTTTCCAGGTGGTGTCAATTTCCCGGATACCCTTTTAAACCGCATCATGTTGGTATACGGGTTCCCTGTTCCTGGATCACTGCCACAATTGCGGAGGACCGTACCCTTGGCGGTAAGCATTGTGCACTCCTGTGCTTTTTATCGCCGACCTTCCCTTTCTCTACTCCAGCTACTCAAAACTGCCTTCACAGACCCTGGCGCCTCATAGGTCATGCTCTGTGCATTCTTTTATTGATACCGGACATGTGTCTTCCTGCGCTTTAACCCCCCCAGCCTTCATAGCGCAGTTCCCCTCTTCCTCCTCTCCCTCTCTCTCCCTTCTTTTACCTCTCATGTGGATTCATTTATCTTGCAGAGGTTGTGTCATTCCAATTGTGATGTTTTATTTTCTACCAGCCACCATGAATGTCTGTTTTTCGTCCGGAGGCCGTTTTTGCCCCCTATTTGTACATATTTTTAGATCGCATACTGCCATGTTATTGCCACATACGCCCTGATAGCATGGCTTGCTCCCACAATCTATTTGTCTTGTATAGCTAAACTATGTACGCTTTGTGTACATTATTTCCGGCTGAGCGTTCTTTTCTCTCAAACTTTCTCTGCCCTCTTGGGGTTTTCTGTTTTTAATTGCCACGTACCATTCTCCTCAGGTCGTGGCTTTGGTACCATATGGCTAAGTAGCCAGGACAGAAGCAGTAAACTACAGATACCCCTAGCGGTGAGTTACGCATTAATCTGTTTGCATTATGGCACTCTAAATAAGCAACTCTAAAAAAGCAGCAATAATTGTTCTATATGTATGACTAATGGAGGTCCCTACGTGTGATTTAGTGATATGTTTGCACGTATACGTATGTGTCTGTATGTATATATATATGATATGACTTTTATTTCTCTCTTTGACACAGGGCACATGTCGAACGTACTGAACAATGAATGATTCTCTGGTTCAGTATGACATAGCTACACTTTTTTGCTCTTCATGTATCACACTTGTATATATATTCATTTGTATTGCAGTAGCTACACTTTTGACCCTGAAGAAAGCCATGACACTATACTAGGTCTGTTAGGCTGAAACATGTTGGTCTGAAAAGTACATAGCGGTCTTGAATCTTGACCCCTGTGTTCACAAGCTTTTTCGGCTTTTTAATCCTGACACCGGGTAGCGTTATTAAATCTGCATTAGAGCTAACCCCGTAGCCAGTTTTAATTCACTTTTATTATAGCACTGCATTCCTTGCAATCACACGCAGCTCTCATAGGGTTTTAGTACACCCGACCGCCTAAACTAAAACATCCCTGAGCTCCTCCCTCGTAGAGAGGGGGTTGTAGCCCGCGTGAGGACTAGGTTCCTCACGCGAGGAGGTACCCCTATGATGAAGCATGACACCTTTGGTGTGTGAGGGGAACTGTCCTTAAAGAGGGATATCCCCCGCCATGTCACTTTTATCTCTTTATCCGCGTTTTGGACCTCCCTAGTATTCTGGACCCGGGGCCTCTTTTTGTGATAAATTATATATTGGTGGGGAGTCGGTTCCCGTTGGTCCTTAAACTCCTCTAGCCCTCTGTGTGATTTACAGACCGCTGCAGGACCTGTGCTTTATCATATCAATTTACGCGTCTGGAGAGACATAAACAGGCGTTTTAGAGTTCTTCCCTGCAGCTCAAAGTACAAACGCTTTTTTCTCTCTCTAGGACTCCGTGTCCCCCTTGGCACAGTCGTGAACTGGATGGTATACGGCTGTACAAGCGATCAATATATTTCAGCACATCCAGGGGGCAAATGCGAGTGTAAGCACTCGAGCTTGTCCCATTAGCGGGTCACCTTCCCGCTGTTCGGCAGAGAACGGACTAGAATATAAATCCCATTGTACAGCTACCAAACACGGCGAATGCGAGCCGGCCCCGTCTCTGCTGGGAATAAAAGGGGCACCTGGTCTCGAGACGCACTGTGTATTAATACCACGTCGCCGTTTATTCAGCAGACTAGACTTCATTTAGTGTGAGTCGAAGCACATAATACTTAGGCAAAAGCAGTTCAATGCAGTTTGTGGTTATCGATTAAACAACCGTGACAGCAGCGCCGTGACGATACATATTAATTAAAAAATGATCTGTTATGTTGCATTGATGAAAATAAACAAGCATAAAGCATTGCAATTCCCAGCTCTAGAAGGCCAGAGGGCCGGAAGAGGCGTGAGGTTATTATGCAGGGAACATTGCAAATGTTTCACAATGTTTGCGCGATGAGGAAAATTAAGCCTGTCGTTTTGACAGACAATGCATACATTTTTTATTCTAAATAAAGAACGTGTATCTGAAAAAAAAACGACAGCGAAATAATCTCTTCTGCTTTTAATGTCAGGGCGGGTTTTGTCTTAAAGGTTTACCCGAGTCCTAAGCAATCTTCGGTTTACAAAGCTGGTGTATTTTGTGCACCATGTTACTAAATAATACAAATAAAACGCTCAGAAATATCATCGCAGATAGATCCAAAGATGCGCATAAAACACTGGCACCCAAGCTCGCACTCACCGTCGCTTATCCACTGAAAACCCACACACTGCTCCATGCTGCGACCCAAATGCACAGGTACACTGCAACACGCAGACAATTGAGCGTAATTACGCACACTATTTTACCCGTTGAAATCCACGCACAGCCCCCAATTACGTGCAATATACCTCCCTCTGTCGTTGCCTCACACATACTCTTCTCACGGATCCTCTCACAGTTAGACACACACAAAAGCGAACTCTCACATTCACAGCAACCCTTCTCTCACTGTCAGCCTGAGGTAATAACTGTGGTTTTCCACATTAAATATCTGAACAGTTTCAAATATTAAACTAACGACACGTCACAATTCATTACACGCTCTACGTCCACATTTTAATGGGAACATTTATAGTTAAAACCGGATCCGTAATGATAAGCCCGGCCCAGGACGCCGGTGAATATCAGGCGTTTTTATGTACATTTGGGCTCTACATAGGCCGTCCGCCATGACCATATTCTGAAACGGAAAGTACTTGCAAAAGCAACAAGCCCCGTCCCGTACTAGAAACATAATGTCCTAACAACATTGAGCAACGCGCAGCGGGGCAAAGAGAGAGGGACGGCTAGGCTGGAAGGGGGAGGGTGAAGCGAGCATGTGACTCACAATCTTGTCTATGACAAGCATTGGCCGCGCGGCCGTGCGAGACGCGCTCTGTGGTGGGGGAGGGGGAAGGAGCAGGAGAACAAGTAACGCGCGGCCGTGAAAGCGACACGGCCGCGCGCCCCGAGAAGCCCTCTGTGGTGGGGGAGGGAACATATGGCGCCTGGAGCATGCGAGGAATGCGCGTTACTGCGCGCGTTCTCGCATGCTCTAGGCCAGCCAAAAGTTGTGGTCGCATTTCTGCAAGCCCACACTACAAAATGTCTCGCCCAGAGCCAGCGCTGAAGCGCTGGCTTTCAGGGCGAGACCTAAAAAGGATGTGTTCAGTACTACTGATCACTATGCCTATGCTTCTGCCATCACTCTTGTGCTGCTTTACTCCTAGTGAAGGCAGTAGCATTCCACCACTATAAGGGTAGTAGTGCTTTGAGGGCTGCCACACCACCCCCATTTGGCCCCCCCCCCTTAATAATACCACAATACGCAAGTCAGGCCTTTGTCATGGTGCACATGCATGATCCATGTTTACCTATGACAAAGTTCAGCATTATGGATCCAGACAGCAGTACAGTTGAGCACTCCTGGATGGAGTACACATCTTTAACCATGCAGAGGAATTTCCGTCCTAACAGCATCTCAATGGGTGGGGGGCTTAGATATACTAACCAAATCCAAACCACAGTTAGATGCACAGCTCATGAATTGTTCGATCTCCAACATTTACAAATACCTAAAAAGTGAATGGATGTCTAAGAAAAGCACCAAAGCCTTCCACTAGGAAATGGACAGGATTTATTAACTGGAATTCCAAAAATACACAAAATTACATATTAATTTTTAAGTACAAAACCTAATGACTCTTTTGAAATGCAAGTTGTATCATATTTTATTTAGAGTACACTTATCAGCTGCAGTTGCATATGACAAACGCAATTAATCAAAAATAGGTTCTCTCAATACCAGTCATTACACTGTTTCTAGAAGACAGGCAACTGACTCAGAAGAAGGACCAAAACGATTTTGTGGCTAATTCACAGAGGTTTACATCTGCACAGATGTGGAACAGTCTGTACTAAGGCCACTGCTGCCAGCATTCTCAAGTGAAAAAGAATCACTAAGCATTTATTTTCTCCCCATTTTGGATGCTTGACCAGTTTGTTCAGTCTTTATGACAACTATAAATGACGTAGTTAGAAGGCTCTATACCTTCCGGAGGAGAGTCACTTAATTCATTAAATAATGGACTTTCATTATTTATATGGCTTCTTGAAGAAATGAAACCAACAGCAGCTCAGAGGCACATTTGCTCAGTATTTGTATGGATTTACCCATTACAGAGCATTGCGCTATTTGCACCATTTGAATTTGCCATCAGTCTGCTTATAATGGAGACGATAGGGTCGAAGTATACGTCTTCTCAACAACATTGGCAGGGTCAAAGTATGGGTCTTCTGAACAACATTGGCAGGGTCAAAGTATGTGTCTTCTCAACAACATTGCACCCCCCACCCCAAGTTTTCCTTAATTTGGATCTGTATTACAGTAATGATTGATTTTTGGTATACATACACAATAGAGGTGAGATCTTTGGTGAATGAATCCCTGAAAGGTATAGTTATAGTTGTTGACCTATATCCCAGTTTCGTCAGGTATAAGGATTAGTCTTGGAATATTAAAATGGGAATCCATTTGAGTCAGGTGTTTTACCCCTAAGCAAGCTTAGACTCGACACCAATGGAGACAAGCATTGGCATAGCCAATAGGTCTCGCCTTTGGGACCTTATAAGTGTTTAGCCACAGATATTGACTTTGTCTATGTCTTTAAACTGTGCTGTACAGAAGTCTGCAGCATGCTGAAAAGTTATAATAAAGAAGTGTCAGAAGCATTTTTGTTACCTTATATATGACCAAGAAAGCATTATGTACAACTGAACGACCATATTAAAAAGTATTAACAATAAATAATGTCTTGAGTTTTTTTTTGTCCTTTTAATGCTGGCAACTTCTATCTGCGGTCCCAATTGTTGCTTGTTATGGTTTTTTTTGTTATGGGGGGGGCATAAATAACAGGACGGTGAAAGTTGGGAAATAGTACCTGTACAACAGTCAGTGAGAGAGTCAGTTAGTTAGTAAGTCAGTGAAAGAGAGTCAGTCAATCAGAGTCAGAGAGAGAGGTGAGAGAGTCAGGGAGAGAGTCAGTGAGGGAGAGAGTCAGTGAGGGAGAGAGTCAGTGAGTCAGTGAGAGAGAGTCAGTGAGGGAGAGGGTCAGTGAGGGAGAGAGTCAGTGAGGGAGAGAGTCAGTGAGGGAGAGAGTCAGTGAGGGAGAGAGAGTCAGTGAGTGAGAGAGAGTCAGTGAGTGAGAGAGAGTCAGTGAGTGAGAGAGAGTCAGTGAGTGAGAGAGAGTCAGTGAGTGAGAGAGAGTCAGTGAGTGAGAGAGAGTCAGTGAGTGAGAGAGTCAGTGAGTGAGAGAGAGTCAGTGAGTGAGAGAGAGTCAGTGAGTGAGAGAGAGTCAGTGAGTGAGAGAGAGTCAGTGAGTGAGAGAGAGTCAGTGAGTGAGAGAGTCAGTGAGTGAGAGAGAGTCAGTGAGTGAGAGAGAGTCAGTGAGTGAGAGAGAGTCAGTGAGTGAGAGAGAGTCAGTGAGTGAGAGAGAGTCAGTGAGAGAGAGAGAGTCAGTGAGAGAGAGTCAGTGAGAGAGAGTCAGTGAGAGAGAGAGTCAGTCAGTGAGAAGTGAGAGAGAGAGAGTCAGTCAGTGAGAGAGAGAGAGTCAGTCAGTGAGAGAGAGAGAGTCAGTCAGTGAGAGAGAGAGTCAGTCAGTGAGAGAGAGAGTCAGTCAGTGAGAGAGAGAGTCAGTCAGTGAGAGAGAGAGTCAGTCAGTGAGAGAGAGAGTCAGTCAGTGAGAGAGAGAGTCAGTCAGTGAGAGAGAGAGTCAGTCAGTGAGAGAGAGAGTCAGTCAGTGAGAGAGAGAGTCAGTCGAGTCAGTGAGAGAGAGAGTCAGTCGAGTCAGTGAGAGAGAGAGTCAGTCGAGTCAGTGAGAGAGAGAGTCAGTCGAGTCAGTGAGAGAGAGAGTCAGTCGAGTCAGTGAGAGAGAGAGTCAGTCGAGTCAGTGAGAGAGAGAGTCAGTCGAGTCAGTGAGAGAGAGTCAGTCGAGTCAGTGAGAGAGAGTCAGTCGAGTCAGTGAGAGAGAGTCAGTCGAGTCAGTCAGTGAGAGAGTCAGTCGAGTCAGTCAGTGAGAGAGTCAGTCGAGTCAGTCAGAGAGAGAGTCAGTCGAGTCAGTCAGTGAGAGAGTCAGTCGAGTCAGTCAGTGAGAGAGTCAGTCGAGTCAGTCGGTGAGAGAGTCAGTCGAGTCAGTCAGTGAGAGAGTCAGTCGAGTCAGTCAGTGAGAGAGTCCAGTCGAGTCAGTCAGTGAGAGAGTCAGTCGAGTCAGTCAGTGAGAGAGTCAGTCGAGTCAGTCAGTGAGAGAGTCAGTCGAGTCAGTCAGTGAGAGAGTCAGTCGAGTCAGTCAGTGAGAGAGTCAGTCGAGTCAGTCAGTGAGAGAGTCAGTCGAGTCAGTCAGTGAGAGAGTCAGTCGAGTCAGTCAGTGAGAGAGTCAGTCGAGTCAGTCAGTGAGAGAGTCAGTCGAGTCAGTCAGTGAGAGAGTCAGTCGAGTCAGTCAGTGAGAGAGTCAGTCGAGTCAGTCAGTGAGAGAGTCAGTCGAGTCAGTCAGTGAGAGAGTCAGTCGAGTCAGTCAGTGAGAGAGTCAGTCGAGTCAGTCAGTGAGAGAGTCAGTCGAGTCAGTCAGTGAGAGAGTCAGTCGAGTCAGTCAGTGAGAGAGTCAGTCGAGTCAGTCAGTGAGAGAGTCAGTCGAGTCAGTCAGTGAGAGAGTCAGTCGAGTCAGTCAGTGAGAGAGTCAGTCGAGTCAGTCAGTGAGAGAGTCAGTCGAGTCAGTCAGTGAGAGAGTCAGTCGAGTCAGTCAGTGAGAGAGTCAGTCGAGTCAGTCAGTGAGAGAGTCAGTCGAGTCAGTCAGTGAGAGAGTCAGTCGAGTCAGTCAGTGAGAGAGTCAGTCGAGTCAGTCAGTGAGAGAGTCAGTCGAGTCAGTCAGTGAGAGAGTCAGTCGAGTCAGTCAGTGAGAGAGTCAGTCGAGTCAGTCAGTGAGAGAGTCAGTCGAGTCAGTCAGTGAGAGAGTCAGTCGAGTCAGTCAGTGAGAGAGTCAGTCGAGTCAGTCAGTGAGAGAGAGTCAGTCGAGGTCAGTCAGTGAGGAGAGTCAGTCGAGTCAGTCAGTGAGAGAGCAGACGAGTCAGTCAGTGAGAGTCAGTCGAGTCGAGTCAGTGAGAGGAGTCAGTCAGAGTCAGTCAGTGAGAGAGAGTCAGTCGAGAGTCAGTCAGTGAGAGAGTCAGTGAGAGAGTCAGTGAGAGAGAGTCAGTCGAGAGAGTCAGTGAGAGAGAGTCGAGTCAGTGAGAGAGAGTCAGTCAGTGAGAGAGAGTCGAGTCAGTGAGTGAGAGTCAGTCAGAGAGAGTCAGTCAGTGAGAGAGAGTCGAGTCAGTGAGAGAGAGTCGAGTCAGTGAGGAGAGTCGAGTCAGTGAGAGAGAGTCGAGTCAGTGAGAGAGAGTCGAGTCAGTGAGAGAGAGTCGAGTCAGTGAGAGAGAGTCGAGTCAGTGAGAGAGAGTCGAGTCAGTGAGAGAGAGTCGAGTCAGTGAGAGAGAGTCGAGTCAGTGAGAGAGAGTCGAGTCAGTGAGAGAGAGTCGAGTCAGTGAGAGAGAGTCGAGTCAGTGAGAGAGAGTCGAGTCAGTGAGAGAGAGTCGAGTCAGTGAGAGAGAGTCGAGTCAGTGAGAGAGAGTCGAGTCAGTGAGAGAGAGTCGAGTCAGTGAGAGAGAGTCGAGTCAGTGAGAGAGAGTCGAGTCAGTGAGAGAGAGTCGAGTCAGTGAGAGAGAGTCGAGTCAGTGAGAGAGAGTCGAGTCAGTGAGAGAGAGTCGAGTCAGTGAGAGAGAGTCGAGTCAGTGAGAGAGAGTCGAGTCAGTGAGAGAGAGTCGAGTCAGTGAGAGAGAGTCGAGTCAGTGAGAGAGAGTCGAGTCAGTGAGAGAGAGTCGAGTCAGTGAGAGAGAGTCGAGTCAGTGAGAGAGAGTCGAGTCAGTGAGAGAGAGTCGAGTCAGTGAGAGAGAGTCGAGTCAGTGAGAGAGAGTCGAGTCAGTGAGAGAGAGTCGAGTCAGTGAGAGAGAGTCGAGTCAGTGAGAGAGAGTCGAGTCAGTGAGAGAGAGTCGAGTCAGTGAGAGAGTCGAGTCAGTGAGAGAGTCGAGTCAGTGAGAGAGTCGAGTCAGTGAGAGAGAGTCGAGTCAGTGAGAGAGAGTCGAGTCAGTGAGAGAGAGTCGAGTCAGTGAGAGAGAGTCGAGTCAGTGAGAGAGAGTCGAGTCAGTGAGAGAGAGTCGAGTCAGTGAGAGAGAGTCGAGTCAGTGAGAGAGAGTCGAGTCAGTGAGAAAGAGTCGAGTCAGTGAGAAAGAGTCGAGTCAGTGAGAAAGAGTCGAGTCAGTGAGAAAGAGTCAGTCAGTGAGAAAGAGTCAGTCAGTGAGAAAGAGTCAGTCAGTGAGAAAGAGTCAGTCAGTGAGAAAGAGTCAGTCAGTGAGAAAGAGTCAGTCAGTGAGAGAGTCAGTGAGAGAGAGTCAGTCAGTGAGAGTCAGTGAGAGTCAGTGAGAGAGAGTCAGTGAGAGAGAGAGTCAGTGAGAGAGAGAGAGAGTCAGTGAGAGAGAGAGAGAGTCAGTGAGAGAGTCAGTGAGAGAGAGAGAGAGTCAGTGAGAGAGAGAGAGAGTCAGTGAGAGAGAGAGAGTCAGTGAGAGAGAGAGAGTCAGTGAGAGAGAGTCAGTGAGAGAGAGAGTCAGTGAGAGAGAGAGTCAGTGAGAGAGAGAGTCAGTGAGAGAGAGTCAGTGAGAGAGAGTCAGTGAGAGAGAGAGTCAGTGAGAGAGAGTCAGTGAGAGAGAGAGTCAGTGAGAGAGAGAGTCAGTGAGAGAGAGAGTCAGTGAGAGAGAGTCAGTGAGAGAGAGAGTCAGTGATTCAGTGAGAGAGAGTCAGTGAGAGAGAGAGAGTCAGTCGAGTCAGTCAGTGAGAGTCAGTCGAGTCAGTCAGTGAGAGAGTCAGTCGAGTCAGTCAGTGAGAGAGTCAGTCGAGTCAGTCAGTGAGAGAGTCAGTCGAGTCAGTCAGTGAGAGAGTCAGTCGAGTCAGTCAGTGAGAGAGTCAGTCGAGTCAGTCAGTGAGAGAGTCAGTCGAGTCAGTCAGTGAGAGAGAGTCAGTCAGTGAGAGAGAGTCAGTCAGTGAGAGAGTCAGTCGAGTCAGTGAGAGAGAGTCAGTCAGTGGAGAGAGTCAGTCAGTGAGAGAGAGTCAGTCAGTGAGAGAGAGTCAGTCAGTGAGAGAGAGTCAGTCAGTGAGAGAGAGTCAGTCAGTGAGAGAGAGTCAGTCAGTGAGAGAGAGTCAGTCAGTGAGAGAGAGTCAGTCAGTGAGAGAGAGTCAGTCAGAGAGAGAGTCAGTGAGAGAGAGAGTCAGTGAGAGAGAGAGTCAGTGAGAGAGAGAGTCAGTGAGAGAGAGAGTCAGTGAGAGAGAGAGTCAGTGAGAGAGTGAGAGAGAGAGAGTCAGTGAGAGAGAGAGAGTCAGTGAGAGAGAGAGAGTCAGTGAGAGAGAGAGTCAGTGAGAGAGAGAGAGTCAGTGAGAGAGAGAGAGTCAGTGAGAGAGAGAGAGTCAGTGAGAGAGAGAGAGTCAGTGAGAGAGAGAGAGTCAGTGAGAGAGAGAGTCATTGAGAGAGAGTCAGTGAGAGAGAGAGAGTCAGTGAGAGAGAGAGTCAGTGAGTGAGAGTCAGTCAGTGAGAGAGAGTCAGTCAGTGAGAGAGAGTCAGTATGTGAGAGAGAGTCAGTATGTGAGAGAGAGTCAGTATGTGAGAGAGAGTCAGTATGTGAGAGAGAGAGTCAGTGAGAGAGAGAGTCAGTGAGAGAGTCAGAGAGAGAGTCTGAGAGAGAGTCAGAGAGAGAGTGAGTCAGAGAGAGAGTGAGTCAGAGAGAGAGTGAGTCAGTGAGAGAGAGTCAGTGAGAGAGTCAGTGAGAGAGAGTCAGTGAGAGAGAGTCAGTGAGAGAGAGAGTCAGTGAGAGAGAGAGTCAGTGAGAGAGAGAGTCAGTGAGAGAGAGAGTCAGTGAGAGAGTCAGTGAGAGAGAGAGAGTCAGTGAGAGAGAGAGAGTCAGTGAGAGAGAGAGTCAGTGAGAGAGAGAGAGTCAGTGAGAGAGAGTCAGTGAGAGAGAGAGAGTCAGTGAGAGAGAGAGAGTCAGTGAGAGAGAGAGTCATTGAGAGAGAGAGTCAGTGAGAGAGAGAGAGTCAGTGAGAGAGAGAGTCAGTGAGTGAGAGTCAGTCAGTGAGAGAGAGTCAGTCAGTGAGAGAGAGTCAGTCAGTGAGAGAGAGTCAGTCAGTGAGAGAGAGTCAGTCAGTGAGAGAGTCAGTCGAGTCAGTCAGTGAGAGAGTCAGTCAGTGAGAGAGTCAGTCAGTGAGAGAGTCAGTCAGTGAGAGAGAGTCAGTCAGTGAGAGTCAGTCAGTGAGAGTCAGTCAGTGAGAGAGAGTCAGTCAGTGAGAGAGAGTCAGTCAGTGAGAGAGTCAGTCGAGTCAGTCAGTGAGAGAGTCAGTATGTGAGAGAGTCAGTATGTGAGAGAGAGTCAGTCAGTGAGAGAGAGTCAGTCAGTGAGAGAGAGTCAGTCAGTGAGAGAGAGTCAGTCAGTGAGAGAGTCAGTCGAGTCAGTCAGTGAGAGTCAGTATGTGAGAGAGAGTCAGTATGTGAGAGAGAGTCAGTATGTGAGAGAGAGTCAGTATGTGAGAGAGAGTCAGTATGTGAGAGAGAGTCAGTATGTGAGAGAGAGAGTCAGTGAGAGAGAGAGTCAGTGAGAGAGTCAGAGAGAGAGTCGGAGAGAGAGTCAGTGAGAGAGAGTCAGTGAGAGAGAGTCAGTGAGAGAGAGTCAGTGAGAGAGAGTCAGTGAGAGAGTCAGTGAGAGAGAGTCAGTGAGAGTCAGTGAGAGAGAGTCAGTGAGAGAGTCAGTCAGTGAGAGAGTCAGTGAGAGAGTCAGTCAGTGAGAGAGTCAGTCAGTGAGAGAGTCAGTCAGTGAGAGAGTCAGTCAGTGAGAGAGTCAGTCAGTGAGAGAGTCAGTCAGTGAGAGAGTCAGTCAGTGAGAGAGTCAGTCAGTGAGAGAGTCAGTCAGTGAGAGAGTCAGTCAGTGAGAGAGTCAGTGAGAGAGTCAGTCGAGTCAGTCAGTCAGTGAGAGAGTCAGTCGAGTCAGTCAGTGAGAGAGTCAGTCGAGTCAGTCAGTGAGAGAGTCAGTCGAGTCAGTCAGTGAGAGAGTCAGTCGAGTCAGTCAGTGAGAGAGTCAGTCGAGTCAGTCAGTGAGAGAGTCAGTCGAGTCAGTCAGTGAGAGAGTCAGTCGAGTCAGTCAGTGAGAGAGTCAGTCGAGCCAGTCAGTGAGAGAGTCAGTCGAGTCAGTCAGTGAGAGAGTCAGTCGAGTCAGTCAGTGAGAGAGTCAGTCGAGTCAGTCAGTGAGAGAGTCAGTCAGTGAGAGAGAGTCAGTCAGTGAGAGAGAGTCAGTCAGTGAGAGAGAGTCAGTCAGTGAGAGAGAGTCAGTCAGTGAGAGAGAGTCAGTCGAGAGAGAGTCAGTGAGAGAGAGTCAGTGAGAGAGAGTCGGAGTCAGTGGAGAGAGTCGAGTCAGTGAGAGAGAGTCGAGTCAGTGAGAGAGAGTCGAGTCAGTGAGAGAGAGTCGAGTCAGTGAGAGAGAGTCGAGTCAGTGAGAGAGAGTCGAGTCAGTGAGAGAGAGTCAGTGAGAGAGAGTCAGTGAGAGAGAGTCAGTGAGAGAGAGTCAGTGAGAGAGAGTCAGTGAGAGAGAGTCAGTGAGAGAGAGTCAGTGAGAGAGAGTCAGTGAGAGAGAGTCAGTGAGAGAGAGTCAGTGAGAGAGAGTCAGTGAGAGAGAGTCAGTGAGAGAGAGTCAGTGAGAGAGAGTCAGTGAGAGAGAGTCAGTGAGAGAGTCAGTGAGAGAGAGTCAGTGAGAGTGAGTCAGTGAGAGTCAGTCAGTGAGAGAGTCAGTCAGTCAGTGAGAGAGTCAGTCAGTGAGAGAGAGTCAGTCAGTGAGAGAGAGTCAGTCAGTGAGAGAGTCAGTCGAGTCAGTCAGTGAGAGTCAGTATGTGAGAGAGAGTCAGTATGTGAGAGAGAGTCAGTATGTGAGAGAGAGTCAGTCATGTGAGAGAGAGTCAGTATGTGAGAGAGAGTCAGTATGTGAGAGAGAGTCAGTACATGTGAGAGAGAGTCAGTATGTGAGAGAGTCAGTATGTGAGAGAGAGTCAGTATGTGAGAGAGAGAGTCAGAGAGAGAGTCGGAGAGAGAGTGAGTCAGAGAGAGAGTGAGTCAGTGAGAGAGTCAGTGAGAGAGTCAGTGAGAGAGAGTCAGTGAGAGAGAGTCAGTGAGAGAGAGTAAGTGAGAGAGAGTAAGTGAGAGAGAGTCAGTGAGAGAGAGTCAGTGAGAGAGAGTCAGTGAGAGAGAGTCAGTGAGAGAGAGTCAGTGAGAGAGAGTCAGTGAGAGTGAGTCAGTGAGAGTGTCAGTCAGTGAGAGTGTCAGTCAGTGAGAGTGTCAGTCAGTGAGAGAGTCAGTCAGTGAGAGAGAGAGTCAGTCAGTGAGAGAGTCAGTCAGTCAGTGAGAGAGTCAGTCAGTGAGAGAGTCAGTCAGTGAGAGAGAGTCAGTCAGTGAGAGAGTCAGTCGAGTCAGTCAGTGAGAGTCAGTATGTGAGAGAGAGTCAGTATGTGAGAGAGAGTCAGTATGTGAGAGAGTCAGTATGTGAGAGAGAGTCAGTATGTGAGAGAGAGTCAGTATGTGAGAGAGAGTCAGTATGTGAGAGAGAGTCAGTATGTGAGAGAGAGTCAGTATGTGAGAGAGAGAGTCAGAGAGAGAGTCGGAGAGAGAGTGAGTCAGAGAGAGAGTGAGTCAGAGAGAGAGTGAGTCAGAGAGAGAGTGAGTCAGTGAGAGAGAGTCAGTGAGAGAGAGTCAGTGAGAGAGAGTCAGTGAGAGAGAGTCAGTGAGAGAGAGTCAGTGAGAGAGAGTCAGTGAGAGAGAGTCAGTGAGAGAGTCAGTCAGTGAGAGAGTCAGTCAGTGAGAGAGTCAGTCAGTGAGAGAGAGAGTCAGTCAGTGAGAGAGTCAGTCAGTCAGTGAGAGAGTCAGTCAGTGAGAGAGTCAGTCAGTGAGAGAGAGTCAGTCAGTGAGAGAGTCAGTCGAGTCAGTCAGTGAGAGTCAGTATGTGAGAGAGAGTCAGTATGTGAGAGAGAGTCAGTATGTAGAGAGAGTCAGTATGTGAGAGAGAGTCAGTATGTGAGAGAGAGTCAGTATGTGAGAGAGAGTCAGTATGTGAGAGAGAGTCAGTGAGAGAGTCAGAGAGAGAGTCGGAGAGAGAGTCGGAGAGAGAGTGAGTCAGAGAGAGAGTGAGTCAGAGAGAGAGTGAGTCAGAGAGAGAGTGAGTCAGTGAGAGAGAGTCAGTGAGAGAGTCAGTGAGAGAGAGTCAGTGAGAGAGAGTCAGTGAGAGAGAGTCAGTGAGAGAGAGTCAGTGAGAGAGAGTCAGTGAGAGAGTCAGTCAGTGAGAGAGTCAGTCAGTGAGAGAGTCAGTCAGTGAGAGAGTCAGTCAGTGAGAGAGTCAGTCAGTGAGAGAGTCAGTCAGTGAGAGAGTCAGTCAGTGAGAGAGAGTCAGTCAGTGAGAGAGTCAGTCAGTGAGAGAGTCAGTCAGTGAGAGAGTCAGTCAGTGAGAGAGTCAGTCAGTGAGAGAGTCAGTCAGTGAGAGAGTCAGTCGAGTCAGTCAGTGAGAGAGTCAGTCGAGTCAGTCAGTGAGAGAGTCAGTCGAGTCAGTCAGTGAGAGAGTCAGTCGAGTCAGTCAGTGAGAGAGTCAGTCGAGTCAGTCAGTGAGAGAGTCAGTCGAGTCAGTCAGTGAGAGAGTCAGTCGAGTCAGTCAGTGAGAGAGTCAGTCGAGTCAGTCAGTGAGAGAGTCAGTCGAGTCAGTCAGTGAGAGAGTCAGTCGAGTCAGTCAGTGAGAGAGTCAGTCGAGTCAGTCAGTGAGAGAGTCAGTCGAGTCAGTCAGTGAGAGAGTCAGTCGAGTCAGTCAGTGAGAGAGTCAGTCGAGTCAGTCAGTGAGAGAGTCAGTCGAGTCAGTCAGTGAGAGAGTCAGTCGAGTCAGTCAGTGAGAGAGTCAGTCGAGTCAGTCAGTGAGAGAGTCAGTCGAGTCAGTCAGTGAGAGAGTCAGTCGAGTCAGTCAGTGAGAGAGTCAGTCGAGTCAGTCAGAGAGAGTCAGTCGAGTCAGTGAGAGAGAGTCAGTCAGTGAGAGAGAGTCAGTCAGTGAGAGAGAGTCAGTCAGTGAGAGAGAGTCAGTCAGTGAGAGAGAGTCAGTCAGAGAGAGTCAGTGAGAGAGAGTCAGTGAGAGAGAGTCAGTGAGAGAGAGTCAGTGAGAGAGAGTCGAGTCAGTGAGAGAGAGTCGAGTCAGTGAGAGAGAGTCGAGTCAGTGAGAGAGAGTCGAGTCAGTGAGAGAGAGTCGAGTCAGTGAGAGAGAGTCGAGTCAGTGAGAGAGAGTCAGTCAGTGAGAGAGAGTCAGTGAGAGAGAGTCAGTGAGAGAGAGTCAGTGAGAGAGAGTCAGTGAGAGAGAGTCAGTGAGAGAGAGTCAGTGAGAGAGAGTCAGTGAGAGAGAGTCAGTGAGAGAGAGTCAGTGAGAGAGAGTCAGTGAGAGAGAGTCAGTGTGAGAGAGTCAGTGAGAGAGTCAGTGAGAGAGTCAGTGAGAGAGTCAGTGAGAGAGTCAGTGAGAGAGAGTCGAGTCAGTGAGAGAGTGAGTCGAGTCAGTGAGAGAGAGTCGAGTCAGTGAGAGAGAGTCGAGTCAGTGAGAGAGTCGAGTCAGTGAGAAAGAGTCGAGTCAGTGAGAAAGAGTCGAGTCAGTGAGAAAGAGTCGAGTCAGTGAGAAAGAGTCGAGTCAGTGAGAAAGAGTCGAGTCAGTGAGAAAGAGTCAGTCAGTGAGAAAGAGTCAGTCAGTGAGAAAGAGTCAGTCAGTGAGAAAGAGTCAGTCAGTGAGAAAGAGTCAGTCAGTGAGAAAGAGTCAGTCAGTGAGAGAGTCAGTCAGTGAGAGAGTCAGTCAGGGAGAAAGAGTCAGTCAGTGAGAGAGTCAGTGAGAGAGAGTCAGTCAGTGAGAGTCAGTGAGAGTCAGTGAGAGAGAGTCAGTGAGAGAGAGAGAGTCAGTGAGAGAGAGAGAGTCAGTGAGAGAGAGAGTCAGTGAGAGAGAGTCGAGTCAGTGAGAGAGAGTCAGTCAGTGAGAGAGAGTCAGTCAGTGAGAGAGAGTCAGTCAGTGAGAGAGAGTCAGTGAGAGAGAGTCAGTGAGAGAGAGTCAGTGAGAGAGAGTCAGTGTGAGAGAGTCAGTGAGAGAGTCAGTGAGAGAGTCAGTGAGAGAGTCAGTGAGAGAGTCAGTGAGAGAGTCGAGTCAGTGAGAGAGAGTCGAGTCAGTGAGAGAGAGTCGAGTCAGTGAGAGAGAGTCGAGTCAGTGAGAGAGTCGAGTCAGTGAGAAAGAGTCGAGTCAGTGAGAAAGAGTCGAGTCAGTGAGAAGAGAGTCGAGTCAGTGAGAAGAGTCGAGTCAGTGAGAAAGAGTCGAGTCAGTGAGAAAGAGTCAGTCAGTGAGAAAGAGTCAGTCAGTGAGAAAGAGTCAGTCAGTGAGAAAGAGTCAGTCAGTGAGAAAGAGTCAGTCAGTGAGAGAGTCAGTCAGGGAGAAAGAGTCAGTCAGTGAGAGAGTCAGTGAGAGAGAGTCAGTCAGTGAGAGTCAGTGAGAGTCAGTGAGAGAGAGTCAGTGAGAGAGAGAGAGTCAGTGAGAGAGAGAGAGTCAGTGAGAGAGAGAGTCAGTGAGAGAGAGAGAGTCAGTGAGAGAGAGTCAGTGAGAGAGAGTCAGTGAGAGAGAGAGTCAGTGAGAGAGAGAGTCAGTGAGAGAGTCAGTGAGAGAGAGTCAGTGAGAGAGAGTCAGTGAGAGAGAGTCAGTGAGAGAGAGTCAGTGAGAGAGAGAGTCAGTGAGAGAGAGAGTCAGTGAGAGAGAGAGTCAGTGAGAGAGAGTCAGTGAGAGAGTCAGTGAGAGAGAGAGTCAGTGAGAGAGAGAGTCAGTGAGAGAGAGAGTCAGTGAGAGAGAGAGTCAGTGAGAGAGAGAGTCAGTGAGAGAGAGAGTCAGTGAGAGAGTCAGTGAGAGAGTCAGTGAGAGAGAGAGTCAGTGAGAGAGAGAGTCAGTAGAGAGAGAGTCAGTAGAGAGAGAGAGTCAGTGAGAGAGAGAGTCAGTGAGAGAGAGAGTCAGTGAGAGAGAGAGTCAGTGAGAGAGAGAGTCAGTGAGAGAGAGAGTCAGTGAGAGAGAGAGTCAGTGAGAGAGAGAGTCAGTGAGAGAGAGAGTCGGTGAGAGAGAGAGTCGGTGAGAGAGAGAGTCAGTAGAGAGAGAGTCAGTCAGTGAGAGAGAGTCAGTGAGAGAGTCAGTCAGTGAGAGAGAGTCAGTCAGTGAGAGAGAGTCAGTCAGTGAGAGAGAGTCAGTCAGTGAGAGAGAGTCAGTCAGTGAGAGAGAGTCAGTCTGTGAGAGAGAGTCAGTCTGTGAGAGAGAGTCAGTCTGTGAGAGAGAGTCAGTCTGTGAGAGAGAGTCAGTCAGTGAGAGAGAGTCAGTGAGAGAGAGTCAGTGAGAGAGAGTCAGTGAGAGAGAGTCAGTGAGAGAGAGTCAGTGAGAGAGAGTCAGTGAGAGAGAGTCAGTGAGGAGAGAGTCAGTGAGAGAGAGTCAGTGAGAGAGAGTCAGTGAGAGAGAGTCAGTGTGAGAGGAGTCAGTGAGAGAGTCAGTGAGAGAGTCAGTGAGAGAGTCAGTGAGAGAGTCAGTGAGAGAGAGTCGAGTCAGTGAGAGAGAGTCGAGTCAGTGAGAGAGAGTCGAGTCAGTGAGAGAGAGTCGAGTCAGTGAGAGAGTCGAGTCAGTGAGAAAGAGTCGAGTCAGTGAGAAAGAGTCGAGTCAGTGAGAAGAGTCGAGTCAGTGAGAGAGTCGAGTCAGTGAGAAGAGTCGAGTCAGTGAGAAAGAGTCAGTCAGTGAGAAAGAGTCAGTCAGTGAGAAAGAGTCAGTCAGTGAGAAAGAGTCAGTCAGTGAGAAAGAGTCAGTCAGTGAGAAAGAGTCAGTCAGTGAGAGAGTCAGTCAGTGAGAGAGTCAGTCAGGGAGAAAGAGTCAGTCAGTGAGAGAGTCAGTGAGAGAGAGTCAGTCAGTGAGAGTCAGTGAGAGTCAGTGAGAGAGAGTCAGTGAGAGGAGAGAGTCAGTGAGAGAGAGAGAGTCAGTGAGAGAGAGAGTCAGTGAGAGAGAGTCGAGTCAGTGAGAGAGAGTCAGTCAGTGAGAGAGAGTCAGTCAGTGAGAGAGAGTCAGTCAGTGAGAGAGAGTCAGTGAGAGAGAGTCAGTGAGAGAGAGTCAGTGAGAGAGAGTCAGTGTGAGAGAGTCAGTGAGAGAGTCAGTGAGAGAGTCAGTGAGAGAGTCAGTGAGAGAGTCAGTGAGAGAGAGTCGAGTCAGTGAGAGAGAGTCGAGTCAGTGAGAGAGAGTCGAGTCAGTGAGAGAGAGTCGAGTCAGTGAGAGAGTCGAGTCAGTGAGAAAGAGTCGAGTCAGTGAGAAAGAGTCGAGTCAGTGAGAAAGAGTCGAGTCAGTGAGAAAGAGTCGAGTCAGTGAGAAAGAGTCGAGTCAGTGAGAAAGAGTCAGTCAGTGAGAAAGAGTCAGTCAGTGAGAAAGAGTCAGTCAGTGAGAAAGAGTCAGTCAGTGAGAAAGAGTCAGTCAGTGAGAGAGTCAGTCAGGGAGAAAGAGTCAGTCAGTGAGAGAGTCAGTGAGAGAGAGTCAGTCAGTGAGAGTCAGTGAGAGTCAGTGAGAGAGAGTCAGTGAGAGAGAGAGAGTCAGTGAGAGAGAGAGAGTCAGTGAGAGAGAGAGTCAGTGAGAGAGAGAGAGTCAGTGAGAGAGAGTCAGTGAGAGAGAGTCAGTGAGAGAGAGAGTCAGTGAGAGAGAGAGTCAGTGAGAGAGAGTCAGTGAGAGAGAGTCAGTGAGAGAGAGTCAGTGAGAGAGAGTCAGTGAGAGAGAGAGTCAGTGAGAGAGAGAGTCAGTGAGAGAGAGAGTCAGTGAGAGAGAGAGTCAGTGAGAGAGAGAGTCAGTGAGAGAGTCAGTGAGAGAGAGAGTCAGTGAGAGAGAGAGTCAGTGAGAGAGAGAGTCAGTGAGAGAGAGAGTCAGTGAGAGAGTCAGTGAGAGAGTCAGTGAGAGAGAGAGTCAGTGAGAGAGAGAGTCAGTGAGAGAGAGAGTCAGTGAGAGAGAGAGTCAGTGAGAGAGAGAGTCAGTGAGAGAGAGAGTCAGTGAGAGAGAGAGTCAGTGAGAGAGAGAGTCAGTGAGAGAGAGAGTCAGTGAGAGAGAGAGTCAGTGAGAGAGAGAGTCAGTGAGAGAGAGAGTCGGTGAGAGAGAGAGTCGGTGAGAGAGAGAGTCAGTGAGAGAGAGAGTCAGTCAGTGAGAGAGAGTCAGTGAGAGAGTCAGTCAGTGAGAGAGAGTCAGTCAGTGAGAGAGAGTCAGTCAGTGAGAGAGAGTCAGTCAGTGAGAGAGAGTCAGTCAGTGAGAGAGAGTCAGTCAGTGAGAGAGAGTCAGTCAGTGAGAGAGAGTCAGTCAGTGAGAGAGTCAGTCAGTGAGAGAGTCAGTCAGTGAGAGAGAGTCAGTGAGAGAGAGTCAGTCAGTGAGAGTCAGTCAGTGAGAGAGTGAGAGAGTCGAGTCAGTGAGAGAGAGTCGAGTCAGTGAGAGAGAGTCAGTCAGTGAGAGAGAGTCAGTCAGTGAGAGAGAGTCAGTCAGTGAGAGAGAGTCAGTCAGTGAGAGAGAGTCAGAGAGAGAGAGTCAGAGAGAGAGAGTCAGAGAGAGAGAGTCAGAGAGAGAGAGTCAGAGAGAGAGAGTCAGAGAGAGAGAGTCAGAGAGAGAGAGTCAGTCAGTGAGGGAGAGTCAGTCAGTGAGAGAGAGTCAGTCAGTGAGAGAGAGTCAGTCAGTGAGAGAGAGTCAGTCTGTGAGAGAGAGTCAGTCTGTGAGAGAGAGTCAGTCTGTGAGAGAGAGTCAGTCTGTGAGAGAGAGTCAGTCTGTGAGAGAGAGTCAGTCTGTGAGAGAGAGTCAGTCTGTGAGAGAGAGTCAGTCTGTGAGAGAGAGTCAGTCAGAGAGAGAGAGTCAGTCAGAGAGAGAGAGTCAGTCAGAGAGAGAGAGTCAGTCAGAGAGAGAGAGTCAGTGAGGGAGAGTCAGTCAGTGAGGGAGAGTCAGTCAGTGAGAGAGAGTCAGTCAGTGAGAGAGTCAGTCAGTGAGAGAGAGTCAGTGAGAGAGAGTCAGTCAGTGAGAGAGTGAGTGAGAGAGTCGAGTCAGTGAGAGAGAGTCGAGTCAGTGAGAGAGAGTCAGTCAGTGAGAGAGAGTCAGTCAGTGAGAGAGAGTCAGAGAGAGAGAGTCAGAGAGAGAGAGTCAGAGAGAGAGAGTCAGAGAGAGAGAGTCAGAGAGAGAGAGTCAGAGAGAGAGAGTCAGAGAGAGAGAGTCAGTCTGTGAGAGAGAGTCAGTCTGTGAGAGAGAGTCAGTGTGAGAGAGAGTCAGTCAGTGAGAGAGTCAGTCAGTGAGAGAGAGAGTCAGAGAGAGAGAGTCAGAGAGAGAGAGTCAGTCTGTGAGAGAGTCAGTCTGTGAGAGAGAGTCAGTCTGTGAGAGAGAGTCAGTCTGTGAGAGAGAGTCAGTCTGTGAGAGAGAGTCAGTCTGTGAGAGAGAGTCAGTCTGTGAGAGAGAGTCAGTCTGTGAGAGAGTCAGTCTGTGAGAGAGAGTCAGTCTGTGAGAGAGAGTCAGTCTGTGAGAGAGAGAGTCAGTCTGTGAGAGAGAGTCAGTCTGTGAGAGAGAGTCAGTCTGTGAGAGAGAGTCAGTCTGTGAGAGAGAGTCAGTCTGTGAGAGAGAGTCAGTCTGTGAGAGAGAGTCAGTCTGTGAGAGAGAGTCAGTGAGAGAGTCAGTCAGTGAGAGAGTCAGTCAGTGAGAGAGAGTCAGTCAGTGAGAAAGAGTCAGTCAGTGAGAGAGTCAGTCAGTGAGAGAGTCAGTGAGAGTCAGTCAGTGAGAGAGTCAGTCAGTGAGAGAGTCAGTGAGAGACAGTGTTAGACCTGTCAGCCCTAGGTGGTCTTTCCCTGTTTTTTTTCCCTTTTGCACCTCATTTTTGCCACCATATTTTTACTGGACCTAGGTCTCCGGGCGCCTTGCCACTGCTAGCCAGTGCTGAGGTGCAGGTGCTCTCACTCAAGATGGCTGCCACAGGCCCCTGCTACTGCAGAGGGGCCTTACACGCATACACACTAGTAGCCAGGGTCAGGCTGGGACATAGGGATACAGTATCCATTCCATCCCCGCCTCTGGGCCACATAGCCAGGCATGTAGAAGGTTCCAGAACCTTCCGGGCTGGGGGAGGAGTTATGTTTTGCCGCCTTTGGGAGAGTCACCTGACCTAGGGGTATAAAAGGCTTGGAGGGAAAACTTTCTAGTCAGTTGATGAGGCACCACTGATCCTGGGAGAACCTCCGCCGGAGTACAGGCTTTAGGGCCTAGGGGGGGGGGAGACCTACACTACTGCTGCTGACAGGGCTGAGGCCCTGCTGTAGTAAGATAGCTGAGGAACGCCCACCACCCACTGACCTTGCCCAGTGTGAGGGGACCCAGGGAACCACCTTCAGCGTGCGGGGAGGAACATCAAGCACTCCCAGACCACCAACTCATTCCCCCCCCCTCATAAGAAGAAACTTCTGACAAGAAACTTTGACAAGAAACTCCTGACAAGAAACTCCTGACAAGAAACTCCTGACAAGAAACTCCTGACAAGAAACTCCTGACAAGAAACGCCTAAGAAGCAACCAATCTGGAACAGTCGCCAGACACCTTAATTTGAGGAGGCCTGACCGTCCAGCAAGGCCTGAAGCCTAAACTGCCCAACTGGGGATCACCAGGTAAAGCGTCGTACCCTGAAGCGCTAGACCTTCACCCCCTATTCATTCCTGCCTGCTGCTGGGCTGCCCCTCAAGTACTTTTCCAGTCAGCCCTGCCCACAGGCTGCTGGTGCGCCCCGCGTTCTGTCACCCCTCAGGTCACTGACCTTGTGTGGAAATCACCGCCGCGTGAGGAGAAGTGCCGTGTGGTGAGGTGCGCCGTCGCGCCCTCACCGAAGGGAGCGCTGAGGTGAGGGAAGCCCCTTGAGTGGATGTGGTGAGGTGCGCCGTCCGCGCCCTCACCGAAGCCTCTACAAATTGCCCAAATCATTGTCACCGGGCCCAGGGCCCCACCGCCGCGGCCGAAGAAATCACCACCGCCGCCGCGGCCGAAGAAATCACCACCGCCGCGGCCGAAGAAATCGCCGCCGCGGCCTAGCGCGATCCGCGAGGCCTCCAGGCCCTGCCGACGCCGAGCAACCGGGGACGCCGGCCGCGCCCCCAGGAAGGCCGCGCAGCGATTGGGCGCCGGCTCCCGCCACGCCCCCAGCGCCGACGGGGGCAGAGGAAGAGCCCCGGCCGTGCAGAGGGAGACAGGGAGCCGGCCGGAGAGGACTGCCGGCTCCCGCTCCCATCCCCAAAGTCCCTGAAGCCGCCAAACCCACTCACCTGATCCTGGGGGCCGGAGGAGGGTGATACCGGCCCCCGCAACGTGCCCCAAGTTATTTCCCTGATCCCGGGGGCCGGAGGAAGGTGATACCGGCCCCCGCAACGACCTGTCAGTCCGGCCAGAAGGCCGAGGTACCCCGACCGGGCCCCGCCCTCCAGAACACGGGCCGGGCCTGGGGATTGCCAGTCGCTAAAGAAGCGCGACCAACGAACAAGCACCTGGTGAGCCCAGGAGGCCCCTAGAGCCCACAAAACGCCACTGGGGGCCGGGGGCCACCATTAACCCCTAAAATTAACTGTGTAACTTTCCCCATGAGGCGAGGCCCCGGAGAGGAGTGGGCCTAGCCTAGAATTAACCCCTAAGGGACATAGAAGCCCCAGGACACAGGACATGTTGAGGGGTTCCCCACAGTGTTTATTAATTTATTGCAGATGCCTATTGTAATTACTGCCTAGGCCTATGCTTTTAACTGCAAAGTTTTTACCAAAGGGGGAAAGTGATTAATTGAATTGAGTTGAAGTGTTTTATGTTACAGGTGTACTGGAGTTGCGACGCCCACTGTACTGAATGTGGGCGCGCCTAGATTAATGCAGGCCTATTGAAATGTAACGTGAAAAGCCTTCTTTTAAGTAATTGAATATGCTTAAAGTGAACTGCGTGTTTAGGCCCATGTTTTATTAACGCACCTTGAGATCATTATTAGGTGCTACGATCAAGAGATAATTCCTGCGGCCTCTTAGTGGCCTACAATGTTGATGAGCTATGATGCTTTATTTAAAATGTGCACCAGTTGAGTAATGTAATGAATTTAAATGTAGATCTGAATTAATCTGCCTCATCTGATGCTAACTTGATTTATATATAAAAGATCTTGATTTTAAATACAAAAGCCTGGTGTGGTGTCATGTTATTGCGTTCGCATTTCTGAGTCAAAGTAAGAGTGTGCTGCACAACTGCCTTACACATTGCCTTCGCGTGCTTTCCCGCTTCGCGCCATGCTACCGTGGCGGACTCGGTAAACCCGGTTCCAACAGACAGTCAGTCAGTGAGAGAGAGATTGAGAGAGTGAGTCAGTCAGTGAGAGAGAGTCAGTCAGTGAGAGAGAGGGAGAGAGAGAGTCAGTGAGAGAGACAGTGAGAGAGTGGAAGACCTGGGCTGGACTCTCTGGGTCACAGAACGGCGCAGCGTCACAAACAAGATATATGGAGCATAACTTAATAATCTCCATGCGACTTGGAGTCCCATTGTAACTAGGCCCAGGCAAACCAGTAATATTGCTCAAGAACCGAAGAAGAAACAAATACCACTACACCTGGGAAGCAGTGTTGTGCTGTCATATACTGTGGGAAAACCAAGATACATTTAGACACGGGTAGTCCACAAGGAATACAGAGCATAGTCAGAGACAAGTATAACAGGACGTACATGCGAAAGCCTTGTTAACCCCAAAACGTGTGCATCTTTGAGAGATGTGATGAAATTGGTGTTTATAGACAGTATAGAGGTTACAACGGGTAGAAAAGTGGACCGGCATTGGGGTGGTGGGGGGGGAGTTTCTTTTCTGTCTTTACTCTCCGTGCCATTTATGAACTGAAAGTAAAGGTCACACTGTCGGAATACATTGTCACTTTCAGCAAGCGCAGTCCGCGGTCCCTAAAGTGAAACCGGACCGCGCTACAAAGAACAAACAAAGAAGAGTGGGAGGGGTGCAAACATGGAGCGCAGGCTGCTAATCAGTAACCCGATCCACGACGAGGGAGGAATGCAGCTGCCAGCCTGGGCGCTGCTGCTCGCTCCCGAGAGAAAACGGAGAAGTTTTGAGCCCTCACAAGAAGCCTCCCATAGAGCAGCACGTGTGCTGCGCTAGGCTCGACCTAATAAAAAGGACCACAGAATGTCCGGTTACTGTGGTACAGCTGGTATTGAGAGGAAATCTATTTAAAGTATGTCTAGATGTATAGTGTGCATTGAATGGGAGGAGTGAGTGGGCTGAATAAAGTTGTACCCGACAGTCAGCAAATGCACCATTTAGATCCTCCGAGTTGAAGGTCGTATTCCAGTTAGTGCATATGGCACAAACTGGAGGTCTTGGATCCACTGAAGAGATTAACTGGGCTAGCAGTTTACCTGCCAAGTTACCCTCTCTGTCTGTTGTTTCATCTTATGCTCCCTACAGTCAAGGCATATAACCTTTCTTGAAACAAGTCAAATCTGGTGTGGTGCTGGGGGTGGGCTGCCTGGGTGTCTCCTGGAGAATAAAATGCAGTGCATTGTATGGACCATTCAAAGTAAGTGCCTCTCGTTAGAGGACTCTTGATTCTGTATGAAGTTTTAATACATAGCCCCAAGGAAACCTTAACAGCTTCCCATTCAAACATTTGTCTTGGACAGAGCTCATTGTTGCCTTTGAATTGTCTAGATATATTTTCTTGAATAGTTCTTCTGAATGCTGCATTTTGCAGTGCAGCGACTAGCAATTTCCATGAGGTATAGCAGTGGTCTGACTGGCCGATTCTGGGGTCAGTAACATTTCAGCGCTGCATCCCACCAATTGTCTTCATTTTCACTGGCGCAGACAAGTCAAATATCTGACAGCCCTCATATCATGAGGTTTTCAGGTGAATGCATGGCATTTGATTTTAAGTGCAGGAATATGCAGACCTTATGGCTCCAACGTATAGACCATTTTGGCCTTTACCACATAAGATTCCGAAAAAAGAACCAATATAATGAAGACAGGCTTGCTTAGGACATAAGAAAGCTGACCCCAGAAGGGTCGCACCTGCAGGGAAACATTCCCTATTCTGGAAATCTTCAGAGCTAGCTCTGCTATGCACATAAACAGGGATGAAGCTAGAAACCTTCAAGTAGTACAATATCAGGCTGCCTTCTTCATATATGTTTTCCAGAAGCTTTGTTTCTTCTCGATATTGTTCCACAATCTCTTGCACTTGTCTGTGGATGAGTCAAACAGCAGACACAAAATGTTAACTGTCTGAAATTGTCTGTTTACAATTCCCAACTGCTTATTGTGAGTGTAATCCTTTGAAAAATCAAATATTTTAAACCATACGAAAAAACCGAGAAACTTACAGCAGAAGAAGGAACGACATGCAAAAAAGACCAATGGTGATAAAAAATTAAAGACTAAACAAAAACAGCCATAAAATTCTAACAATATGTGGAAAAAATATATACTTGGCAGTAAGACTGGTCAGTGAGTTCTGAGCTTGCTCCGGAGTCCATCTCTCCTGCAGGTCACAGTATCAAAAAACTGTCTGGAGAATGCAGTCTGTCATCCTTCTGAGGGCAGTATTAAAGTGCAGCAGAGCTCAGAATACAGGGTTATAAATTGCCAAGCATTCAAAAATGTCACTCATCTTTTAAAGTGAAAATGTCAGTGAATCTGCCCGGTCTGTAGCAAACAATCACTAATTACCTAAAAAGACTGTTGGAGTAGGGAACGAAATAGGTTATACATGTCAACATGTGGCATGGATGGAATGGTCGAAGTGAATGCCCATGCAGCTCTTATCCTTCATATAATTTTAGGTTTTTATTTCTACAAAAGACAAGGCAGTGTCTGGGGAGTTATGATTTCTACTTCAAAAAAGAGGAAATTATGACGACTGAAGGAAATATGCCATTTTCACTGTGACAAAGCTGGGGTACATGCCTTGCTCTGTGTGTTTGACAGTGACCAGCAATCAAAGCAACTACAAGTTTCCATCTTAGGAGTTTTAGATTCAGCTAACGGCTTCATTTTGGTGCCAACAGCATTAGGTTGCAGGCTGGGTGTGTGAGGGCCCTCATTCCGAAAGGAAGAACTTCCCAGTCCCCCCCCTTTCCCATTAATACTACCAATTTGTAGTCAGGGACCTTGCCAGTCCCCTGCCCTGCCTCCTTATCCTTCCCACAACAGGAACTGCATACCTTTTTCTTTTCCTGTGATGAAATTAGACCTACCTTCCAGTCTCTTCTGATTTGAGGAAATAAAATAAGCACATACCACTTGATCACAAAGATTTCTTCGGTCAGAAAAACTTGGCACTGGATCAGTTCGAAAAAAATATTGTATTTTGGCATTCTTACAAGCCAAAGGAAAGTCTTGCCAATATCTTAGCTGCCACTGTCTCGGTTATTACACCGACAAGATGAGCATGGATTTGTGGGCTTCATTTTTCAGAGGAGGTCACTGGCAGCCACTTTAACTTAATCGATAGCTGCTTATGAAGTTACAGTGAAGAAAATTTACAGACAGTAAAGCCAAGTGAAGGGACATCAAAGCGGAACCCAAACTTACTTCAGAGGTAGCACTGTACGCAAAAGTACACATGGCAGCAAGGACAAAAAGGTGTGCAACAAACAGCACTTCACTCAGATTTGAAAAGGATAAGTTACTTACCTGTAATCCTAGTTCTCTTCCAGGGGTATACTCATCAAAGTCATAAGCACTGAATAGTCCCGCCCACGTGCGGGGACCCCGGAGCAATAGCCAATAATATGCATATACCTACATATATATCCATATACACATATAAGTAAATATATATATATATGTGATATGCATAAAACAAACATATATGCAGCCTGACCATATATACTAGGCTCAGAAAAACTGCCTCAATTGCAATGCAAAACCTTTTAAATTTGAACAATAAATAAACATACCCCATGATATAATCATGATTAAAAACAAGTAAACCACTTTAGTTTGCTTTGAAACAACAGAACCTTTATTTTCAAAGGTAAAATGGGTAAGACCATAGAGGCAGGTCAGCCTAGAGAGGCTGCATATAGAACAGTTAGGAAAAACTGGCGCCGTGCCTTTAAGACCTCTTGGAACCCTCAGGCTCCCATCATGCACTACAGGTGACAGTTAGGTCAGTTCTTTTGGACGGCGTAAACAGCGTGATCACAGTATGGGTAACAGTTACATCTCACATGAACATGGTATTCGCCAGGGGAGGAGGGAGGGTTGCTTATGACTTTGATGAGTATACCCCTGGAAGAGAACTAGGATTACAGGTAAGTAACGTATCCTTCTCTTCCAGGGGATACTCATCAATAGTCATAAGCACTGAATAGAGTAGCAAGCCATCCCCATACTCTGCGGACGAATACCATCATATCATGCCAACAAATTCACCTTATATTACCCAAATAAGTTCCTCAAGGATGCCTGGCCAACCCTAGCATCAGCTTGAGTGTCAGAATCAAGACAATAATGGCGTGCAAAAGTGTGCACCGAACGCCATGTGGCCGCTTTACATATGTCTTGAATAGGTACATTACTCAGCATAGCTATTGTAGCTGCTTTTCCTCTTGTAGAATGCGCTCTCGGCCTGCCTGGGAGCTGTTTGTGCCCTAGCTGATAAGATAGTATAATGCATGACACAATCCATCTAGCAATGGACCTGTTAGAGGCCGGAGAACCATTGTTCAATGGCCCGTAATTAACAAATAGTCTGTCCGTGTTGCGTACACTCTTAGACTTATCCAGGTAAAACTTCCACACCCTTTTGAGATCTAGTGAATGTAATGCCTTCTCAGCAGGTGTGACAGGGTTCACAAAGAAAGTGGGAAGAGTGATCGACTGGTTGATGTGGAACTCCGAGACCACTTTCGGAAGGAACTTCGGGTGAGTTCTTAGTACCACTCTGTTTGCATGAAAAACGAGATAAGGCTCCGACGAGCACAAAGCCTGTATCTCGCTCATCCTGCGAGCAGACGTGATCGCCACAAGGAATGCAGTCTTCCAAGAAAGATGTTGCAGGGAGGCCTTGTGTATAGGTTCAAAAGGCGGACCCATTAACTTGGAGAGAACGATATTGAGTTCCCAAGAGGGAGATGGAGCCCTCACTGGAGGATAGACTTTCTTTAAGCCCTCTAAGAAGTCCTTAACCACTGGCATTCTAAAAAGGAAACCTGATTGGGAGACTTCCTATAAGCTGTTATCGCGGCCAAGTGAACCTTAATAGATGAGTACTGTAATCCTGCTCTTGCCAAAGACAGTAAATATGGTAACAGTACCTGTTCCTGACCATGAATAGGATCATGACCCTCTGCAGTACACCACATGTAGAATCGCCTCCATTTGAAAGCATATGTTCTCCTTGTGGAAGGTCGTCGAGCCTCTTTCAAGATCTGCATGCAGTCCTGAGAGAGACCTAAATGCCCATATTGGATGAATTCAGGAGCCATGCTGCTAGCTTCAGTGACGGCAGATTGGGATGGAACACTTTGCCGCCCGCCCTGGTCAGCAGATCTGGATGACAGGGTAGCAACCTGCGCGGTACTGCCGAAAGACGAAGAAGGTCCGGGTACCACCACAAGCGAGGCCAGTCTGGCGCAACCAAGATCATCCTCGTTTTGGATCTGTACAGCTTCCTGATCACTAGAGGAATGAGGGGAACTGGTGGAAAGGCGTAGAGTAATGTCTCTGACCAGTCTATCCATAGAGCATTCCCCTTGGAGCCTTGTTGTGGGAACCTGGAGGCGAAGATGTGGCATTTTGCGTTGTCTGCATCTGCGAACAGGTCTATGTCTGGTTCCCCCCAGGTTTGAAAAATGTCCTGTGCTACTTCTTGCTTTAGCACTCAGTCGTGCGCTTCTGCGAAATGCCTGCTTAGGCCATCTGCCTGAACATTTAGAACGCCCGGAAGGTGGACTGCTGAGATCTTCATGCCCCGAGCCAGAAGCCACCTCCAGATAGTCTGTGCTTCCAGTGACAGAGGCCTGGACCGGGTGCCCCCCTGCTTGTTCAGGTAAAACATTGTTGTGGTGTTGTCCGTCTGAACAAGGAGGGTATTGGAGCTGATGGACGGAAAGAACACCTTGAGGGCCAGATGAACCGCCCGGAGCTCCAGCATGTTTATGTGATAGAGCTGTTCTCTTTCCGACCATAGGCCTTGTACCTGCAGGGACCCCATGTGGGCGCCCCATCCTTGAAGGGACGCATCTGTTACAAGAGTCAGCTTTGGAGGTTCCTCGTGAAAAGGGCTGCCCACGAGAAGATGAGACCTCCGCATCCACCAGCCGATGGAGAGTTTGACAGACAGAGGTATCGTTATCGTGTCCTCCCAGCGATTGGAGATCTGGGACCACTGATCTTCCAGAGCCTGTTGAAGAGGTCTCATGTGTAGCCTGGCATTAGGGACTAGAAAGATGCATGATGCCATAGAACGCAGAAGAGACGAGACTTGTCTGGCCGTTGGGTAAGGGTTCCGCAAAATGGTCTGACACTTGAGGAGGATGGATGACAGTCTCTCCTCCGAAGGATACGCTCTTGCGTTTACCGTGTCCAGAGTTGCCCCGAAGTAATGAATTCTCTGCGTTGGGTTGAGGATGGATTTTTTGAAATTGACATGCAGACCCAATCGATGCAGATGTTGAACGCAGTAAGCGAGGTGTAGTTGCAGAAGTGCTGGAGAAGCACTTTTGAGAAGCCAATCGTCTAGATGGGGGTAGACGAATATTTGTTTCCTCCTCAAGAACGCCGCTACTACTGCCATGCACTTTGAGAAAGTGCGAGGGGCTGACTTGAGACCGAACGGCAGGACTGTGAATTGGTAATGGTCGGCCTGAATGCGAAACCTTAGAAACTTCCGATGCTTCCGAGAAATGGGAATGTGGAAATAGGCATCCTGAAGATCTATGGAACACATCCAGTCTTGTGGGTGCAAGTGTGGAATTATCTGATGCAACGCCAGCATTCTGAACCTTTCCTTCAGAATAAATTTGTTCAGTCGCCTGAGGTCTAGAATGGGCCTGAACTCTTTGCGGAGACCTTTCTTTGGGACTAGGAAATAACGAGAGTAAAGTCCTTGATGACGTTGCTGCCATGGAACCTTTTCGATGGCCTCCTTTAAAAGTAGGGCAGACCTCTTCTTGTAGAAGACTTACACGATGGGAGGCGGTCTTCCGGGGAGGAATAGAAGGTGGAGGAGACTTGAACCGGATGGAGTATCCGTTCCTTACGATGTTTAAAACCCACTTGTCCAGTGTAATTTTGGTCCACTCTTCTAGAAACATACGAATGCTTCCCCCCACCAGAGCGGGTAACGGGGTCAGGGGAAGCAAGCACTCACTGTTTCTGCTGCTTGGCAGCTGTTGCAGACTGCCTGGAGGAGCCTCCTCGTCCTCTGCCTGGACGTCGCCGATTGGACTGGGATCTCCCTTGGTGCTGCTGTGTTGACCAATGAGGGGTTTGAACCCTCTGCTGGTAGTTGCGCCGATCATAGGGGCGGTATCGCCGCCTAAAGTCTTTCCTCTTTTCGAGCCCCACTGCCTTGACCGTGTCCAGTTCTGTCTTCATGCGCGACATCTCATCATCGGCATGAGATCCGAAGAGCGAGGATCCATTGAACGGCAGGTTCAGAATCCGATGCTGGGCCTCCGGCTTCAACCCCGTCAACCTTAGCCAGGAAGAGCGACGGGCACAGATTCCATGAGAGTACCCATGTGATGCTAGGTCTGAGGCATCCGCTGCCGCGCTGATGATCTGGTTGGACACCAGACCCCTTCCTGAAGGACCTCCAGGAAGTCCTGCTTGTCCTCCTTAGGGAGTTTGTCCGTGAAACGTGACAGGGAGTCCCAAAGAGAGCGGTCATAACGACCCAGCAAGGCCGAAGCGCTGGCTACCTTCATGTAGGATGCGGAGGTGTTGCACATCCTCTTGCCTATTGAATCCATGGCCTTACTGTCTTTGTCGGGGTACCGTCGACGACGCTGCCCCTGTCTGGTTCTTCCGCGCGGCCGAAACAATGACTGAATCCGGAGGCGGATCGGATCTCAGAAACAGAGGGTCTGTGGCAGGAGCTTTATATTTCTTTAGGATTCTTGAGGGAGCAGCACCCACTGAAGCTGGAGTCAAGAACTTTTGCAACGCAGGCTCCAGTAGACCAGGCACCAAGGGAAGTAGAGGTCTGGATGACGCCCTCTGATGCAGCGTTTCAAAGATGACTGAGGTTGTTGGAACATGAACAGGCATCTCAATTTGAAGTTTACCCGCTCCCCTACACAAAACCTCATTGAAGGTGTTGAGATCGTCAATCGGGGATACCCTACTCGGAGGTGTTGAGGAAAGAGTGGGTGAGTAGTCCGCTTTAGATGGTCTAGATGATGAAGACCATGAAGACGACCTATGGCTCTTACTCCTGTGAGAGCGATGACTAGGTCTAGACGCTCTACTTCTGGGAGAGCGGGGTGTATGCCTTCTCACCGATGGAGATCTGCGTGACCGGGCTCGCCGATCATGCCGCTCTGAGGAGTGCACCGACTGAATCAAGGGAGACCTGGATCTGCTACGTGAATGGACCACCCTGGTAACCTTCCGTATCTTCCACTCCCTTATATCTCCCAGCCATCTAGGAGAGATGTTCGTTACAGGGTGTGCAGGCGGAGCTGGAGAACGTTCTGGCGAGATCTGTACGATCTGAAGCCCCGGGGAGGAAGAAGCACTCCTGGAGGCCATTTGGATGTTCTCCGGCGCTGACTCCGACCTCCTCGACAGCGATCTGGACCTCGATCTGCGGGACCTCGATCTCGACCTCCTCGACGCCGAAGTCCTAGACGGCGATCTCGCTCTCGACGTCGACCTCCTCGACGCCGAAGTCCTAGACGGCGATCTCGCCATCGACGTCGACCTTCTCGCCGTCGACGGCGGCATTCTCGAGGTCGGCCTTCTCGACGCCGAACGCGGCATTCGACGTCGAACCCCTGGGTGACGCCTGTTTCGCCGTCGAATGTCTCGACGGCGACGGCTGCCTTGCCGGCGTCGACACCAAAGCCGCTCTGCTTGACGACGAAGCTTGCAGCACCTTCGACGTCGGTGGTGTCTTCGACGTTGTTAGAGGTGCTCTCGCCGGCGGGCTTCGACATTGATGTGCCAACGTCGATATCTCACCGCCTCTCGCTGTAGGCGAGCCAGATGTGGACCGCCTACGTGTTACCTGATGACTTGGAGTCCTCGAAGGCGAAGGACGTTTCGACGTCGACTTCCGACGCTGACTCAGAACACAACGGTACCTTGGACGTTGATCTGTCCCTCGACGGCGACCGATGTCTTCTTTTGTCACCTTTTTCTTTGCGTTCTCTTGAGTGAGAGGAGGGCTTTCTTGCAGACAGTTCTCCTTTAGCACTTGCCGCCTTACTTCCTCTCTCCAGCATAGAGTGCAGTCTAATCTTCTCCCTTTCCTTAAGGGTTCTTCTGGAAAACTTGCTGCAATGGTAACACTGGTCTGGCTTGTGTGATGAAGGGAGACAAGCAATACAGACCGAGTGTGGGTCCGATTTGGACATCTTCTTTCCACAGGCCGGGCACTTAATAAATAAGGCTGGCATTTTGAGAGGGAAAAAAGTGAAAAATTAGGAAAAAAACAGCTGAATCTAACAGCTAGTCAGTAAAGACGTCGAGTGAAACAAAAATATTCCACCCAAAACCAGAATTAGTGATAAAAAAAACCCACTAACTGGGGAGCTCAAACTCCAGGGTCCTCAAAGAAGGAGCCGGAAAAAAGAACTGACCTGTCACCTGTAGTGCATGATGGGAGCCTGAGGGTTCCAAGAGGTCTTAAAGGCACGGCGCCAGTTTTTCCTAACTGTTCTATATGCAGCCTCTCTAGGCTGACCTGCCTCTATGGTCTTACCCCTTTTACCTTTGAAAATAAAGGTTCTGTTGTTTCAAAGCAAACTAAAGTGGTTTACTTGTTTTTAATCATGATTATATCATGGGGTATGTTTATTTATTGTTCAAATTTAAAAGGTTTTGCATTGCAATTGAGGCAGTTTTTCTGAGCCTAGTATATATGGTCAGGCTGCATATATGTTTGTTTTATGCATATCACCTATATATATATATTATATATATATATATATATATTTACTTATATGTGTATATGGATATATATGTAGGTATATGCATATTATTGGCTATTGCTCCGGGGTCCCCACACGTGGGCGGGACTATTCAGTTCTTATGACTATTGATGAGTATCCCCTGGAAGAGAAGTAAAGGAACCAAACACAAACCTCCCCTCCCCCCCGCCCACTCTCCTGAAAACCAGTAATGTGTCATGCAGAAACCACTAAGCTACACTAATCAAACATCTCTGTGGTAAGATTTATAATCAAATGACCAAACAGTTCCAACATACCAGAAGCATGACCTGTGAAACCATGGACTATACTTGTCTTTTCAGATAAGCGCTGAATAATATTCAATTCAAAGACTCACTCTCTTGGGCTATTTGATCTTCTACGGCTTCGCTCCCATGAGTAACTCCGGCTGCGCGTCCTCCGACTATGACTTCTGGACCGCCTGTTGGAATCTGGGGAATTACTCTCCTTTGATTTCATCTGACCTGGTGCTAGAATAAAAATAATGGTTGCAACATGAAATTACAGTAAAACTGTGCATTCATGGGAATCGGAGAATGCCATTAACAAAGGCAATTAAAGTCGTATTTTACAAGGCAACTTAACTGGAATACTGTATTTCAAACTACTGTTGTGGAGAAAAAGAGGAAGTAGCTTATTAGGATTATTAAGAGAAATGTCCAATTGTTTGAAAATAATGAACTACAATGTGAGTAATGGTCTGAAAACTTAAATTGTTTTAAGGATTCCACCAATATTACACACCTTCATGGTAATAAAATTGTATGCTTGCAGAAGCCCCATGCTGCCAGTGGAAATCCAACTAGGGCATTACCATTTCCAGTAACACTTCTTACTGACGTCCACTTACTTTTTCGGTCACCTTGTGCAAACTGTATTTCAATCTGACGGCCACACACCCACTTTCTATTGAGGTTATAAAGGGCATCTTCGGCATCGCGAACATCCTCAAATATGGCTAGCTGTTAAGGAGACTTTGAAACTTACAGTACAAAAGCATACAATATTTTTTATGCAAATAAAACCCAACTAAGAAAAATATTCATATTGGCAACATGAACATAATTTAAAAAAAGCAAGGAAACATTTTAAGCCACATGATATCCATTCCCCATTTAAACAAGACTGGCAAAGCCAATAAAGTCTCTAATATGAAGGACGTTAGCAGACCATTTGTTTATCCTGTGCTTGGTGCCGATGCTGAACAGAATCAGCATTAAAAAAAACACAAGCACTAGCAAAGTGAACATATCCGAGTTTAAGGTGCTAATTTATGCAAGCATGTGCATGTTAAATAAAGGAAAGGTGATACATCTGCTTGTATGCAGGTGTCAAAACCATAATAAAGAGCCACTGTAGAAACATGAAAATATTGGAATCAAACTGCATAGTACTGTTTTAAGTAAGAAACGGACAAAAAAAACCAAGACGATTCAACATTAGAACAAATTTATTTATTTTAAGGTTTTATATAGCGCTAGCTAGACTTGCAGGTATCCGAGCGCTTTACAGAATCGAGAGCAAGGCAATAATCAGTCACTGAGCATATGACGTGCAATAATCATATGTTCAAGTATACATAAAAATTTATACAAGTGAAATACAGTTGGGCAGAGCGGGCGGATTACACAAAAATATATACAGTAAAAATCGTTTGGCAATTACTGAATTGAGGTCCATTCGAGCATTTAGAGTTCATGGAGTGAAAGACATCAAGACACTAGAGGCAAACACAAAGTAAGAAAACAGCCAACTGATCAACGGGGTTTGAACTGAGCAAGAGAGCCTATTTGAACAGAGTTCAGTTTGTTCATGAGTTCCAGTATTTGTTGAGGAGATGGCGTTTCAGGTCCCTTTTGAAGCCCGGGAAGGAGGGGTTGCATCGTAGGTCCCTCGGGAGGGAGTTCCAAATGCTGGGAGCATTACCTGAAAAAGAGCGATCCTGGGTAATTTTCCTTTTTATTTTGGGAGGAACGAGAAGAAGTGTGGTGAAGCTTCTCATAGGTCTGGTTCTTCCTGCTTTTGTGAGTTTGTTGCCTAAATAGTCAGGGGAATGTGAGTGAAATGCTTTGTGGGTGATGCAGGCAGTCTTGTAGATGCATCTTCCTTCGATGGGAAGCCAGTTTAGACTTGAGGGCAGGCGTGATGTGTTCATACCGTTTAATGTCGGTTATGAGCCGGGCTGCCATGTTTAGTACTGATCTGAGGGGGGTGAGGTAAGTTTTCGGGGTCAGTGTGAGGATAGCATTCCCGCAGTCAAGTTTGGAGAGGATCAGAGATTGAACAACCCATTTGAATTTGTCTGATGGAATGAATGGTTTAATTTTTTTGAGGTGTTTTAGTGTGTAAAGCGCTCCTTTGGCTGAGTTTTTGATGCGATCCTTCATTGACAAATTTTTGTCCAGGGTGAGGCCTAAGGATTTAGCCAAGTTGGATAGAGTGAGCTCAATGCAACAAGTACGTGACATTACAAATGAAGCTCGAAATCATGTATGTGACAAACACACATGGAGCTCTTGAAATATATTTATGTGCAAGCTTTGACCTCTGGTCCCACAAAGCATCAAAACATGAAGACGACTGATTTATTGCTGTATTAATCTATACTTGTATTTTCCATTTTTTCCCCCACAAGCAAGCTTAAATTCCTGCCATGAAGGGAGAAAAAAACGTAAACAAAACGTAACTGTAGACTACACCGTAATTGAATCTTTAGAAGATGTCATAGCATTGCTTAAAATCTTTTGGCATAAGAAAAAAATCAATTTAACATTTTAATATCAACAGTGAAAAGCAAACTTTATAGTCAACATTGGCATACTGTACATTGGTGAATGAAGTCGGAGGTTTCTTACGTAATTGTGTGTTAAATTTGGCCATTTCTAAGCAAAAGAATTTTGTGCAAAGCATTTTGTTTTGTACAGTTTAAATATTGGGTATCTTTGAAATCCTCCGGATGATCTTCTGGAACATGATCAAGAAAGCGAACCATAGAGTTCCACAGCTCCCGGTTGTATTGGCCTAGCAGCGCGGTGCACCAGGAACTTTGAGGACTGTGGATGAAGCTGTTCAGACTTTCTTTTCGACCGAGTCCATTTAGTTACTTTCCTTTTCAAGTGGAGCGGAGACGGCTGATCTGGAGACACGGAAGCGTTTCCTGACGGCAGACATCAATGTATCAGATGGTGTTTTCCTCAAGAAGAGAGGACATGATTCTGAAGGCTGTATTTTTTCACTTGAAGACTGCCAATGAGTTTTATTGATGAAAGCGTAAGAGGTATGCACTGTGGGCTGTGGAAGACATGGAACCAGAGCAATCAGATCTTGCTAGTGGTTTTGGGAGTAGAGTTTCAAAGACGACCGATGTCGTGCAAACAGTATTCAATATTCAGTTTGAGTTGCCCGTTAGTCACCTAATAAAAAGATATATCATCCACCAAGGATACTGTCAGAGATGGTGAGTTTCAGGACCTGATAAGAGTCCACAAACATATCTGACTTGGAAGAGAATAAGACGCTTCACGGTGGACAGAAATTGAGATCTTCAAGACCTGTCGGGGCTTCTGTCTCCGTAGTGCCTAGAGTGGCAAACCTTACTTTTACTTTACTGGCTTGTCTTGAAATATACTCAGATGGCAGTGTCTATTCCCTTTTTGCTGTGGAACATAGGGAGGTGGCACAGGATCGTTACCTGTATGGGGCAGAGACGAAGGTGCAGAATGATCTGCTGGAACTCTAGGTAGCAGTGTAATCCTTCACCAATGGAACAGAGGCGAGGAATGGAGGGGGCTGCTGAAGGTTGCGGCTTCAGAGATGACAGAGTATAGAAGATGCACTTACAGGATTCTCACCATCTAACTGGACATCAGCGTCGGGATGAGAGGATCCCTTGCAGCACTCGTGGCCCCTTACACAGACACATCTTACAGAAGAGGAGTACCAGACACAGACCGGGAATCTCCAAAAATTCTTGGTGTCAATCTCGGCATCACATGTCTAGACGTCGACCTGGAACTGGACGAGTGACTCCACTGTGCCGAAAGCGAAATCAGACCTGGTCACACTATGCGCTGAAGGGAAGGTAGAAAGCACTCCTGTCTCTCTACAGCTGGTAGACCACGAGGCAGAGCAGCCAACTTCTCCCTGCATCATCCTTATCCCGGGGAGCCTCTAAGCCCAAGGCATCTTGTGATGAAGCAAGAATCCAGGAGGCAGGTGCCACAAATGTGTTCATCCAAAATGTCTTACCTCCACACGAGGAGCATCCGTCAAAAAGTGCCTCTGGTGCCTGCTGGAAGATATATTGAGTCTCAGACTGGGAGGATGGTCTGGAATTGTGAACAGAAACAACCTCACTGTGATTAGCTCAGATTTTAGGGAGTGGTTAATCCACAGTGATCAGCTGTATGAGAAAATAGTACAGAGCAAATGTCCAGCTTTGTAGAAGGGCTCAGGGTTAATCAGTTCCAGACCCAAACAGCTAATTCACTTATAAAGGGCCTCATAGAGGTCTCCAGGCATAGATTTAGGTCACCAAGGAGGAACAGATTCTCTCTATTGATTGCCAGAATTTGTCAGACAAGTTTCACCACTGACAGATACAGGGCTCTGAATACCAAAATGAGGTTTAGTGCTCAGGTTTTCATAGTAAGGGAGATGGATAGCTTTCTATTCTGTATCATACAGAGGGTGGATGATTCGGACGGTCATTGATACACAAGCAATCACCACCTCGCCCCCTACTCTTTCAATTGTGTCCTTTTTACATATTCCGAGATTTGCAGGGATGAGGTAATAGATACAAGTAGCATTTTCATCTGAGAGCAAAGTTTCTGTCATGAGCAGAAGATTTTCACCATGAAGGAAGAAGAGGATTGCAATGTGGTACCTAGGTTCAATACAGTCCATAGCATGGTTTTCAAATGGTAGCTGATGTGAGTATTATTATAAGAAAGAGGAGATTCTGTGAAAAAGAACTAAGTGGTATAGATCTTGTTTATGACCAGCAACACTGTCTGGCTGCAGTAAGGGGGGCAATCAGGGGCATATGTTCTACTGACACTTGATGGATCACCCTGAAATTTTCTAGGATGGAGCTGAGGTGGATGAGACTATTTTTTAATGTCTTGTGAAGATTCGTCAAACTGCGTCATATTTAGAAGCAAACAACAAAAATAAATTATATATCTCTCTATCTCAATTTCCTATGAAAACATAGTCCCAACTATAACTACCCAGTAGCTGCCCTCAATGGCCACTTTTAATCCGCGTCTATCGTCCAAAGAATTAACATTGTTTCACACACACCTGATCAACTTTTAAAGTTAAGTGGTGGCCCACTTTGTGCTCTTGCTGCTATATTTTGACCCAGGAGATATTGCATTTAAACTTCACCAATAGCGGTCTACCTTTTATCTTTCCGACCCATAACTGTTGCCTGACAGTATTACGGGGCATACCTCAGCCCATAAATCCCATTGCTGTAAAGCTTTTTAGTTACGTTTTCCTGAGATTTCAACATTGGCCTTTACATAGTATGTAGTGCAGGTTATTTGACCCCGAACCTCCTTTGTTTGCCTGACCTGGAGTGCGTTTTATTAGTCAGGTCGTTAACCCTTTATTTTTGAAGACTTTGCTCTGATGAGGTGCAATACTGTGCATTATGGGTATATTTGGACCAGTGATTCCCTTTGTTATAACTAGCTTAATTAACCTTTAGCATTTAAGTGTGTCATTTAGGTATGCAACCTCAAAGACCTTTCTGCTTTGCTGTACTGTCTGGAATAAACGGTCACCCCAGCTGGGTACCTGCAGAAATTAGAATAAAATAGTGTTAGTAATATATTTTCATTCCTAGATGTTTTGTCCCTACCCTACGCCCTAATGGCAGGAGGCAGGGTGTCCTAACAACAACGCCTCTTGCAAAATTATATGGAAAAGTTGAATCTGAGTTGTATTTGAAAAACGAGTGCGCCATTCATTGTTTTTTTGAAAAGTAATGTAAAAAGCTGTGTGGATAGGAATTGTAAGGGCACTGTCTGGCAATCAGACCTCTAGTGAAATTTTCTGAGGATGTTTTGTAAAGAAGAGGACATAATCCTTAATTTGGGATCTTACAATTGTGACATGCTGATAATGTATGAATTTCTAACTACCCATGTAAATGGCCAATGGTTGATTACCTACGTATAACACGTTAACTTTGTATTTATTTTATAGAGGTGTCCTTAGCACGTCTTACCAGAAATTATTCTTTGAAACCCCTTTACACGATTTTGCCTTTAAATACAATTTGTAAATCCATAATGATGTGAGCACAGCATGGTGTAAGGTAACGGAGCATGCCTTGTAATGTATCCACAGTCAATTTTATGTTTTAAGAATTGTGGTGCGAGAAAGGTATGATTTATACGACAGGTCCCTTAAAAAATGCACGCCACTGCAAATGATTGAGGGGGTTGATGATGTGTTTGACATCAACAGTGTCCCCTTAAGGGAAAGTATACTTTTCCCGTCCTTTTTAAAATCACTGCATACGGAATACAGTACTACATTTTTTACCACATCGTATTATTTATTTATTAACTGGAAAGGTCTACAGTAATGCAAGATTGTCAAACAATTTCCATTAGCCATATTTAAAGTTGGTTATGCCCTCTTAACTTATGTGACCCCAGTAACGAATTCAACAGTTGTCTTGGGCAGAGCCAGGATCATCATGGCCGCTCGGAGCCTCTGTTCCGCTAAAGCCCCGCGTTCAACAACCAGCGCGGCGCTCAAACCCCATTTTAACAAATAATTGACCCACCTCCTGACGTCTGAAGGTCGGGACCGTCTGCCGCTGTGGCCGCTGTACAAAACAGACGCTGCAACACCGGGATTTCGGCAAATAACCTGCCCGACGATGTTTCCTCAAGATGGCGCCTAGGATGGAACGGACCCACTTTTGAAATACCGGAGCTGTGTGGCCCGTCCGCTGCGCGTGGAAAACATCCCTTGGCCGCAGCGGACATACCGGTTTGTTTGCCCTGAGCCTAGAGACACCTGCTTGCTGAAGATAGAGGTGAGCGCGCCGCGCCCCCCCCTGCGCGAGGCAAATGGCGGCTCCCACAGCGCTGCCCACCATAATGGGTGATGTGCCCCAGCGCCCTTTCAGGGTCTGCGCACGCCTCGAGAGCCTAGGGACACCGGGGGTGAGTCCGACCCTTCCCTCCCCACAAAGCTCTGGCGTACTTGGCTCACTCTCGGTTTGGAAAAGGGTCCCAGGATGCCTGACCCCAACATGGCCGACTCCTTCCTCCCTTGCTGAACTTTTACCTACTTATCCCTTCCTGGACTATGCCTGACCTCAAGAGGACTTCTAGATCTCTTTTTGACCATGGCCTCCCCCCCCCCACACTACTCTGACATTTCCTCAAGAGGACTTCTAGATCTCTTTTTGACCGTGGCCTCCCTCCCCCACCCGCACTACTCTGACATTCCCTGAGGACACATGAACTCTTTCTGGACAGCGGAGTCCGAGGATTATGTCCGACGCCCGGTGGAGCTGCTCTGTTCAGCAAATGAGGAGATAAGACTTGGTTCACCCCCTGTCCGTCACCTGCCCAGCCAGACCTTGGGCACAGTTTTTCTCCCCTTCTCACCCACCCTCCCCCTCATTGTATTCATGCCGTTCTGCTTTTGCCTTGTTCTCCTTTCTATACACCGGTCTGACCGATACATGTTGGTTGCTCCCTTGAGAGCTATAGGGGAGACTGGCCTCGGACGACCTCACTGGCCGTCACCTACCCATTCGGTCTTTGGGCTGATTTTACCTCTGTCTCTTATTCCTTCCTCCCCCTCGTCCTCTCACTCCCCCTCTCCCCCTTCCCTCTCTACTGATCTCTCCTTCTCTCCTGTTAATGTGTCTCATATTTTGATGTAACGTAAATGGTTATTATTGTTGTAACTTTGCTGACCTTATGTAAAGCGCTCTGATACCTTCGGGTCTAGCCAGCGCTATATAAAACTCTTTAAATAAATAAATAAAAATAAACAGTTGTCAATGACCAATGTTAGTTACAACAGTTAACGCAATGGTGTTCTTACTCTAAAACAAGTAGCACTATCCAACTCCAACCACTAGATGGTGGAATATGCACAGCATATAAATCTAGAAGAGAATCGTGTATTTATGCTTCCAAACAGATAGAACGGTGCCTTCAACCACTGTGCCCCCTTTCCAACTCCAAACCCCACTACCCACAGACAGTCCCGCATATACTTTTCACTTGCCCAGAACAGGCAGGAAACGTGGGTGGTTTTTTTTTCCTCATCAAAACTGAATGGTAAAACACCTAGTGAATCTAGGTGCAAGCAGTTATTGTCCATTTAGCAGGAACAACTTGTAGAGGCCGGTCTTTGCACTCGAAACTGACGTTAAATGTAACTCAGCCTCCTTTTTTTCTCCTCCCTTTGATATCTACGTTGCAAAGTATGGCTAACTAGTAATGAGGGCCTAAGTCTGGACAACAACCCTGGGTGAAGAGGCAATTTATAGCAAAATCGTTTTTTTAAACCGATTTTATTTGCCAAAATATCACACATGACGCAGATCTCTGATCCCCAGAGACAACTGCCGCATGCAAGATACAAGAATTGAATTTGACCATTTTTCATAAAGATTCAGGAGAAAATGAAAGGCAATGCAAATAAAATCAAACCCTTAGAACAACCCCCCTCCCCCCACCGCGAAATCGTTTTTAAGTCTGAGCTTTGACAGTAAGGTAACCCACAAAGGAAGTCCTGCCTGTGGAGAGATCTTGCACCACTTTTCTTCAATCAGGTCAGCTAAATGGACAGTCTCAGTTTTGCAGACCTTAGAATTCAAGGTGGGTAATATGAAACAAACAGCGTAGCAAGCTAACCTAGCGAGCTACCGTGTAAAGCGTTAGCACAGAATCTTTCTTAGTAGATGTTAATTGGGGAAAGATGATTTGGAGATAGCATTTACTTTGGGGCATGGGGACAACCGATCAAGCACTGCCCCCAGTTTGTGAACTTGCAGAACACAAGGTGGACAGGAGCCCAGGTCTAGACATAAAACAGGATCAAAAAGACTGATTTCAGATAACTATATTCAATACAAGCACTTTTTCCTGCATCCAGTGTTAAACTCGTCACAGTCAATAAGACACATTCTGAAGATCCCCTGAAACATCACCTAGCCAAGCCTGTCAGTGTCAAGCAAGCATAAACATAGACATTTGTAATAATTAAAAGAACAATTGCGACCAGCCAATCCTTGAATTACCTTGCATGTGGCGTTGGAAGTTCAAGACAGTAAGGCACAAAAGTATAATTTGATGAGTGAGATTTTGCAGGAAGCAGGCTAGACAGGTCAATGCCCTCCTAGATGTGCAGGAATCACGATTCATGAAAACGCTAGCCATATAATGAATATTAATACTAAGAGACCTACGATTAAGGCCAATTTAATATTCAAGAGCCTAGACACTAAAAGTTATTTCTTCGTACCACGATACCAAAAGGAGTCTTCTTCATGAGCCATGCTTGTTTTGTATGTTAATTTACCAGGAACCAGGGTATTATCTTGGCTTCCATATCTTGATTTGACTGGTTCACTTCCATACAAGAAGTGAATTTAGAACGTTGGCAATCTATGTTTTTGCAAAAACATTCAATTTGAAGAAACAAGTTGAGAAGATGATATTGATAAACTGAGATATTCATCTGTCCTACACCAGGAGCATGGAACAACATTCTTACAGTATCAGCTTGGATATTCCTTTCCTCCTTACAAATGAAAGGCCATAGGACATATCTTCAGAATTACCCACTGCGTAGCTGAATAATTAGTTGACACACTGAGAGACACTGCGTTGAACTATTTGTGCACATAAAACATGGCTACCGTGTTGTCTATGATAACCAGGATTTTTTTTTATCCGATTCAGTGCCAGGGAAAAAAAAAAATACGTTTTTTTTCTCCAAAAAAAGGAGATCAGGACTGGGCCCTACAAAAAAATCGGCATGTGTTTAGGTCCCAATAGTGAATTCCCTACTTGTGGGGATCTATTGTCGTCACCATTTGTGTTGGCCTCTAATGCAGAAAGTGATAAGTCTCTGAAGCTGCCACGCCAGCATCCGAGGTCTCAGTGAGAAGTGGCTAGTCATATACATCACAATGCATATACTGTCTTGGAAGAAGGATAAGCTGTTTTCGAGAAGTGTTGAAGAGAATATGTACGCCCTGAAATCTTTGGCAGGGGACATACTGATCTTTATAAAGAAACACAAGTGCTCATGTACGTCGCAGAACTGTTATGTTTTTAGATATTTTCCCAGAAGATTACTTTCTTACCAGCCAGTCATCGCGTTAAGAGCAATAAGTAAACTCCTTGAGCTAAAGATTGGAAATCATCACAGCGAGGACCTTTCCAGATAGCTTAAGAATAGTGTTTAGCCAGAATGGAAGGAATCTGAATTAACAGTGAACTATCTAGGATGTCCTGAGATAAAGGTAAATGCTTTCTTTATGGGAACGTGAAAGAAGGCATCATGACAGTCTGCAGGTGCCAACTACTCAGACAAGTACCCAACTACACTTTTCCTGGGAAGAAACAACTGTCTGGGTGCTGATGTGTTCACAAGATATGCTTTCAGAAAGAATGGGCATTGGCCAAGGAATTAATGCTATTCCTCCCTGTCAGTGTCTGTTGTACAGCTGAGGTCTGACAGCCCATTCTGGGAGTTCGCTTTCAGACCATGGAACGAGCTATGCAGTGGGGGTTGAAGTTTATGCGTGCTTCACCTCTGATGTCTTTATGGAAGCATCGATTCAAAGATGCCCGTGGCAAGGATCTTTCCTTAAACAAAATTGTTCGAAAAGCATCTCTGGTACAAGACAGAGGTTGGGGTATGGAAAACTAGCTTAGAGACCCATATAAATGAAAGAAAAAGGTTTTCCTTCACAAGGGCTACTTTTATTTACTGACAAAACCTAGAACCACAAACAGCACACACCTAAATGAAATTGATCTATCCTATAACGTGAACCTGAAGTACCATCCAGCTGACATTAGCAGAAAGATACTATATGTACACTGAGTGATGTGGCAAAAATAAAAGCAGTGTGTTTGCTTGTTCTGGGTTCTCTATGGGAATCGAGGTGCTGTCATCCCTTCAAAGGAAGGAGAAAAAAAAAAAAAAAAGGAGGGCCGGACGAAGAAGATTATGACTATTTGGGGATGGTCAATGGGACAAATATGGACTGGTCATTGGAGAGAAAGAGGGCAGGGTAGCATATGTGTTTTCCGATTGCATCACTGCTATTGCAGTTACATTCGGTTTCTTGGCGGGAGGGCATGCCACAGAGAAAGGAGGAGGTAGCAGTGAAGGTTTAAATCCTAATGCAAGCCCACTCAACGTAACCACTAAAAGCCTTTTTCAGATCTTGACAGCTGAGGAAAAGCTTAAGGTAACAGCATACATCAGAAGTATAGTTTGCATGTGCGCACGAGGATTCTATAAACACCATAGATACTACTGCACTCTATGTTAGACACGCGTTTGTTCCAACATGTCATGCTGTTCTTTCCTTCTAGGGCCTTGAAATTGACTGTGTTCTGAGTATTTTAGAGCAAACTCATTGCATAGAGAAAGGTAAGTCTTGGGAAAGGAGTATCGATTTCCGAATTAAAACCATATTGCAGAAGCATGCAGGATACAATCAAATAACTTTTCTGGGAAGAACATGGCATGTAGGTCCAAGGTGAAAGGAGAAATGTTCGTAACTGGCACTGCTGAACTGATAGTTCAATATAACCGACATCATTCACCATTATTAATAATTATTGCATTTCTGAACAAACACAAACCCCCCAAACTAAAGAAAATCTATTACATAACATTTAAACTCAATAAAATAAGACTGAATAGGATACAAAAAGCAGACTTGCAAGTTACCTCAATTTGGCTTGATCTTGGAAGCTTGACCTTTACTCTTTAGGGCTTGCAAGATGGACTGGACAAGAGCCGTAGACCAACCAAATCAGACTTGGCTTTGACTTTGTAACTGAGTAAGTTTCGGAAAGCCGAAGCCTCAACCTGGTGATGGCTTTGTCTTTGGCTTCCCCTCTTCCAGCTTTGTGTTTTTATCTCTTGCCACCCTCCCTCTTTGTTCCTTGAAGCTTGGAACTTTAAAGGTGTCTTTTGGCTTGCCTGCTTGCTTGCTTTATGCTTGGATTCTATCTAACAGGTTCATTCAAACTTTGGGGCTCTTGCCAGCTACTGTGGGCTGCTTTACATTTTCTGAGACAAAGAAATAAATACATTAAATTAGAACAAACGCAGTTTCAACATGTTTGCAAACATAACAAACGGAAATAAAGGATATTGGATATAAGCAAATCCTCTGGGGCGGCGAGTGTAGAAGTCAAGTGGAACGTATACGTCTACTATTGGGCCATATCGACCAAACTCACGGCGCAAATCCTCAGGCCTGAATCATTCCAGAAATAAGGTAAAGAAGTATAAACAGCGCTATTCCAAATCAATCTGCTCTGATATCTCTAGATATTACAAAACAAAAGTAAAACATGGCTTGATTTCATCTATCTTGTTCTTGATTAATAAGTTTTGCAAACTGCCTCAGTTGCTTGTACAAATCTTTTCTTTTTGAGCTTAATCTAAAGGTCTGCTCACTACATATACATTTCAAAAGCCGTGGCTATTTGTGTTTTACCAGTCACAATATACTTTTATCATCTCCAAATTAAGCAGCATGCATTGAAATTCTACATAAGAAGTTACTTTGTTTTTAAACTATTGCTGCACTCACTGAAAAATGGAAAGTAACCATTGAAGCTTCAGCAATATGCATAATGACAAAAAACACAATCACTTGGAATTTAGCAACATGGAACAGTAAAAAGCCACTCACTGCATGAAAGGAATATTGCAAGTTACAGAAAGAAAAAGCACACTACTTACCTGATAAACATAGATCTTCCTATAATATGTAATCACCTTGTTCAACAACATTATAGATGTTACCAGGCAACATAACAGCCCACTCATCTGGGAGGAAATTTCATGTCAGATGGGAAGGTGTATGCCATTTGGTGGAGATTTTTTCAAGATAACTAATAGCCTGATTACGAGTCTGACGGTCTTGCGACAGCCAGACTCGCGGTGGCACACTGTTTTGCCGATTACGACTTATAAACTCATATCAGCGACGGACCGCCTGCTGCGCCAGGGAACAGTCTCTCCCTGGCGGTGGCGCAGGAGCACCACAACGCACTATGCTGTGCAGGGACTGGCGCAGTCCCGCTCAGCATATTTAAAGTTCTTGCACCGCCAGCCTTTTTTTCATGGCAGAGCCACGCAATGAAAAAGCTGGCAGTGCATGAACAAAGGGGGCCCTACAGGGCCCATATGTCCCCCAAGCCATGGAGATACATTCAGGGGGGGCACAACATGTGTCCCCCCTGTCTGTATTCCCCCCAGTTCCAGCACGGCATGGATGTCAGTGCCCCATGTTGTGCTGGAACTTTTTGGCAGTTCCCATTGCGGTGCCTGTTTTCAAGGCACCGCCATGGGAACGGACAAAGGACCGCCGACCTTATTACGAGTTGCACATTTTCAACTCATAATACGGCCGGTGGTCCTGCGCGACTTATTTGGCCCAGCGGAGTTGGCACTGCTGCCCCATAGTCACAACCAGGCCCTAAGCTATAAACCATTACATATTTTTTTTCTTTTTTTTTTAAATAGTTGTGATCATCTAGCTGCTAGGAGGGAATTTTAGAGATGGTCAAGGAGAGGGGAAACAAATATTCACAAGGACAGCCTGATTAATTTATTACAATAGTCCCTGCAATTGGAGATGAGTTACGGACTTTTGAAAATGTTTTTTCATGTTGGAGCAAGGTGGTGGAAGCGAGGGCAAGAGAGGTACTTTTGACTGCAAACCTCCGCGGTACAGTGGCGTGAGAACAGAAGGCGCTTAAGATTAGCAGACTGATGGCTGAGGAAAGAACGTGCCTGGCTGTCTTGCAGGGAGTGATGGGCTGACTATTTAGATTCTTCAATATTCATGGCTTTATGCATCAGAACCCGAACTTTGAATTTTAAGAGAACTTTTCTGGAAGCAGTGGAGTTGGCATTTGTGATTAGTCGGGCAGAGTTTTGGAATGCCATACAGGATAGCAAGGGTTGGAATAGTGTTATATGAAGTGTGCCAGGGCTCTAGGAAATCCACAATCAAGAATTTTATTTGGAAATGCTTAAATAATGCCTTTTTAGTTCTTTCATATCCAGACTGATTTCGGCGTTAATACGATGCTGGGAAGGCTGAAGTCAACTTAAGTGCAATAAGAAAACATGCAGAGTCAGCTTGACTCTTAAGGTGCCCCCTCAAGGCTGCATAAGCACAATCTGTGCATTGAGTGGAATTACTCTTGTGGCCTACGCAAGAGGCAGGCTCTGAGGGTAGAACAGAATTTTGGCAGATTTGGAAATAACTATTTTGAAGAATATATCAAGACAGATTGGGGCTGTGGGGGTTCTTTAGACACAAAGTCGAGAAAATTAATAAGGATTGTGTCTGCCAGACAGGTCCTATTCTTTTGCAGGACCAAGAAAAATGCACTAGGAAAAGTATATACATTATTTCGTCAGCTAAATGCAAATATAGATAACCTAATGTCTTTGAATCCCTGTGACTTGGCTTGTGCAACTAGTTTACTAGGAAGCCGAGATGGGTAGGGTAGCAAAACCGACATCTTACAAATTGAAAGACACAAAGACTAGCCATTCACTTACTGTGTTGATGGTCCCCCCCCCCCGGCCCATATTGGGCCCTCCAACCCCTGGAGCCATTTTGGCCTCGGGAACTCCATCCCCGGGGCCAGCCTGTAGCGTGGGCACCCACATTTAAAACGTAGGGGACCACAGGGGGATCCTCAAGGCCCCTGTGGACCCTGCTGGCTCCCTGCCTCCTGCATTGCTTTGAGACCCAGGGAGCTACTAACATGCAGCTCCATGGATCTCAAAGCAATGTCTGTGTCCCTGCTCGTGTGTTCGGGAATATCAATAAAAGCGAAGCAGGGAGGAGTTGCAGAGAGCATTGGGTCTTAGACTGTGTTTCCTATTCATTTCAAACGGCACCTTTTCCACCAAGTTTTGGGGGGGATATCTCTAGACCTTCTTACTTATCCTCTGAGGATCCGTATCAGTTTTCATCCATTTGAACCTTGGCTTTCATTTTTCCTCTCAGAGGACTACTATCTAAGGAACTATTTACAAGACTTGCTCTAGGAGCCCTCTATGTTTGGGCCGTTTCCTTGTTACTCCTGTTCTATCTTAAAAGCACTTATACTCCTTGATTTTGAACTTAGTCCAGATGGACAGAAGTTGTCTACTGTTGGACACCAATACTACCTGATCCGCCCATGTTTTTAGCGCCCTGAAGAAGGTGTGACCTTATCTATAGGTCATTACCGAAACGCGCGTTGGCGCATGTTGTGGAGACCACCAAAAACAGAATCACTATATACAATGTCTGCAGTAGTAATAAACTTACTTCTACTCAGAATTGTATCTATGTAGGATATTGATAAAATCGTATTGTGACAATATAACAATACTGTGGAAAAAATCTTCCTGTTATAAACACTACTCAAAGACACTGATTTATCTATGCATAAGCAGACATTATATTCTCGGTAGTTCCTTGAATATGTCAGAGGGACGGTCCTCCCAGATTTCGTTATTTTTTGTTGCTGTTTTTAGAATGTGTAAACTGTTTGTGGTATGAATGGAAGTATGGGATCAGATATATTAATATATTCTCATGTCTTGGCCTTGTTTTCATTAACTGCTTTATTTATCATGTTGTGATTATACAGTAGTTAGTTCAGACAGTTTTGATACTCATAATAAAAATAAGAATGTATTCTCTGTTGAATTATTGTGATCTATAAACGTATTTCATCTGATTGAATATCTATATTCATAATATCTGCACGTACAGTGAGCGTAGTCTCTGTTTGGCTCATGTGCGACTCTTTTTTAGCACAATTTAAAGGCGAGTGTCTTCCGCCCATCAAAGTAGCCTCCAGGCAGGATAGTATTCATTTCTGTGTCCCTGCTCGCTTCAGAACGTACAGGGAAACAGACACTTGCTCTGCTTTCAGCAAGCCAGAGCATGTGTCTGTGCGGCCCCCCGCATACTTTAAAAAGTTTGGGCTGTAATCGTCCCCATAACATGTGGAAAAAATGTTTGGCCCTCCCCCCTTTTTCTCGGCCCCCTCTTGACGGATAACCCCGAAACTTTCAACACAGCAGTTGAACCAAAAATGGAACGTTTTGTGAAAAGTTCATGGAGATTCGTCAAGCGGTGCCACAGTTGTTGGCAAAACAAAAAACGCTTTTCCTATGGAAACTTTGGGACCTAACTGTAACTACCTACTGGCGACCTCCAAAATATATATATATATACACACATATATACACATATATGCACACACACACACACACACACGTTGGTGAATTGCAGGGAACTCAATACAAGAGTCTGAAATATAGAATCTAGATGGCTAACTCAACCTTCAGTATCCAATAACTCATCTGACCTCCAAGGAATGGTAAATGTAACTGAAGTTTGCAATAAAATTCAAGCAGCTTTACGCTCCATCAATATGAAGGCGGCAACTATCTGTGCTTCCTTCCAAACGGTTAGGGTCTCCAACCTTTAGTGTAATAAGAGCAACTTATGTTAAACAAATATCATTGTGAACTACTATTATTAGTTTTGTAATAGTGACCACATCATACAAGATTACACTTGTGACCACCATGTCCAAGAGTACCGGCAGTGATCTACTCAGTGCATCAGGAGGGTTGCCAGCAGTAATGTAAATAAAAAACGCATTGTCAGTTTGGAATCCCTATACGTCGGTAATACATGCCAGCCACAGCTGCAGTGCCCCTGGCACAAAAGTAATCGTATTAATACTAAGTTTCCGCTCTTGATTTATCACTCTTTAACCAAGCAAAAAAAGTTCCAATTTAGAAGGTTAGGATGAACGCAGGCGAGCTACTGATAGGTAGCTGGAAAGCTACCAGTAGCTCTCAAGATACTCGGATAAGCCCGTGCAACTAAGGAGTGTAAAGTGTGTTTTTAATTACGGTGATACCGGCATTTTAGCACCAAGAAATATCACTTATGAAGCATCAAAACAAGATACCGGAGAATAATCATAAACACTTAAAGGCCATTATAATGCTGTGGCCTTACCCAAAGGCATCACAACACAGCCATCCACGGGGTCATGCTCACACTATAAACACTGGAAGTATTAAAAAAGCCTATGTAATAAATGTAATGCTGCCATTTCACTAGTACACAGGTAAACACTTACAAAACAGTGGCAAAACCTTTGTAAACACTTAAAAGCCACAAGAAAAAGATTTACACTTTGGTACTCAATATCATACCCTGTGGTATGTGGGGATGGGAAGGATGGCAGCAAAATGCTGCTACAGGCCAATAACAGAGTCCATCGAGCAAGACTGCAGGATAAAGTCAGCGTGCTGTGGCGAGGGGCACCAAGGAGCAACCAAAGGGAGTGTACTGCACGGACAGATCACTGGAGACAGAGGAAGGTGGTGGCAAGCAGGCTCAGGAAAACTGATAACAGTATGTGGCCAAAGGCACCCCCTGCAGACAGATCTACTAGGCTTGTGTCCAACAGGCTCTAAGGGCAGGATGAGAGGACACTATTTAAAAATACATTGACATTCATAGTTAAACGCCTTCCGGTTCATTTATGTAGTACTGGTAACTTTTGGACGATTTTAACACATAAGAAGTTATTGAAACGAGACTCGATTTCTCAAAGTATCTGCAGATCTATATCTGAGAGTTTGCTACATTGCGGGAACACAATTTTAGGAATTCAAAAAAGGGTCAAAGAGTGCTCCTGGAAAAGATTAATGAATTCTTGTGTGTACGCAAAGGGATTTCAGCATGCTTTTCATTACCTACCACACAAGCGTGCATGTAAAAATGCCTTTCCAGAAGGGTCACTCTAGACTTTTTTGCTATTTGCAGAAAAATATTGCTTTTTTTTTTTAAAAAAGAAAAAAGCAACTCCTCTTCTACACCTCCACCAATTCTGGGAGTGTTGCATATGCATTCCCACCCTTGAAAATTATTAACTCCTGCTCTTCATAACAGCAAAACCTTTCCTAATCACACTTCCCAAAACACTGGTCATAAATTAACACACCTGAGAAGGGGGGGGGGGGGGCAAGGAGCTAGATGTAGGTCCAGTGGCTCGTGCTCCCGAGTCGTAGATAAGTTACTAAAGATAGTCCCAGTTCCTGAGATAGGAATTAAAAGAAAGGATCAGTTATTTTAGAAAGGTGGAGAAGAGTCGGAGAGACACTTACTTGATGCCCTCACACACCCCTTTTGGAATGCCAGTGGCTTCCCTTACTGGCCCCCACCATCTTCAAAACCAGCTGCTTCACTTACTAAGTCATCATGAGCAGCACTTATTTTGCAGACAACCTCACAGCCTCTGGTGATTCTGAACAGACCCACAACCAGGACTGCAGACTAAGAAGTGTACAAAAAGAAAAATCAATGCAGCAGGACTTTTCCATCGATACACCCAGTAACGGGAACAACGCCCTGTATCCTTCTGGAATGCCCCAATACTGCTCCAAAATAGAAAAGAAACTCACCTCCTTAAAATACACTACATCATTATGCATTAACCATCCTCAACCCAGCTACCTCTCCTATCACTTATTGACTTTAAGCTGGTCTCTGAGCTAGGTTTGTGTAGTATATGGTGTTATGGTGTTGGGTAAGTTTGTATTTCCCCTTTAATAGATTGTAAGTATTAGAATGAGTTTAAGTTCTATGTTCTATACTGTACTTAGTCTGGAATGTAGCTCGGCATTCTGTTCAGCCAGCTAACTTCTCCGGACGTGCTCTTTTCTACTCCGCAATAAATCCTATCTCAACACCTTGGAATCATCTCTATTCTGTATGCTACAATTGGCGACGATTTGGGATGCGACTAGTCTTACTGGATTTTTTTTTTTTTTTTTTTTTTCTTCATACTGACTTTAAAAAAAAAAGAGACAAGATTTTATCAAAGTCTCTATCATCTCTATTCTGTATGCTACAGTTTGGAGTTATAGGGAAAAAAACACACACTCTTCATAGGCTGAGGCACAGAGTCTTCTTTGTCAGAGATCAATCGGACCACAACTTAAGTCATCGACTCAGGAATTTGTTAAACATAACCGAATTGAGTGAATGGAAATAGAAGAGCACTCTTTTCAGTAAACTGTGCTGAATGCAGTGCTTTTCAATCTAGTTTTTTCTGATTTTAACGTATTGTGGTTGAAGGTCACACGCATGGATAAACCTCAAAAATAAAAATCAGGAAGCAGATAAGGGATTTAGGGATGCCCTGGTTACTTACTGGTAATCTTTCTTATTCCAAGCAGTTCTAATCACGGTCATTACACCCCACCCACTGACCATCCTTGGGTGATCGCCTATATTGGCTTGGCATCTTCAGCTAGCTCACTGGATAAGTTAATACATATAGCTCCCAAAGGGTGGGTAGAGTTCCAACTTCACTTCCTTTTCCCCCTGCCTGTGACGAGTTCACTTCAAATATACAGCTTGTGACAAGGAATACTGGGACTAAGGATAATGAAGAATACCAATAAGTAACCAGGGCAACACCAGCCATTACAATAAAATGTGGGTAGTGCCTCGAAAGCCGCTATACAAAGGGGGGCAGATTTACAAGGCCCTTGCGCCACTTTTGCGTCACTTTTTCCATGTTAAAAGTGACGCAAAAGTGGCGCAAGGGCCTTGTAAATCTGCCCCAGGGTTTCCAGTGAATCAACAAACATCCAAACGGCCTATTCAAAATGCATCTCATGGACCCATTTGGCGAAACCCTTATTACGACACGAATGTGCTAGGCATCGGCAGACAACCGTACGTTTAAAGCTCGCCTTAGCAACAAACTATTTATTGGCACGTTGAGCATTTTTGACAAACCATTGTGCCGCCATAGACGCTATGACAACCTATGCTCCGCCTCTCCACAGAGGGGAGGAGTCACAGAGACTCGCCATTTTCCTGCGCGAGTAGGACCAACAGTCTACCTCAGCCAGGCCTAGCATCCCTAATGCCCCACCCCCCTACCATTAACTCTTCCTCACCTGGTTCCGTCCTCTACGTTGCGCACGAAGAGCGAGGTGTTAGGGGGGCGGGTATAGCGGGACATATCTTCGGCTCCCGATGGGCGGTGGCTGCAGAGAACCTATACGCGAGCTTTCAAAAGGCCTAAAGCTCGCAGCCGCTGGGCTCAAGCTTCAGTCGGGCCGGCCGGATTCAAACCGCCGGGAACCTCGCCTTCTACCAGCAGCAGATGGGCGCAGAGCGTGAACGCGGCAGTTCGGACATTGACGCTGCGCAACGCGCTGACGTACACGCAGCTACCGCCCAATCGTCGGGCTAACTGGAGCTAAAAACAGACGATAGACTTGAGCTAATAGAGACTGCTAGAAGTGTGTTGCAGACACTCACCTAACGTCACGTGACCTACAACCGTTAGACCCCCTCCACCCGAGACGACTTTGGGATTTTTATTTATTTATTATATTAGTTCATGCGATTTTATATAGCGCGAATTTTACCCGAAGGTGTCAGAGCGCTTTGCAAAAGGACCAGTTACATTACTTAAGGACTTCGGAGTACATGAATTACCTAAAAGATACAAACAGAAAAACTCTAAATTCACATAAGGATGGTAGTAAGTACAAAAGTCTACTACAGATACTAGTGGTTAGAGTTGTGTATATATATGTATATATATATATATATATATGTCTACTACAGATACTAGTGGTTGGAGTTACAAATATTCAGACGTGAGGGATCCCTGCAGGTGAGACGTCAGTGCCCGACAACCTTGAAGTGTCCCCTCCAGAAGTCGGGACCCCCGTCACGCCTATGGAGTAGTGCTCTATACCCACCAAGGTGGAGAGCTTTATCTGATTTCACTTTTGGTACCAGGCACGTACCTCATTAGGTCATCCCCAAATAGCGGGGAGACCCAACGCCCCATAGGGGCAACTCATTCCTCACCCTGGTCCTGAAGAAGTGCCGCCTGACGGTTGGGCACCTAAGGCACGAAACATGTTGACCACACACTAATAACGCTATTTTGGATATAACCTTAAGACCACTAGATAGCATCACTGTTTTTACTTAGACCCGGTCCCACACACCTTATTAAATTAGTTTTTCTTTGGGATCCGGAACCTATATTAACCATTTTTTCACATTTGCACACTCACTGCCTCTTGCCCTCATACCAATTTCACATATGGCATCCTCAGATCAGAAGATCTCCGCCAAAGAAGCCATCAGGCCCTTCAGACATTGCAGCGCTGGTCTGACGAGGAGCGCCCTATGATGAAGCTTGACACCCTAACAGGTGTGTGAGGGCATTAAGATCTGAAATTCAGATCTCCCAGCAACATAACTTATAGCCAGGTAGCACTCACCAGTGCACTGACTTACTAGAGGAACTAACTCCTTCCTGTTTTATATTAGAGTTACATATATACAAGTTGCAGATTCAGCTTACATGAATGAAGGGATGAAGCTACACATGTGAAATGTTAGTTCTCCAAACAGAAACCCATTTGATACTCTGTTGTACCCAGTAGCTTCCCTAGCCCAATCGTCTGGAGCACTGCTGAGTTTCTCCAGATGAGCCACCAACGGGATGGGCTGCGCCCATTTCACGGCTGGTCTCTCAAATTATTGAACCATTGTCTGCAATAGGCCCAGCCCCTCCACTCCAGGAGATCTATTCACTTCAGTGCCCAATGACCCACATTAATGTTGCCTTCCACGTCTGTAATGTTGCAGGATCACAGCTGCTGCAAATAGAGACAACACCATGCGTGTACTTTGGTGGTCTTCTTACTAATCCTGCCCGTTTACACACAGGCTTTTTATTTACTGTCGGACGCAAGTGTCAAACCAAAGCAACACACTTACGCCCTCGGGGTAACGATCTCACTCTCCCATCCCGTGGGCGAGACCCATGGTGTTGTCTGAGAAATCACAATACTACATCCTTTACCACAGGTTTGGAAACGGTAACAAGACAATGAAAACAATGTAACAAATTACATTAGACACAGAATGCCCGGCTGGGCTGCTAAGAATGTTAGCTGGGCACAGATTCTGATTGCATGGCAGTTCAATCAGTTAGAAACTCTGCATAACATTGGGTTGGCTCTGGATTGAGCCTCAGATGGGACCGTCCACAAGCATTCCTGGTGGAGCTTGCAGAGGATGACCTTTCTGTGCCAGAAGGGCTGGCTACGTCCTGGCTTTCCCCACTAGGCACGATAATAGGACACAGTGGAGGGGTGTTCAGCCGAGGTGAGGGTGGACTTGGCATACTGGCAGGGCTCCTAAGGGATCGATCAAACTCCTTCATCAGTTATGCTGTCCCCAGATCCCTCCTTTTGGGGGTCACATGTCGCTGACTCCTGACCAGGAGTCGAAGGGGCTTTCTTGAACAGAGATATATTGTGGGTAATGCTCTCAAGCCCTCTTACGGCTTTCACTGTAGTACCTTTGATCTCAGTGACAGTCCAGGGGTCAATCTCAAAAGGCAAACGAAATTTGCCCCAGGATGACGATCTCTCAGTTCGTCAGCCTCGTCTGGGAGTATGCATATGCTTGCAAGTTCTTTCAGGCAGTTGAAGAATTCGTCGACAGACTCATCTGGCTTCTGCAGCTCTTGGCGAAGCAGAAATCGTTCCTAGTCAGGGTTTGCATATGGCTGAAAGTGTGCTCTGATAGCATTTTTCAGGGTAGTGTAGTGGGGTGGGGGCCCAGTTTCAACAACATGTTTTTGAGATTCTGTGGATTTCAGTGCCACCCACGTGGAGAAGCATGGCTCATTTTCTGTCCGTAGCCATCTCTACGGCTTCGAAATAGTTCTCCAGGTGATTGGCACCCACACCTTTCAGTCGGCGGCTTGCGACGGCAGTGGCCCTGTGATGGTGAAGGGCTCCAAGGCTGGGATGGAAGACATCTTGTAGCAGGCCAGGCACAGGGTAGAGGAAGGAATCACCGTCCGTGGCACAGGGATGGGCAGCCGCAGCAGGCAAGGTACCCTGGCACAGTCTGGAGGCACCTGGCATGTGGGGATGATGCCTCCAGACAGCAATGGCCAGAGGTTAGGCTCAGTAGTAGCACAGCAGAGGCCTGGTGGACAGGCACTGCTGGAGCCAGGTGTCACATGCAGAGGCTGATGGCCAGGGCAAAGCAGTGAAGAGGGCCACGCAGGTGGTAGTATCCAGGGTACTGGCAGAGGGTCCTTGGTCTCCACTGGGCAAGGAACAGCTCCACATGCAGTTGCTACAATGGGCATCAGGCAGACAAAAGCATGGGTGGGAGGGGCGTCCCTTGAAGCGAGGGCCCGTTGATGCAGTCCAGGCGTGGTCGACCAGAAGGTACCCACTTCAAAGTAACACAGGCGGTCTTGGGAATGAAGACAGCAGCTGGCGTCAGCAGTGCGTTCTCTCAATGGCGGGCTGGCAGGCAAAGCATTCACCCTGGGCTTGGGGCCCGCACAAGGTACTGCGAGCAGGTGGGCGGCATGGCTGAGGGCCTAGCAGGAGCCAGGAGATTCAGGCCGCAGCAGGTGGCGACGGACATTGTACACGCCCAGAGGCAGCAGCAAGCTCCTCGTTATAAATAGAGACAGCACCATGCATGTACTTTGGTTGTCTTCTTACTATTTTTGGAAAAAGGGGGACCCCTACAAATACAATGTGCTTGCTAATCGCAGGGAAAGAGACTCTTAGGCATCATCCTTGAAGAAAACATATTTGAGTTTCAAGGTGAATTATATAAACAAGTAAGAGGAGTAAGCATGGGCGCATCTTGCGCCCCTACAATAGCGAATATTTACATGACCCATTTTGAGCAACAATTTATCTTTAATGAAATTGCACCATTTTTCGAATCAACCTTGCATTGGTCGCGGTTTATAGACGACATCATCTTCATTTGGGATGATAATGAAGATGTTTTGGGGGAGTTTCTTTTATGGCTTAATCTTTGTGACCCTAATATGAAATTTACTTCCAACTTCAGTAACATCAAAATTGAATTTTTAGACATCTTAATTAAACATGATTGTGGACAGCTCATAGTAGATTTATACACAAAACCCACAGCACGAAACACCCTACTTCATTATAAAAGCTTCCATCCTACCTCTCAAAAGAACAGTATACCTTTTGGACAGTTTCTGCGCCTTAGGCGCAACTGTACCAGAATACAAGACTATGATCTTAGAGCCACAGATATGAAGGAAAAATTTCTAAATAGGGGTTATCCGCATAGACTCATACGTGAGTCATACAAGCGAGCAAGGTGTTATGATAGGCAACATCTCCTAGAAAGTAACAACAAAAAGCAAAACTCTGAATTAGTCTTTGTGACTCGGCATTCTATGCTAAATGAAAAGATTCGCCAAATCATCTGCTCGAATTGGCATTTGCTCAATACCAACAAATCACAAACAGATAAAATCCAGAAACCCCTTTTTGCCTATCGAAAAAACAAAAATTTGAAAGATTTAATTGTCAGATCACGCATGCCAAGAAAAAAAGAGCCAGTACAGAGAAGTATTGAGGGCCTTTTACCCATTCAAGGCAATTTTAAATGTGGAAGTTGCAAAGTGTGTCCCCTTGCTATGGAAATAGACAAGCTTACTTTTAATGGGCAACAGATTATATCAACTGGAATGACGAATTGTAAAACTAAAAATATAGTCTATTTGCTGATTTGCCCTTGCAACCAAGGCTATGTGGGCGAGACGTCACGGACTCTAAATGTCAGATTGACGGAACACAGATCAGCAATTCGAACTAAAAAACTTACGTCTCCCATGGTATTGCACTTTATAGATAATAATCATACCCCTGAGGACATCCGTTGGTTTATTTTAGAAAAAATTCAAGTTAAAGAAGGACACTGTTCTGAATCCATAAGAAAGAAACGAGAAATCTTTTGGATTTTTTCATTAGATACTTTCAATAATGGGTTAAACTTAGAGATGCCATGGGAACAGGCCATCTTGTAGTTCTCGTCTTCTTATTAGAGCTTGCATCCGTGAGTAATGGGTTAAACTTAGAGATGCCATGAGAACAGGCCTTCTTGGAGTTCTCGTCTGTTAAGTAGAGTTTGCATTCGTGAGTAATTGTTTTCTCTCGCTTATCATGTTATATGGTATTTTTCGGTGATTCAATGTCTATTATGTTATGGCCATTATTCACATCTCTAAGGCCATGCTATTAGCCTTAACCTACAGTTCGAACATCTAGATTGACTGTTTGAACTCAGCATCTTGATATCGATGCTGAGATTATTTGTAATGACAATCGGGACCGATGCATTACAATCTTTTTTAGATTATTGGTTAGTTTCGTTGTTATTTGTCCTATTGTAGTAGTACTGTGCGCTCCCATTAAGGCGAATTATTGCGCTTCCTTTCGTCTTGACAAGTAACATCAGTTGGCATACTAGTTGCTGCATTGTTTTGTTATGATTAGGACTAATATAGATTGGTGTAGTCCGTCATCTTTTTATCGGCCTTGCAAGTCCGCTTTCTATTACTACAGCTAAGCGAGTCTGTTTTCGGTTGCCATTTACCAATTATGGCGACTTGCGCGCCAAAACGCGGCTGGTATAAAACGACCCGCGATACAAACAAACATCCTCAGTGAACGGAGGCCAGAGTGCAGATGAACTTGCGTCAAGCTGCAGGTAAGCGGGCATTGCAGACAAAGCAATCGAGGCGGTAGAATTTTTCAACTTCAGCCATTCAAGTAGTTACAATTTCACTAATTTGCCCGTTATCGTTTTCACAGCATCGAAGCCCCTTAAATTGAAGGCTGTGATCCCTCTGCTGGTCCATATTTCCATTTTGGATAGGAGTTTCCTTTTTAAATAACAGAAAGTAAGTAGCGTACTAAATCTAAATGATAGAAAATGCTTCTATGAGTAATATTGTGACTAATGTTACTATGTTTCCATCTTGTGCCCTTTAGTATCCATTAATTTTGCTGATACAAAGAGAGAATATTTTACTAGTGTCTTTTTGGACCGTTAAAAGTAAGCATTTCATTCTTATCTATATAATTAGCTATTATTTTACCCATAATACCATAAGTATTTATGCTATATGTATATGATACCTCTTTTGATAGATACATCCATTGTTTGGGACGATCATACAGCACCATATAAAGAAGTACTTTGGTATCATAGGATATCTGGCACTCCTGTCAACACTGGTTGATATTCTTCCCCTTCTAGATCAACTCAGTCAGTTGTCATAATACTGTGTGACGCATACATAGTAAGTGCTGCTGGCTTTATTATTAGTACCCGCATTTGATTCTACATATATACACTATAGAATATGCCCGTCTGTAAGAAGTACATTTCTGTTTTCAGATTTTTTTACCATATGGAGTTTTTCCTGCTCCTTTCTGAAACAATCAACACAGTACTTTATCTCATCCAAGGTTTTCTAAGCATTAGACACGCTTGAAGTAAGTAATTATTTCTCTTGGTTTAGCTTTTAAAAGGCTTTCTATGGTAGAGGCTCTCCTTCCTCCCTCTCCCTTTAGAATTACTGGTTAAAGTAACAATAGAGTTCTTCAGGGAAGTTCATAGAGTAATTCTCATGCCATATACTTGAATTTTGGTCTGGATCTTATATTCTTTTTCTATCAACTATCTCTCTTGTTTTGTTTTAGTACTATTTTTAGGAGTTCACTATATCTAGGTTTTTCATCTTTGGCTGTACTAAGCTTTCTATTCTCTTTCCTTATTGTCTAGTTTTAGTTGTAATGATTTAGTGGCCATTAGTTCTAAAGAAAAATAATTAAAAAAGTATTTCAAAATGTATTATATTACATCATTTATTAATCATTTTTCAAAATGTATATACATACTTGTATTTGCATTGCAAATTTATATACGTGGATTGACCGTCGTTTGATCGCATCTTTTGCATTGTATTATATATAATAATGAGAGGTATTGTCAGATTCTAGGTTTTGAGCATGTTTGTATATAGTTGTATATAAAATTAGTATTTTGTATATAAATTTTGTAACTATTTTATGTTTTTCACAGTTTTGTTCGCAATAGACGGTTTCCTGACGAAGGCAGAAGTGCCGAAACGCGCGTAGTTGTCATCTACCGCTAGCCTTCATCTAACCTATAAAAGTTTTTTTAAGAATGATATAATTATTGACCGCATGATTTGGATCGACTTTTTTCTTTTCTTGTATTTATTATGTGTTTATAATTTTTCTGTATATATGTATATCTACACTATTGATCAAGAATGGAAAATGATTTCAAGAAAAAGAGATTAAATAACTAAATAAAATATATTTTTATAAACAGAAATAAGATTTTGGTATTAGTTCATAGTCGGTTCCTTGTGTGGTTATATCTGTTTACATGATACCTAGAATGTTTTAACTCCAGATTTAAATGAAAGCTTGCTACTATTCCTTTGCCTAAGTTGTCTTCTTACTAACCACACCCGTTTCCACACAGGCTTTTTATTTCGGGTCGGACACAAGCAGCAGACCAAACCAACATACTTACGCCCTCGGGGTAACGATCTCACTCCCCCCTCCTGTGGGCGTCCCCCATGGTGTTGCCTGACGAATCGCAATACTACACTGTCCAACAATCTATTGAGAGTAAAGGGAGATGGTGCTGTGTAACCGTGCATATTGGCTTAGCATGCCTCGCTACCATGTAATCCGTCTGATGTAGAACTTGTACCTCTTGGATTCCCACCACGTGATTTTAAAGAACTGTATCTTCTTGCAGGCCTACCATAGCTCATGTTGATGCCACCCCAACGCAGAAGGAATGGGTCCCATATACTTGTGAGCTTGTAGCCCAAGCTTGTTCAAGCCAACCTCTTGACTACCCGGATCTGATACCTGCAATGCATTCCCAAGTTTTTGTACACTTGCAGGGAACGCACACACTCAATGCTTTCTAAACTGACATCATCTAAGAAGGTCATGATCTAAGAATGTACACTGGCATGCCAATGTCTCCCGCCCTCAGTATATTGTGTCTGGAAGGGGACACCAGCTCACCCAGGATGAATGCTCTAAAAAACAGTGTGAATGACCCTGCAAAACATGGAGATTTCCAATTCAGACAAGAACTGTTCAGGCCGCATCCTCATTAAAGATTCCAGGACCCTAAAATTGGCAACCTCTTACCTGGGTTCGGATACTCTTATCTACACAAACCCCTCATAGTGTAATTCTTACCTGTTGTTTCTGTAGGGGCGAGATGCAAGATCTGAAGTTTGGTCCCAACTTCCAACCAATGTCAGCCCAACAGTGTCAAACACGGTAGAATCGGAGAAAGAAGGGAAACAAACAAAGGAAAGGTAGAAGGGAAGACACGTCACCAACACACATCTGGTATGTATATTCTTGTTGGATGATCCTTATGTGATTTCCATAGAAATACCTCTGCCACTTAGGTATATCGGTATCAGTAAACAGGGTCAGCGGTATATATCTAAAAGAGGTTTAGCGTGGAATCCAAATAGGCCTCAACTTATTCGTATCCAGTAACACCAGGAGAAAACCCAAAAACATATTCTCCCGGAAAGGATAAGAAAAAACAAATAAAAAATATACACAAAAATGTGCAGGGCTAAGTACTAAGAAAACAATTCAGCCCCTTCAATCTCAGGAGACTAATTTTTATATTTCTCTTACTTATACCCATCAAGCAATATCATCAAGGGAGCAGAATCTCCAAACACAGAGGAGACTATTTCAGATAAGTACCGTGTTTAATTCATGCAAGATAATATAAATGTTACCACTTAGTAGAGCGTGGATTCTTTGTGAATGATCAATTTCTTTTGTTTTGTTTTTCAGGAAAAATCATGAAGGCCCCTGCGGCATTGGGTGAACCGCCATAATTAGAAGGATAGTGAAGGCCCCCGCGGCATCTGGCGAACCGCCATAATTAGGAGGAGAGGGAAGGCTCCCGCGGCGTGGGGTAAACTGCCGTAATAGGAGGAGAGTGAAGGTTCCCATGGCAGCGGTGAAGAACAGGATTCCGGCACGAGAACTCCAGCGAAGCCGGAGAAACCCGGAAGGAAGCCAGGTAAGCGAAGAGAGGCAGGACGGGAGACACGCACGCGTCAACAAGAACGCGAAGCGCTCTTCCTTTCTGCTCAGCCTCTTTTGTTCCTGGCCTGCTCCGCCCCTCGCGGACACGCGATCTGGAGCGGAGCAAGCCCGACAGTGCACCTCCCCAGAATACACCCCACCGGTTTGGGTTTATTCGGATCGCGTCTGTGGAACAAACGCAACAGTCGAGGGGCATGAACATGTCCAGCGGGTTCCTATGTCCGGACCATACCCTTTCCAATGAACCAGATGCTGCAAACAATGTCTCACTCTACGAGAATCCACAATAGCCTCCACTACATATTCAGGGTCGTCATCGACCAAAACTGGGAGGGGGACTTGAACAGGTAAATTTGTACCCTGCACCCCTTGTTTTAATAACTACACATGAAAAACTGGTTGGATTTTGAGAGAGGAAGGGAGGTTCAACTCCATGGCAACCGGATTGATTACCTTTATGATGGTATAAGGACCTATGAAACGGGGTTTGAACTTTCGTGTTCCCTTCACTGCTATGTTATGTGTGGACAACCACACCCTGTCTCCCGTGGTATAGTCAGGGGACGGCCGGCGATGGAGATCTGCATTCTCCTTGTACATGCTTTTAGCTTTGTTTAGGTTCATTTGGGCTGTCTTTTGTGTTTCATGAAGGTGGTTTACAAATTCTAGGGCAGCAGGGATAGGTGTGGAAACAGGCGGAGGCAACAGTAAGCCAAAAGGATGAAATCCGTAATTACAGTAAAAAGGAGAATAACCAATAGAAGAATGCTTCCCATTATTAAAAGCAAACTCAGCCGCCCATAAAAATGTATCCCAATCAGCAGTGGAAAGAAGCAATTAACACCTTATATATTGTTCTAAACATTGGTTCACTCTTTCTGTCTGACCGTCTGAGGATGATGGGCAGACGAAAGATGCACATCAATGTGTAACAAGGACCCCAACCCCTTCCAGAATTTAGATACAAACTGGGGATCTCGGTCAGATACAATATTAGATGGAAGGCCATGTAATCTTACTATGTGTTGTAGAAATATGGTAGCCGATTTCAAATGGAGTTGAGTAAAGTCCTGAATAGGACAGTTTAGCTTGAGGTTTGTAATATAGCGCTTGAACCCACTGCCTAAACTGCCCCCCAAAGCCGAGCGTAATTAGTGTGTCCCACAGAAAGTCCCACCCGACCCTGTCAAAGGCCTTTTCGGCGTCCAAAAGAATCATACCAAGACCTACCATCTCCTTCTCAGCAAAGTCAAAAGCCCCAATGGCCATATTAACGTGAGCAGTAGTGTCTCTGTCAGGGATAAACCCATGTTGGTTTTCAGATACTAGTCCTGACATCATTGGGGCGAGGCGATTTGCCAAGATTTTCGAAAAAATCTTGGCATCCGCATTTATAAGAGAAATGGGTCGGTATGATCCACATTCTGTAGGAGATTTGCCTTTTTTGAGAAAAAATACTATCTGCGTCATATTCCATGACTCTGGTGTCCTCCCACTTGTGCCAACATAGTGTATAACCATGCTAAATGGTTCAAGCAATACCCTTTTGAAAACCTTGTAAAATTCTAGGGGTATGGAATCTTCCCCTGCGGCTTTCCCCAAGGGCAGTGCCGATATAGCCAGCTCAATCTCTTCCAGTGATACCATATTATCTAACACAGCTGCATCCTCCTCACTCAAAACTGGGAGGCGACTATCTACTAAATACTGTGCTATGTCAACTTTATCAGGTACTAAAGTACGTGCATAAAGTTCCCGATAAAATAGAGAAAACTGTTCTAAAATAGCTGAAGAATGCGTATGTATAGTGCCATCTGCGCCCTTTATAGTGCTTATCTTAGTTTTAACCTTTGCTTCTGCCGCCCGGTAAGCCAGGACCTTACCAATTTGCTCCCCATATTCGTATTGCTCTATACGATATTTGTTATATCTAGCCGCTATTTTTTCCCTAAAAGACTTTTTTACTGCCATTCTTGCGTCTATCAGGGAAAAAAGCAAATGGTCCTGAACCCTCTGGTCTTGTGCTACAGCCTCAGCATGTTGTTTTTCGGTGTCGCGTAAGGCGCGGATCAGTAACTCCATATCGCTTTTTCTTTGTTTGTTCTGCCGCCATATATATTGCTGGGTATTGCCTCTGATATAAGCTTTCATCGTATCCCAAACAATCAGTGGAGATGCTGTCCCAGTATTTTCCCTGAAGAATACCTCTAGCTGTTGTAGAGTATTAGACACATATTCGCTATCTGTAAGCAGGTATCTAGGAAAAGAGAATGGTCTGGCTACTTTACGCTCAGCTGTGGCCAAAAATGATAGTAAAATAGGGTTGTGATCTGATGTGACCCGGGGGCATATTTCCATGTCTAAGTCTGAAATTAAGTTATCAGAGACCCAAGCCATATCGATTCTAGAATATGACTTCTGGGGGGCTGAATAGTACGTATATCCCGGGATAACTGGATATACTTGTCTCCATGCGTCTTTTAAAGACTGAAGTCTCGCCATTTCTATTATTGCCGCCCGAGTCTTTCGCATTCTTGGAGTGCCCCCCTTTCTTGTTGAGTCAATATTATAGTCCATGACGCAGTTGAAGTCTCCCATGATCAGCCACTCCCCATCCCAATTCAACAGTTCAAGATTAAGAGAATCGAAAATGGCAGGGTCATCTGAGTTAGGCCCATAAACTGAACATAATACATATTTTTGGCCACATATTTCAAGCTGAGCCAATACCCAGCGCCCTCTCTGATCAGCCAATGTCCTAACTATTCTACAAACGAACCTCTTATCCTTTAATATAGCAGCTCCTTTTATAGATATAGTTTGTGTAGTGCAAATTATTATTTCATATCCCAGATGTTTAAGCAGATTTCGATCTTTATAGGCCAAATGAGTCTCTGTTATTAAGACAATATGTGGTTGATACATTTGTAACTCCTCCCGCACTAATTGGCGTTTATTTGCACTGTTGAGGCCAGCTACATTCCATGATATGCATTTAACCCTCACCATTATAAGCTTTATTCCTCTCCTGCCAGTTCCCTTTACCTACATTTGAAATCTGTCGCGGCACTAGACAGGGATGCCCCCTCTCCCCACTATTATTTGCTTTGTACATAGAGCCATTCATCTGTTTGTTGCAATCTTGTATACATATAAAACCGTTAGTGTCTGAGATAACTAAACTCAAGATTGCGGCATATGCAGATGATATTGCGATTTTTACAATTAATCCAGCCGAGGCCGTAATAGCTATGGAGACAGAAGCAATCAAGTTTGGCGCTGTCTCCGGATACAAATTAAACGCTAATAAAACCCAAGTGCGTGTCAATTTTAAACCCGAATCCCCAATATTGGGGGTTTGTACTACAGCTATGTATCTGGGGGTTAAGATCTCAGCTAAAACTGATCAGATTGTAACCTTAAATTATATGCCATTGCTGAACGATACTATCAAACTGCTAAAGAACTGGCATAAGCTTCCCATCGGGATTCTAGGGCGATGCAACATAATAAAAATGAAAATACTCCCTAAATACTTATATTTGTTTCGCTCAATTCCCCTGCGGGTCCCCAATACTTTTTAAAAAAAACTCGAAGGGGCTCTTAGTAGCTTCATATGGGGGTACAAGAAGCCTAGACGGGCGATTGATTCGCTCAAATCTCCTTATAATCAAGGTGGATTAGGCCTACCAGACTTCAAAATTTATTTTTGGGCTGCATTCGCGGGACGTTTTCGTAGCCTTCTCAGCCTTGATCAGAAAGATTCTTTTTACCGGTTGATTTTAGGAAACGATAGCCAACTATTTCTATATCGCACTAATGACCCAAACTACTTTAAGCGAGTAAGATTTAAGACAGTAAGGGACAGTATTTACATTTGGCGAGCTATGGCTGCCAGAGGCAAACTATCGTTATTTCATGATAAGCTCCCGCTGTGGGGGAATCCCATGTTTCCTGAGATTTTCCATGACCAGGCTAGTAAATCCTGGTCTAAATATGGGATTACATTTTTAGGTGATTTGTATGATGGGAGCGGACTTATGTCATTTGAAAGTTTACGACTTAGTTATAAAATACCCGCCCATTTCTTTTTTAAGTACATGCAGATCAGGGATTACCTGGGGAAAAACTTGGCTTTTAACGCGATAATTCATTCTACGATTTGGGACTGCCTGTACAGGGGCGAAAAAACTAAGTCCCTAATTGGCGACATGTATAAACATTTGTGCAATTTTAGAATCGATGGCAGCGAAAAATTGGCGATGCGCTGGAGTCAAGTCCTGGGGATAGATATAATACCTGGCATGATAAAACAGGTTTTAGGAAACGTAGGCGATACCGTCCACTCTGTGAGCTTGCAACTACAGCAATTTCGCACGATATGTATGCTGTACTATACTCCGGAAAAGATAGCTAAATGGGCCCAAGGAAACAACTTTGGTGATAAGACAAAATGCCCTAAATGCGGATTGCATGCTGCTAATCTTATACACATGTTCATAGAGTGCCCAGAATTGAAGGCTTACTGGCAGTAGATAGGCCAGGTGTTACATCTTAAATTAGGACTAGATCCCTCATTTACAGTCCCAGAAATAATGTTAGGCTATAAGGGAGACAAACCAGCACTAGCACGACTTTTCTCAATTTTGATGGTCGCCGCTCGATTGGCTATTGCTCGTGCATGGGTCTCCCCGACACCACCATCTATCGGCGAGTGGTGGACTATCGTTAGGGAAACGTTTGGCTTAGAAACTGCTCTGGCTAAAGCTAGGGGTATTCGTTCTCTGCTCAAGCTAGAAGCAATATGGGGACCCATGGGGCTGGAGACATCACACTAATTAACTAAGGAGATTTGTATCGTATACATCATGCTAATATTTTGAAATGCTGGGCTCATATGCTATTTCTTCTTGTAAATGATCTTGTTTTAAAAAAAAAAAATTTAAATTTTTTTATTTGAAAGTGCTGTGTTATCTGCTTTTCTCTCCCTTTATGTACATTGCTCCCAGCCCTTTATGATGACAATAAAAAATTATTTAAAAAAAAAAAAGAGATTTGATGCTTTGCCTTTTACCAGCTCATCAGATTCCGTGGTAATGTGTTAGACTTTCCTTTACTGACGCCGCCCTTTTGAGAAACCTATATTGCATGATTGGTGACAGGCAGTCCCCAGCAATGTTTTGCCAGGTTTTCTAACGTTTTAATAAAGCTGCAAAAAATTCACCCAGCTCCTGGCTTGCTATGTTGCAAATATGGTTTTGATTCACATTTCCTTTAGGTTAAACAGTGTGCAAAATACATCTTTGAACTTTAAAAAAAAAAAAAAATGGTAGCCAACTCTTTAGAGGTAGGCAATGTTTTCAAAGGAATGGAGTGTGACATTTTGGTCAACATATCCACAACTGCGAGAACAACAGTAAACACCTGAATAGTTTTTGGTAACTCTACAGTAAAATCCATGGAGATGGAATGCCATGGCGTGGTGCTGTTGGCATGAGCGTCAATAATCCAGCTGGGATCTGATGAGAACTTTTGCTTTTAGCACAAACATGACATTGTTCAATGTACTGGTGGGTATCCTAAACCATAGAGTTCCACCAAAAGTTTCTTCTGAGGAGTTCAATTGTTTTCTTGTAACCTGGGTGTCCTGATAACATGTGAGAGTGGCACCATTCAAGAGCTTGCTATTGTAAATGTTTTGTGGGAAGCACCAAACCTCTTGGATGTACAGAAGATCCTGTGCCCTTACACCACTGTGTTCATGTTCCAATTCCTCAACTTCTCTACAATCTTGTGCCTGTAGCACCTCCCTCAAATAAGCCTCTTCTGAACATACAGGCCCCAAAATGCGTTCTTATGCTATGATAAGGGGATGATCTATGGAATTTACAGCTTCTTCATAGAAATATTGGGATAAGGTATCTGCTTCACCATGATTTTTACCTGCCTGAAAATGTATAACAAAATCAAAGTCGCTGAAATAGTGTGTTCAGTGCAGTTGCTGCATAGAAAGAGCTCTAGCTGCCTTCAAGAACCGTAGGCTCCTATGGTCAGTTAAAACGGTCACTTTATGCAAAGTGCCCAACAAATATTGGCGCCACTCTTTAAATGCACGTTTTATTGCTAGCAATTCCCTGTCTCCCACAGAATAGTTTTGTTCCCCGGGGTTCAATGTATGGGAATAGAAAGCCACAGGATGTAAATGTCTAGTTTCTTTGTCTCTTTTGACAGAGCTCCCCCAATGGCAACCTGAGATGCATCTGCTTCCACTATAAATGGTTGGGATTAATCTGGATGTTTTAAAACAGGGGCAGTAACGAAAGCATTTTTAAGTTTAGTTAAGGCTTCGTCAGCTTCAGAAGACCAACAAAAGAAAACTCCTTTTTTTAACAGTTTAGTAATGGGGGTTGCCAGAGCCGCAAAATTATCAATGAAATGCCTATAGAAGTTAGCCAAGGCCAGGAAGCTTTGAACTCCTTTTACCAAAGTAGGGGAAGGCCAACGCATGATGCCTGTAATGTTTTGTGGGTCCATCATTACTCCCTCAGAAGATAGCACAACCCAAAAAAGCCACTTTTTTTTTTTTAACAACAGTTTTTATTATGTAAATTGTCAAATACAATGCAGAGCTCTGTAACCCAGAGACAGGCTGCCACATGATACACAAGAAGTATTGCGTTGACTTTTAGCATATACAGTTCTGCAAATACTGAAATAATAAAGAAACAAAAATAAACCTTCCCCCCTGCACTGTCTTTGCACCACACAATTAGTAACACAAATTCGCCTGCATATAAAGAACATTATCCGCAGGACCCTATAGGTCCAGGACCACAACTCCTGCCCAATTTAACCTTCAACTGCAACATCCCCCTCTGCAGGGGGCTCCAGGTCCAAGCCCCTATAGGTCGCCCACCTCTTCCAGATCTTAAAATGCTTCAACGGGCACCCTCGAGCTTTGAAAATAGGAACCTCCAAACCCATATTGAAATCCAAACCATTTTTCCATGCCGAGAGCAATGGGGGAGCCCCAGCCTTCCACCTACGAGCAATGTCCCGTTTAGCCAGCGTAAAGCCCAGTAGCATCAGATGGCGCTTATAAATATTTCCCCCCACCCCCTCCATTATATGTAACAACATCAATTTTGGGAAATAAAAAAAAAGTCACTTTTGATGTGTGGAACTCACACTTATCCAGCTTCACATATAAGTGATTCTCTCTCAAGTGTTCCAACACGGCCCTCCCATGTTCAGTGGTAGTAGAGGAGTATTTTAGGATGTTGTCTATATATGCAATAGCACTTACATCCAACATCTCTCTCAAGGCTTCATTAATAAAAAACGGAAAGGCAGCAGGGGCTTTACAAAGGCTGAATGGCATCACAAGGTATTCATCGAGTCTGAATTTTGTGCAAAATGCCGTCTTCCATTCATCACCCTCTTTTACTCTCACTAAATGATATGCTCCACTTAAATCCAATTTGGTAAAGATTTTGGCCTCTTTAACCTGATCAAGTAATGATTGGATAAATGGCAGAGGGTACTGTTTTGTATGGTTATGTCATTTAGATCGCGATAGTCAATACAACATCTAAGACCTCCCTCTCGTTTAGGGATAAAGAAGAGAGGAGAAGAAGCAGGTGAACAGGAAGGACGGTTAAACCCTATTCTAAGCATCTCGTCCAAATATTCCCTCAAATAGATATTCTCTTTTTCAGTCAGAGCACAAATCCAACAACACGGAATTTGTGCTCCATTGACCAGATCTATACGACAGTCAGCAGAATGGTGTGGCGGCAGTCTAGAGGCTTTTTCCTTATCAAATACCTCCACCATATCTTGATAACAGGCAGGTAAAGTAGGTTAATTGGAATCTGTAAGTACAGCTTTTTCTTTTTGTGTTACAGGTTCTTGATTGCAATGGAGCTTGCAATTTTCATAAGAGAAAGACAAAGAACGGGCCCTCCAATCAATGGTCGAATTATGTGGCATTAACTAAGGGATTCCAAAAATTGTTTGGAATTGGGGTGAGTAAATAATATCAAACTGAACTGGTTCTCTCTGTTGTTCTAGTGTAAGGAGTCCCAGTTCAGCGGTAGCATGAGTGACAGGCCCGGATTTTATGTTACTCCTGTCAATAGTTTTTACTTCATCCACTACGGACTTGGGGACCACAGGAAGTTCCATGCGTTAGGCACATTGCATGTTAAAAAAAATTCCCGTTGCACCAGAGTCAATCATAATCTGAACGTCAATGGACTGATCTCCCCACTGTAGTTGTGCTGTTATCAGGAAATGATGAAGAGAGGATAAGGCATGATTCTAAGCCAGGAGTTGGGAGACTATTAGTCCCGATCTACCCGAAGAACTTGTCTCCATAGTCTTCGGGCTCTTCAGTTTTCCGAGTCACTATGCCTTTTTGGTTTACTGGGCAGTCATGTAGGAAGTGTCCTAGTTTTCCACAATAAAAGCACAACTTTTTATCCCTGCATCGCTGTCTCTCTTCGTCACTCAGAGGGCCCGAACACTACCTATTTGCATAGGCTCATGTTCTTCTGTACCTTTGTCAACTTCTGCTTTCTTGTCTTTATACATGACAAATTTGGGTTCAAAACGCCCTTTCTCTTGTCTCCGCTCATGTAACCGATTATCTTTTTTAACTACGAGGTCAGTAAGAGCATTACAGGACTCTGGGGGATCTACTACTTGTACCAGTACATCTTTAAGTTCATCTTTAAGTCATTTATAAAAAAGAGCACTCTGTTTGGCCCCAGGCCACCCTGCCTCAGCCACCAATGTATTGAAACTGGAGATGTAAGTCATCAAACCTTTGGACCCTTGTTTTAGATTTAAGAGTTCAGTGTCCACAGATTGCATAAATGAATGCCTGTCAAACAACTTACGTAATTCGTCTTTGAACTCTGTATAGTTGTATAATAAGGAGTCATTTCGCTCCACTAATGGTGTAGACCAAGAGGCAGCCGTTCCTCCTAGGTATGACAAGACAAAGGGTACTTTAGCTTGTTCAGTGAGGAAGCAAGAAGCTTTACACATGAAATGCAATTGGCATTGATTTATAAAAGTAGCAAACTTGGCAGGGTCCCTCAAAAATCGCTCAGGAGGAGCTAGAGGTACTGTGGAAGGAGTAGTTATGTGAAAGACCGGATGACCCACACTAGAAGAGGAGGGAACTGACGAAAACGACTACCAGCAGCCCCAGCATTAGAATCAGCGGAGGCTGCAGGAAGAGAACCTTGTTGCAAGGCGTCTAATCTGAGGGTAAGAGCTTGGGGTTCTTTCTGCAAATTCCCTATCACATGAGCTACTTCAGCTAAGGTGATCTGATGTTCCTCCATCTCGCCGAGGCGGAAAGTAAACGTGGGCTTCGCGTTCTGTAATTCTCACCTGTTGTTTCCGCAGGGGCGAGATGCAAGATCTGAAGCTTGATTCCAACTCCCCACACCCACCAATGTCAGCCCAACAGTGTTAAAGCTAACACTGTAGAATTTGGGCAAGAGGGGAAACAAAACAAGGAAAGGGAGAAGGTAAGACATGTTACCAACACGCATCAGGTATAGATATTCTTGTTAGATGGTCCGAATGTGATTCCTGTAGAAATCCCTCTTCCGCTTAGGTATATCGGTATCAGTAAACAGGGTCAGCAGTATATATCTTAGAGAGGTTTAGCGTGGAATCCAAATAGGCCCCAACGTATTCATATCCAGTAACATCAGGAGAAAACCAAAAACATATCCTCCCGGAAAGGATAAGAAAAAACAAATAAAAAATATACACAAAAACATTCAGGGCTAAGCACTAAGAAAACAATTCAGCCCCTTCAATCTCCGGAGACAAATTTGTATATATATATATATCTCTTACTTATAGCCATCAAGCAATGTCAGCCAGGGAGCAGAATCTCCAAATACAGAGGAGACTATTTCAGATAAGTACCGTGTTTAATTCATGCAACATAATATACATTTTACCACTTAGTAGAGCATGGATTCTTTGTGACTAATCAATTTCTTTTGTTTTATTTTTCAGGAAACATCATGAAGGCCCCCGCGGCATTGGGCAAACCGCCGTAATTAGGAGGAGAGTGTAGGCCCCCGGTGCATCGGGTGAACCACCGTAATAGGAGAGTGAAGGCTCCCACGGCGTTGGGCGAAAGCAGCGGTGAAGAACAGGATTCCAGCCTGAGAACTCCAATGAAGCCGGAGCCACCAGGAAGGAAGCCAGGTAAGTGAAGAGAGGCAGGACGGGAGACATGCACGCATCGACTAGAATGCGAAGTGCTCTTCCGTTCTGCTCAGCCCCTTTTGTTCCTGGCCTGCTCCGCCCCTCGCACACACGCGATCGGGAGCGCAGCAAGCCCAACTCATAGCTTCGCTGACCCCAAATAGTGGATATTCGTGGGATCTTCAAATCCTTCTATGTTTGCAGTGTGTGTGATTAGCTGGTAAAGAGAAGAGCTGACGGAATATGGTATTTTGTTTCTTTTTTCTTTTTTTATGATATAAGATCAGTGACATATCCTTTGCACAGAAACAACAGGGGGGAAGTGACCCTTCATGATAAATCTCATTGGTCTCCTGAGTGTGAGCATAGCAGATGTGTAGGATTTCAAAGGGTTAGGAGAGCCCTCTCGCTGAAAACTGAGCAGTTCATGCAGAGAATTTCTGAAGCTAATGTGGGTGAAATGTTGGTTTGGGGCTCCTGTCTTGGGGTCGCAGGTGTCACAGATGGCCATTCAGAAGCATACAACAACCACATATTTTCAACTTCTACAGATCCTAAAGATTTTTATTGCTGCGTGGTAGACCTCTCTCTCGCCCTGATATCTGCACAGAAACATATCTGCCAGACTTGTCCAACATTTGGGCTCCCTTTGGTCTCCTGAGTGCAAGGTGCCTGAGATGTATAGTTGCACACACAGGTCCTAGTCTCACTTGTCTAGCCCAGGTCTCTTATCTTTTCGGCGAAAATTACTTTGTTCGGCTTTAAGAGCCCTCCAAATCAGGTCCTGTCGCCCACAGTGATGGCACCTTTAGATGGGCACTCAATTCAATTGTCTTGCAAGGCAGCTAGGCTTCTGACTTGTGTATCCAAGCAGCTGTAACAATCATTACCTTTCTGACCTCAGCGCATCCATTGATGTACCAGCATTTTACTGAGCTACAATGAAATTAACCTATTGCTCGCAGCGGTCTCAAATGGACCACAATTCTACCGTCTTGTAAGGCAATAAGGTATACATATGCAAACAGATTTCACATCAAAAACTTCCTAGACCCCAAAGTGCCCCAAGACTGTCCAGCGACCCGGGTGAGGAATGTTTGGGCCATTTATTGTTTATGCACCAGTCCTTTTTTGAGTCAGAATGACATTATCCTACTTTCTCACGTGTTTTAACAGCATTTTATGTCTCAGCTCAACCTGGAGCCGTTTTATAATCTGCCCCATTTAAAGAATGTCTCCACATGTAGCAATTTGTGTCCAATTTGATGCACTTTAATCCATCGGCAAAATCCCCAAAAAAAGAACACTTTATGTTGTGGACGTGGCTGCTTATTTTCCTCCACTTTGCTCTAAGGATCATAGGTGGGAACCATGACTGAAAAATGCGTTTGTCTCAATGAGTCAGTAGGGTTTTTAACTGTTTTATTCAACATTGCACTTATGTATATGTATATTGCAATGATTTTAATTAATCAGGCACTACTAGTCTCACTAGTCTCACTTGTCCAGTGTAAAAGCTTGAGCAGTGCTTCCATGGTCACTCTTTATGGTTCAGGAATCAGGACACCAGGGTTACTCCTCAATGAAGCTGGAACCATATTGCTGTGTGCTTCTTGAAGATAGTGGTCTTATATCCAGGATCATTTATCAAAATTGCATCCACATCACCAAAAACCCTCCTAATCAAAGCTGACGACATACCTCTAGGATCACTTCTCACTGAAATGGATTTACACCTCTAGGATTATACTTAATTCAGGCTAGGGTCACACCAGTGCCGCTCCATAGTGAGGTGCAGATCACACCACAAATGACACTCTCATAGAGGGTTGATCAATGCTTCTTTGATCGTCCTTCATCGGTGTTGGAGTTCATGCCTACTGGGTCACTTCTTATTAAGACTAGGGAACATCGACAGAACACTCCTCATTGAGGCTGGATTCATGCCTTCAGACTCACTTCTCCTCAGAGAGAAACCTTTTGAGAGAACTTAGATGTGTGTCTGTAGTACAGCAATACGGAAAGCAAAGAAAATATACAAACAACTTCTAGCTCCTTGTTGTAACACTCTTACACAGCTCCATCCTCTTTCAGTGCTTCCAGAGGCACACAGAGGACTGCCTCTACCCCAAGAACTCATTCTGGGCAGAACATGTCTGGATACACTGGAAACCCAGCAATACTGAAAAAATGTAGACCGTCTGTATCTGAGACCAAGGGGGCTCATTCTCTGACATACGTTCAGATTGTACTAGGTGTATGTGCCCAAGAATGTCAGATGCACTGTGAGAGGGATGAGTTTTTCCTCTGTATCCCATTTTTGAAGAATCTTTTTTCCACAAAAAAAGATTATCCCTAAAAAAATTGGTCTTGCAGGCTTTTACATTTCAGGGATTTGTCCAAAGTGGGGGACATTTACAAAAAACGTAATGAGACATGAACAACTTGCAGTACCCAGTGGTCAGCGGTAACTGCAAGTCAGCCGGGCAGATAAAAATGTCTTCTGCTCCATCTGCAACAGATGACCCTCAGAGCAACAAGTGCTTAGCAGCAAGTGAAGAGTAAGAGGAGGTTTGACCTTCCTGGTGGCCATTGCCGCTGACACCACCAGGTCTCCTAGACCCACAAAAAGGATAAGCAGGCCACTGAATAGGCCACTGAATAGGATGGCTGCCTCTAGTGGTAAGTGTCATGATTTGCCGGTCTTCTTTGACAGAGTCTGAAGATAATTCGTTGTTCTAGTGTAGGTATTGTGACTAAAGACCCGGCGGGGTTCTGATGTGAGGTTTTTATCTGGGCACAGACTGAACACCGTTTGATGTATTTATTCACATCTGACCTTACTGTGTCCCAACAAAAATGTTGAATAACCAAGTTGTAGGCCTTCTTTTTCCTTGGATGTCCTGTAAAAGGGGCAACTGTATAGTAATTTCTCCTGTAATTCAGATGACATAAAAAATAGTTTAGAGACCATCTACTATGGTGTAATACGTGTCATTTTCCCTCTCCCAATGTTGTGGATCCCAGGCTGAAAGTTAAGGTTCACAAAGCCAGGATATAAGGTTCACTCATTGAAATTTTCTCAGGTTCAATATATTGTAATAGAGCATCTGCCTGTCCATCCCTGGTTTATATGTGATGTTATGTCAGAGTCAGCAGAAGGATAACATCATCCTAGCATGCAGAGGGTTGGTACATTTCATGGATTTGAAAAACCCTAAATTGTTATGCTCTGTCCATACAGTTACTGGATGTAAAGCCCGTTCAAGATTGTGTAACCAGTGAGCAAAAGTGTCTTTAATTGCTAACAATTTCTTATCATAGTTTGTCTAATTTTAGTCTGCTATTGTTAAAGTTCTAGTCACAGCAGCTACTGGATGCACCGCATCAGTCCACAGATATTTTTGCAATAGAATGGCTCCCAGAGCAAAGGAAGGGGTATCAGTTTCTATGATAAAGTGAAGATCTTGATTAGTGTGTCTTAGAATGGAAGCTATAGTGAAGATGGTTTTCAGCTTGTCCAAAGTTTTTTGCTGTGCTGCCCCCAGTGAAAAACAACCCTTTTATGGCAAGTTTTACAATTGGGCAACCACAGTAGAGAAGTTTTCAATGACATTTAGCTTAAAAATAGCAAAACCCAAGAACCTCTGTTATCTCCTTCACACTGAGAGGTCTGGGACACTGCCACTTTCTTAGGATTCATACTGATAACTTTTATCAGAGGGTGCAACCCAAACAATTTAGTGGTTGGACTTTGAAGATGCATTTCTCTAATTTAGCATATTTGATGAACTCATAAGCGTCTCAATATGTCTTGTACATGTTCTTGATGTAGTTGCAACTCTGGAGAAAAAAGGAAAAAGGTCTGTAAGTAGATGATTACTAAAGTATCCAAAATATCACCTAAGATGTTATTCACTAGATGTTGGAAAGAAGTAGAAGCATTTCATAATCTAAAAGGCATAACAAAATATTAAAAGTGCTCTTATTGTGTATTAAAAGTGGTCTTTCATTTGTCTCTGCTTTAATCCTGACATAGTTATAAGATCCCTATAAATCTAATTTAGTGAAAATCTTGGCAAAGCTGACTTGCTCCAGCAAAACTGAAATCAATGCAAAGGGTAATGATTCTTCACTTTGATACTATTCAATTGTAGATAGTCCACACATGGTCTCTGCTCTCCATTGGGTTAAGGGACAAGAAATATGGGAGCCCCATGCTGGTGAAAGAGAGTACCTAATGGAGCCTTTTGTTATGTTATCTTCGATGTATCTTTTTAAATGTTTATCTTTAAGGGTCAGAGAATATATACAACCATATTGAATTGTAGAATTTAAAATTAACCCAGTGGCACAGTGGTGTCCCGATGCAGAATTAAGGAATCAGCAATGTTCTCACTAGGCACGTCTTGATACTTTGCATAATCTTCAGAAATTTTGTTTTTCTCTTTAATCGTATTCAGAATGCAACATTCTGATAAAGGATGTAGAAGTGAACTCCTTTTAGTAGGGAAACGGTGATATTTACTATAATCTGAGATCAGAAGATTTCCAATTTACTGCTGTATTGTATTCTCGTAACCAAGAGATACCTAAAATAATATGAAAATTGGGGGTTCAATTAAATTGAATCAAATCTTCTCACACTGTCCTTGGTCAGTAGCCATTACTAGTTCCAAAGTGTCTTCACATACTGTTCCTGAAGTTAGATGTGTGCCATTTATGCCTTTAATTGTTCAGGAGTTTCCTTTCTTCTTGTGGGAAAGTTATGTAGACAAAAAACTTGAAGATCCATAAAGCAGCCTACCGCTCCTAAATGTAATAATGCCCAACACTCCATTGGACTGCAAGGAGTTGCCAACGTCACCTATCAGCAAAAATGTGCTCTTCTTTGAGCACACACTTTAAAGTTCCTTTTTCTCTGATCGTTTTCTTCTATTGACACTGGTTTATGTAAGTTCCCAATCTACACTGGTTCTTCGGAGGAAGTAGTTGGTACTGGGTCAGCCAAAGCAAGTGGAAAACCTTGAAGCCAGTTCTGCATTTTTCAGCATGATGTTCTTTCTGCTTCTGCCCAACCTGAATCACTAAATCGATGAATGCATTTGAGGTTTTTTGGCAACCAAGCCAAGAGCATCCTTAAGTTCCTCTCTTAAACCATGGTAAAAGGCAGAGGCCAAAACCTCATCCCTAGAGGCTGCCTCTGATTGTAAATGTGTAAACTGGCTGACGTAAGTAATAATATTCTTTGATCCTTCTCAGAGGTTTAATAATCCAGAGAGCGCTGCCTGTGTAATCTGTCTCTGACTAAATACTGTTTTAAATTGCTCGAGGAAAATCAGATATTGCTAAAGCCAAGGACTCTTATTAAGAATTAAACATGTAGTTCCAATTAAAGTATCTTTGGACAAATAAGATACCATTGATGCTGGTAGAAAATTGCTTTGGTTGGGTTAGGAAATGTAGATTATATTGAGCCAAAAAGTACTAGAAGAAATGGGGATCTCCAGTGAATTTGTCAGACATTGGCAAATTATAATTTCCAAAGTGGGATGGTACACTACTGCTAGAGCCTCTACAGTAGACTGGGAATGGGATTACTGGATTCTCTCACAGTGGGCATATTTCTTTCAAAAGCATGAGTAAATAGGCTTACTCATGATGGTCTATTTTTAAATCCCCCTGAATATTAGAGATTTCCTGTGCCTTGAGTTGCAGCAGACTGTATTCAGAACTCATGTTGAAGGGTATAGCGATCTGGCAAACTGCCAAGATTTGTGGGTCTTGTTCTTCAGACCCCCCCAGAACATAGAATGTGGGTGAGCAAGCATGAACAGCAGAACTAAAATCTTTGGAGGTAAGGAGAATGGAAGTGAGAGCAAGAGAAAAGGCAGCCAGAATGGCACAGTCTTGTCAACCAAACATCTCTTGTGCTTCAGGATATTCACAGTAGTGTTTTCAAAGGTGAATGCATAACATATACTGAAGGTAAATGAAACAAAGATTTACTATGTTGCATAAACATTGAAATACACTGAGAAAGAGAGGTATTGGGGAATGTGCTTACAGGAGTCGTAGTGGCTGGTCACAGGAAAAACAAGCCACAAGCAAAGGAAGCCAAAAACCGCAACAATAGAATATCCATTCGATAGTGAGCATGGAATTCATGAAGCGAAAGGTAGAGCAAGCACATATGAAAACCAAGAGGTAAGTCAGAATTCCGGCAACCGGTCAGCAAACAGTACCAAATCATAATCCAGAGAGCAGTTCAGAATTCAGGCATGACGGTCAAAGATTCAAGAAAGGAACAACAAAGGTCAGGGATGTAACAATTGTGCATGAACAAAGCAAACTCGAAGGATTCACTACAACACAGAAACGTTGCCAGGCACTTTCCCAAGGGGAGTGGACCGTTTATAAAACCCAATTCTCACTCATAAACTGGAAGTCCCTCCCCTTCACCACCAGTGATGATCCTGATGCCTGCTCTGATAGACTTGTCTTCCATAACCTTCCTGGTTTTCTCAGCCATATTCTATTTTAATCATTCCCAGAAGCGATAACCAGAGTCCGCATAACTCCCTTATAACTGACGGTATGCCAGGTTGGAGAGAGTAAGCCCCAGTAGCTGGCTTCTTGCACTGCTTCAGTGTTGAATCTGCCTCATCCCCAAATAGTCTGAAGCTGTCAAATAGCATATCCATAAGGGATACTTGTGCATCCCCAGAAAAGCCCATGCCATGTGACCAGGCAAGATGTTGAATTACCAAAATACTGCTGATAGCATGGATATCACAGTCTGTGGTTTGAAGACCAGCCAGCAAAATGTACTTGGTCGCGTTCTGGCCATTGGGATGCGTTTGAGCAAAGGGTTTTCAGCACTCCTTAGAGAAAGTGACAAGCTCTCAAAAATCATATCCCACAAGGCATGAGTATATCCCCCTAATAAACAAAGTTCATTCACAAACCACCACACCAGACTGGCAAAAGAGAAAACCCTCTAACTAAGCACATCAATGTACTTTGAGTCTCAGACTGGCGGGGCAGAAAGGAATACATTTCGGTGCATATTTCTGCTTGAAGCCTGAACTACAAGGTTAATAAAGCAAAAGGAAGTGCGCCAGGTAAGGAAGTCCAGTCAATCTTGTTGTTTCAAAACCTTTATTTGCACTTTTTTCATCGCTATTAATTCCTTATCTACACAAACTGTCCAGCCAACGCGTTTCGTTCCATAAACAGTAGGAACTTCATCAGGGCTGAAAACCAATCACCACAAAAAAACAAATCAAACACAAAAAAAGACAGTACCAAAATATGACACAAATGGCACAAGACAATGCGTAAAATGACCTATAGACATATACATGTTAAAACATATCTCCACCCTGGACCATATAGATCCCTGAGTGGTAATATGTGGAATGGAGACTGAATTTGCTTGAAAGACTGGCCCACTCTATGGGCCATACCAGAAAAGGCATATGCATATTTCAATAAGTGAGAGAGACACAAGAAACACAAAGCATATACATATTTCAAAAAGTGAGAGAGACACAGAAAACAACATTAATAAAAACAGCATATATAAAGAAAACATATAAAACATTGTTACATAACCAAAAATTTTAAAATTGATTAACAAATATGCATACAAAGCATTCACAGTAAGACACAGAGACACCCAACCTTATCCAACCAGTGACCAACCGTACATAGGCCAACACAAAATTTGAGACAGTGAATCATAAATTGAAAAGTAGGAAATATATGCAGAGCAAAAATGTAGCACCATCAACAGTGCAAACTGACTATCACAGTATGTAAAGTTGACATCTAAGCACCTGTAGGTGAAACCGTAAGCTGTAAGTTGCCCATTACAGTTTGGGACATGGTTGTTAATTAAGGATAAAGTGGTAAAAGGTGGTAGTGAGGAGATAGCAGAAAAAGGGGAGGGGGGATAGATGACACAGTGCGTATAAAGACAGTATAGTCTTATGTTAAGCCATATCGTCGCATCCAATGCGCACTATAATTTTTTATTTTTTATTTTTTAAATTTTATTTTTACTCCACAGTATCAGTACAGTATAATACATCCTATTTCATACATTCATATGCTCGTAAAACGCCCCCCAAATAAAAATACCAGTCTTTCGTTTCCTTGAGCCTTTTTCCCGAGTACAGACTAAATTCTAAATTAAATATATTATACATTTTGGCTCGCCACCTTTCAAAAGCGGGGGCCTCAGCCTGAAGCCAAACAGCAGCAATACAAAGACAAGCAACAACCATAGCCATAAAAATAAAATAACGATGTTTGAACATAGGTTTCCCAATTTCTAGATCCTGTCCAATACCTAATAGCATCATAGCTGCAGTAATTTTAATAGGTATTCCAGTAATCTCTGACAAAAACTTTTGGATATCCGAAATATAGCTAGACAGTTTGCTACAAGAATAAAAAACATGTAAATTATCAGCATTGTCCCTCCCACAACGAAAGCATTTACCGTCCTGCCTCCCCCATTTCAGCATCTTTGCGGGAGTATAGTATAAATTGAAAGCAGTTTTAAAAAATTGGGCCTTTAGGTTTGCCGATAGAAGGGTTTCCCTAGACATTATAATGGCTTTCTCTAAGGATATCTCATGTTCTCCCAATGCATTAGCCCATTTAATATTATGTTTCTCCAAATCGTCTACCCTAGAGGATAAAAGAATCTTATACAGCACCCCTATTTTCTCCTGGCGCCTTATACTTTCAATGAGTTTGTGCGGTGCTGGTACTAACTTTTTCCTACCAAGGAAATCCCGAATTTGAAGAAATTTAAAAAACTGCGTCTTGGGTAGATTATATTGCCTTGCAAAATCCAAAAAAGTAGGGAAAAACCCCCCAGCCTCGTAAAAGTCACCAATTTGTAGGATGCCTTTATTTCTCCAACTTAGCGCAACATGATCCCAAAAAATGGGTGGGAGGATCTTTGAGGCATTTGTAGGTGTATAATATGTTAACCCCTCCAAAGAAAAATGTTGCCGTATACCTTTCCACACCTTAAAGACAGCATCAATGACTTTAAAGCGTGTCCTCTTATAGTAACTACCATCAACTTCTTTGAACAGACAGTTTTTTACCTCCGCCCCAAGCAACAATTGAAAAATTGACGGAGCTTCTGCTATATTACTAACCTCTTCTCCAGTCAACAATACCCGCATTTTTAACAAAAAACATGCATAATAATAAAATGTAAAGTCGGGTATCGACCAGCCCCCCCTTTCTCTTTGAAGAGTCATAAACCTTGTAGCTCGTCTAGGTTTACCCGGTGCCCAAAAGAATTTAACACACAGAGATTGAAATTGTTGAAGTTGAGCCCGCGTCACTTCTAAAGGGATAGATCTAAAAAAATATAAAACCCTAGGCAATATGTTCATTTTTAAGATGTTACCTCTGCCCACCAATGTAAGATGTAGCCGCCCCCATCTTTTTAAGGATTCTTTCATCCTAGTCATTATATCCAACCAGTTGACTTCTACCAGTTCTTTCATAGATACTCGAATTTTAATCCCTAAATAGGTTACTTCTTTAACAATTCTTAAATCATCTGACATAATATTATTTGTACATAATATTTGCGTTTTTGTTATATTAAGCTTATAGCCTGATATCTGGCCAAATTCTTGTGCTAAGCGTTCCACCTCTGTAATAGCCGTGACCGGATCTACAGTAATAATGGCTATATCGTCCGCATAAGCAAAAACAGAGTGTGAAATCTCCCGAACTATAAAGGGTTTAACTAGAGAACTTTTTCCCAGCATATCTACAAAAGGGTTGATATACAGAGCGAACAGCAGAGGGGAACAGGGGCATCCTTGTCGAGTTCCTCTAGTTATTCGAACTGGTTCCGATACCATACCCATTGCAGAAATTCTGGCAACCGGGGACTTGTACAATATCTGTAAAGCCTGCATAAAACCGTGTCCAAATCCTGCCCGATACATAATGTTCCATAAATAGTCCCAGGCAACGCGATCAAACGCTTTTTCAGCGTCTAACATTGTTAACCCCAAGTCCCGCCCTTCGGCCTGAGCAATATCAAATAAAGTCACAACCTTATTAACATGAGCCACCGTCCCTCGACCAGGTATGAACCCATGCTGATTCAGGGATACTAACGGGAGAATAACTTTTGCCAACCGATTAGCGTAAATGTTTCCATCGCAATTAACCAAGGAAATCGGTCGATAAGATCCAGGCATTTCTGATGGTTTCCCCTTCTTCTTAAAAACCACTATTGTGGCCTCATCCCACGATTTAGGTGCATGCCCATTTTGTGCGGCTCGAATAGTAGCTAACATCTCATTCTTAATATCATGAAAAAAGACCCTGTAAACCTCCCCTGGGAGTTTGTCCGGCCCAGCAGCTTTCCCAATCGCCAGATTGTTGATAGCCATCTCTAACTCCTCCATTGTAATTGGACTATCTAATACCTCTGCCTCCTCTGGATCAACCTGTAATATATCCCCTACAATAGATAAGTTATTTACTGCATCCTGTGGTTTCTGCTGAGTGTATAAATCTGTGTAGAACTGATGAAAGATTGCAACTATCCCTTGAGGGTCATGAATAATTACCCCTGAATTATCTCTAAGACCCAAAATTCTCTGAGAAGCTTCCTTCATCCGTAATCGTAACGCTAAGCAGCGGCCTACCGCCTCACCATACTCATGACATTGTCTTTTATAAATCAGATATTTCCTAGCATTTTCTTTGTTCCAAAGAGTATTGATATTTGTGCGGCATCTTGCAGCGTTGGTTTCAAGATCTGCTACATCTTTTCGTTGTGTAATTCCCTGTGTCAGTTTTCCCTCAGCCAATCTCAGTTTAGAATATAATTCTTGTAACTCCAATTTAGCTTTCTTTTGATAGTGTATGCCAAAGCTCAATACTTCACCTCTGAAACAGGCTTTAAAAGTATCCCACACAACCGCTACGTGAGCTGATTGTCTATTATAATCAAAAAAGTCCTTAATCCATCTACGCATATGTTCTTTAAAGTTGTCATCAAGGCATAGTTTTCTATCAAATGAGAAAGTTCTTGGAATGTAGCAAACAGAAAGTGCAGGTATTTCTAAGACTATGGGAGCATGGTCAGAGGTGATCCTAGGAAATATATGCACCAGCGCCCCCGTCAAATATGCAGCAGATATAAAAAAGTAATCAAGACGTACCAATTTCTGGTGAGGAAAAGAATAAAAAGTATAACCAGGCGCTGTTGGTTGGAGGTTATCCCATGCATCTAATAAACCATGATCATTTATCAGATTATATAAAGCTTTAAATACTCTAGGTTTCCGACCCGTGTACCCTTGTAACCCAATTTGTAATTCTTTCTTTACCAAATTAATATTAAAATCTCCACACACTACTAGGGGGATCGGCCAAGATGCAAGTTCTATATTTAATTCTTCCAAAACTACCGATTCATCAAGATTAGACCCGTAAATAGTGCAGAGTGTAAATTTGATACTACCCAAGACACATTCCACAATAGCCCACCGCCCCAGTTTATCCGCTAAAAAATGACCTGTAGTCTGTATAGCAGGTTTAGCAAGTATTGCAACACCCCGCGTCACTGACGATTGTTGTGAGGCGACAAGAAGTGAAAGCCCTAAGTCTGTCAGCATGTTACGTTTCCCCCAAGAAATATGTGTCTCTTGAATGCATAGTAAATCTGGTTGGATCGTGCGGAGTTCTGCAGCAACCCTTTTTCTTTTATTATAATTATTGAGGCCACGTACATTTAAGGAACATATTTTAACCCCCCTGCTAGCCATTGAAAACAAAAGATAAAAAAAGAGAAACAGAGCGCAGGCCAATCATTACTGCAGTTTTACCAAATGTAGCATATCTTCGGTATCCAGACATTTTTTTCAAATTGATACTGTGGATTTTTTTTTTACTTTTAGCCCACCAAAACACCCATACCTCCTCCCACCCATCACCCGTGCCTACCCAACCCCCCACACCCCCCCAGCCCTTCCCTGAAAGCCCCCCCCTTAACAAGGCTTTAGGACCAATGGTCCTGTAGATGACAAGCTTCGAGTCACCCAATGCCATTGCTCGCAAACCCCATCCCAGTCATATGGAGTGGGAGAGAAATCTTCCCTCTCATGGCTGGGCGGAGAACAAATAAATATAAAACATAATAAAGAGAAGTGGTGAAAAAAGACAAAAAAGGAAAACCAATAGAGCAGCATTACATAGGGGGAGGGATATGCCTGTTCAGCTAAAAAAGATTCTACCCAAGACTACCAAAAACAGATAATCCAACAAATCAAATGCATTATCCTCCAATTAGATGGCATTGTCCCATCCCGCCAGCTATACCACAACTCAAAAAAATCCTACATGGACTGTAAATATTCTTTAGCAGAGACCTCAGTAAAAAAAAATCGAGTGCGATCCTGAAAGATAACTTTAAGTTTAGCCGGGTTCATCAAGAATACTTGTGCCCCTTTAGCTTGAAACAGCGGAATAAGCTGGCGTAGCTGCCAGCGATTCTCTACAGTAAAATGACAAAAATCTGGCCTTACAAAAAACTCAAAATCCTTCCCTGCTCTTTTTTTGTCTGGCCGGGCTAGCTGAAAGACATCTTCCCTAGCTAAAAAGCTATTGAAAGAGATTAAAAAAGCTCTAGGTCTATCAGGCGTTTGACCTACTTTCGTGCGAATATTAAATGGGAAGCGATGTGCTCGTTCAATCTCTCTATTCCAATCCCATCTAGTGAGCTCGGGAAAAGCATCTGTAAGCAAGTCAACTATAAATTTACGAGAGTCCTTCCCTTCCCGCCCCTCCGGAATCTGTAACACTCTGAGATTTGTTCTTCGTGCACGATTTTCTAAGTCGGCCAACTTCCACTGTGTGTCCTCTTTGATAGTACGCAGAGATTCAGTCAGAGCCTTTTGAGCCACAAGTTCGTCTTCTAAATTTGAAATGCGTGCCTCCGCTTCATTGAATCTTGAGGTAAAATCCGAACAGGACTTAGCGACACGTCGTACTGAGTTTTGCAATTTCCGACATAGATTCTGTACTCTCTGACTTTCCAATCTTGTTTCCTCCCGGTGGGACATAATTGATTGGTAAATTAGAGTCAAAGATATGTCTTCTGGAGGTTGAGTTGTGTCTGTTTGTAGACCGCCCAGCTGTTCTTTTTCAAACTCAGAGTTAACAGTTTTATGCTCCACTCTCTTACGAACAGTATGGGGGCTACCTTCCAGGAATTCGCCAGAGTCTTCCAAATACACACTGCTGTGGTCGCTGCCACCGACCACATTCGCCTGTGTGGAAAAGATTGCCGCCAAGTCCTCACATGATGAAGTGGACTGATCAGATAAAGAGAGAAAAAAATCCCCGGATTCAGCATCTTGTATTTGTGTTTGGATATCACCATTTTCATCTACAGTTACCCCAATGTCAAGATCCCTAATAGTACTTGCAGTTCTAGACTTGGAGGTAACATTACACTCAGGAGTATCCACCATCTGCATCACACCAGGGGCACTGGTAGGAATATGAGAGCCCAAGTCATCACGTATAGAATGCTGATCCTTATCCTTCAGATTTTCAGCTATATCATCGCTAAGGGAGGGGGTTAATGAGGGACTAACTGAAGGCATAAAAGCTACATTTTCCCCAATCCTTGTATCCTCATTAAGTTCCATATTTTTTTCCATACCATCTTGTTCCCCCATTCCATCCATCCCTCCGTTTGTATAAGGCCCATCTTTTTACTTTTTTTTTTATCTTTACCAACTGAAAAAAGTGCCGGAATAGTTTTAGTTGACACGGTATCCGCTTTAGCCCCAACAATATTTATATCCGTTTTTGTGCTTTTAGTAAAATTACCTGCCGTCTTATTTACAACACCGGCATTTCCTTCAGCATGTAGATCTTTCTGTGGCCGCGGTCTCCCGCGCGTTCCTTTAGGAGGCATTACCATGGACTGTAAAGATTTCCCTCCTAAACCTCCGAATCGCCTCCAGGTGGAGTCAGCAGCCCACGAGCGAAGTCTGCACAATGTAACCGCCCAACGGCTCCGGCGGAGTCTGCCCAGCCTAGCCGCGAGCACCGCAGAAACAATCAGCATCCCATACCGCAAGTGAGCACCAGGTCAGTGATCTTCCGACGTTGCACCAAGTCAATGATTTTCCGGCGTTCTTTCCCTTTCTTTTTTTTTTCCGTCCGCTATATTCCTCCGCACGGTCCTCTACAGTGTCCTCCACACTGTTGATTCTTCTGTAGCGCGTTTGTCTCCTTTTTTCCCCAAGACTAGCGTTTTGCGAACTCCGGCATCAGGAGCGGTCAGCCTACACGTCCGGACTCGCGGACGCCATCTTGCCTCTCCACGCACTATAATTCTAATGTCTCACCATAATCATTTATGTCAGTAAGCTGTGTGTCCACAGAAAACTCAATATCCTTATTCCAGCTCAGTATTCTGTTAGAATAGGGATTTTCCTAAGGCATCACCGTGCCTGTTTCTGGATACCTAGTATAAGTAATACCAATTAATAACTAAACATGTCAGTACCCACTGTGTAGAATACTTCTCAAAAAAAAAATATATATTTTTTTTTATTCATTTAATATACAGGTCACAGGCCATGTCATCATCCATACCTGTTGGTGTTCAATCATTCACCATACAAAGCTATGAGATATGTCGGTGCCCCAATACAACTCTCTAACATATTCATTGTAGCTAAGTCAGAGCCCCCAGTGTACATTGTCATTGCTCACTAAATATTTACAATTCCCTATACACGTGCCCCCAGGATTAACCAGGTTACCGCCTGTCCCGTCCGACTAGTTGCAGTACAATAGAACTGGCGATCATAGTTAAAGGGCACAGGTACGGGGTGACCAATTCGTCTCAATTTAAAATTTAACCATGTCTGCACTTGTTCTAATGTTAAAAACCCTTCAATCCATTTAGAAATAATTAGCCAACCATACGATCGGTATCTGCCCAGTGGGTGAATTTAAATAATGTAGCCGTATACCATGACCAACATCCTATCATTTCTGGTACCGTCAATAACTCGATGTCCCAAAATCAGCTATACGGCGTTAACTGCCAAGTCTAAGAAGCTCCCAAATGGTAACATTAAGATGACTGACCAAGGCATGGGGATTCGTATATGATGCCACAATCCAAGTATCCCTCGCTATGCATGCACATGTTCTAATATTAAAAACCCTTCAATCCACTTAGAAATAATTAGCCAACCGTACAACCAGTATCTGCCTAGTGGATGAATCTAATTAATTAATGTGACCGTATATTGTGACCAACATCTTGTCACTACCGGCACCGTCAATAACACGATGTCCCAAAGAACAGCTATACGGCGTTAACTACCAAGTCTGATAAGCTCCCAAGTGGTGACATTAAAATGAGTGACCAAGGCATGGGGATTCGTATATGATGCCACAATCCAAGTATCCCTCGCTATGCACATGACCCAAAAGTCACGATGTGCACGCACCAGTTAACAGGTCTAAGTCATCGTAAAATATTTCAATTGCACAAATCTAAGAGCATGACATTGAAAACTCCTCCGGCCCACGCATACCTTGATACGTATCCTTCTACTACTTGTTCTATATCCAATTGTTGTGTCCGCATACTGAAGATTCAATTTTAAATACCCCACTTCCCCATGGAAAATGACCAGCCAATCATCGTTAGGGTGTCCCTATGATGTCTCCTGCCGATGCCACTATCAAAACGGAAAGATTCCTACAGAGCACTAGTATTTGCTAATACGTCGCCATCTTTGAATGACCGACTGTCAGACTACTCAACTCCTCAGGATCGGAACGATGCTCAGTATGGTCCACCTCTCGATAGCTTCAAGTCTGAGTGCTGTTATAGCGCAGAACAGTGAAGCGATCAAGCGAAGGAAGGAAAGGGAGGGAACAGCAGGGAAGGAGACCTGAAATGACACAAAAACAAGGTATAGGATCAACGTCTAAAGACTAGCTCCCTTCTCTATTCCCCCACCCGTTTAATGCCCTGGATGCAATGAAGTAACTACCTGTAAAGAAAAAGACGTATGTGGTTCCAATTGATCCAGCTCAATGTGTTCCTCCCCAGAATAGGAGGCAGGCAAGAGCAAGACCCCGTCACAACAAGGGATATATATGAAACACTACAGAGAAGAAAATAACACCTGGTTTAGAGACCTGAAGTGTGCGTACCATCCTCTCTATGCGTAACCCTCCCCCTCATAGTTTATCCAAAATGAAGGGACACATACCCAGATTCTCCTCTGGTTTGGCTTCACAGAGGTTGTATGAGACCTACTTGGCTCATCCACAATCCCCTGCTTAAAAATGGGTACACAAACAGAAATCACGAGTAGAGAAACTTAAGTCTATGAGAAATTAATTATTTCACAAAAGTTTGTTTGATTCGGTGTTGACTACCCACACACTCACCCTGGTAGCGTGGTGCTAGGTAACACACCTTCTAGCTTGCACTAGTTTGTTGGTCGCCTCTGAAGGACTCCTCTGTTTAACGCACAGGAAGCCTGGGGCTCCCCAACACACAAGTAAAACAATACTCCAACCACACCTGGTGTTAATGTTGTAATATCTTTTACACTCTGTTTCAACGATAACGATATATGTCTACAATGCACCTTTACACCGGTATCCCTTCTACTCGCAAGAGACCACAAACGTGTGTCTCACCAACGAGGAGGAACACCTAGTGCCTGGGGTTTGTTTACCGTACTCTCAATCAACACGCTTACTTCAGAAGCGAAGAACATAAGGGATAGTTGTTCCGGTTATAATCCCCTCTTTTCCCCTAATAGACTTTTTTCCAATATGGTATATGCCGGTATCAGCAGTGGTGCAGCCGCACCCTTACCAGACCCGCACTCAAGACTTCTTATAACGTTCCGAGACCGGTGTTCCGGTGTTCCCTCTCCGGGGCTCTGGCCTTGAAGATCCACACAATGCACCAGACTGCGTTCCTGTTCTGAGGCGACTGCCGCTGAACTCCACACCGGCACTCGACTGCCGCTGAACTCCACACCGGCACTCCTGAAACAACAGGAACAAAGGAACGAAGGAATGCAAAATGCCTGACAAACTCTTTGCGACCCAGCTTACAGAATACTCGGCAACGCCGCAGGGGCGGAAGTATGCTCATATACCTTCCGCTGTTCTGCGTGCCGGCCGCGCTGCCGCCAGTGCTCATGGGACTTGTAGTCTTTGCGCCTTTTCCGCGCTGATTGTGTAAAACAGGACAGGACTCAGTACGAGACCTGACAGTACAACCCCTTTACGTGGAGTCCTGTCATGTTTTCTACTGTGGATGTGTTCTGTGGAACGCGGCAAGCAGCCGTGGTGCATGTATACCACTTGCCGGTTCCCAGGAGTTTTCTTCTGGCCCGTATCCCTTCCAGGCAACCAAATACCACCTTTTTCTGCCTCTTGTCTTGGTGTCTAGGATCTTAGAGATTTCATATTCTCTCTCACTGTTAACCCATATAGGATTGGGTCTTTTCTTAATAGGCGTAACAGAGGGCTTAAGTAAGGATACATGAAATACAGGATGTATGCGCATGGAAGATGGTAGGGCTAACTTCACAGCCACGGGGTTGATACATTTTATGATTTTATAGGGTCCAATGTATTTGGGATTGAATAATGAATGTCTTTTGAACTGAATATTCTTGGTGGACAACCACACCACATCCCCTATCTTGTACACGGGGCTAGCTCTACGATGTTTATCTGCTCCTTGTTTGTATCTTTCTTTTGCTATTTGTAACTGTTTTTGTGTTTCCTTTAGTGTGTCCTGGATGTGGGTAACTCTAGTACATACCTCTGGTACGTTAACCTCCTTACAAGGATGCAAAAGGGAAGAAATCTGGGATGAAACCCATATGTGTTGTAGAAGGGAGCGGTTTTTGTGGAGCTGTGTTTGGCGCTGTTATAAGCCACTTCTGCTAACCATAAGTGATCCACCCATGTATTCGTGTTGGATTCAATATAACAGCGCAAGTACTGTTTGACGGTTTGGTTGACCCTTTCGGTCTGCCCATCCGATTGAGGATGGAAGCTCGTAGAAAGAGCCACTTGGATTTTTAGCGCAGAACACCATACCTTCCAAAACTGTGCAGTGAATTGCGTACCCCTATCGGACACAATCTTTCGCGGAAGACCATGTAGCCTGACCACATGGAGTAATAACAATTTTGCTAGTTGACCTGCTGTGGGTATTTGGTGACAAGCTATAAAATGCCCCAACTTAGTAAGGGAATCTACCACCACCAGGACCGTGTTACAACCCTGATCTTTGGGAAGCCCTACAACAAAATCTACGGAGATAATCTCCCATGGAACTGTGGGTGTGGGTAAAGGTTGAAGTAACCCTTGTGGTTTAGAATGGTCTGTTTTCATCTGTATGCAGGTTTCACATGCTTTGATCCATTGAGTGATATCCTTCCTAACGCTTGGCCACCAAAACTGCCTTTCCACCCGTTCCAAGGTTTTGTGTAGACCATTGTGTCCAGCGCAGGGTATTTCGTGACACCAACAGTACACCTGCTTCTGTAAGGCTTTCGTGGGTATTAACATCATGTGTCCTTTGACGAAAACGCCCTGTTTCTGTTTCCATTCTCTGTGATACTTCAACCAAGTCCTCCATTTGCATGTCCGACTCCCTTTCGTTACTTCATGTAGGAAATTACTTGTTTGTATGGCACAAATGACTTTTTGAGGCGGAATGATAGCATGTTCCAGTTGTTCTTCTTCCTCTCTGATGGATTCCTGTCTGGTAAGTGCATCCGCCTTTTTGTTCTCCTTGCCTGGTCTAAAGGTTACAATAAAATTGAATTCTTCAAAGAACAGCATCCAACGTAGTTGTCTCGGTGTAAGATGCCTGGCGGAGCGCATGAATTGTAAATTCCGATGATCGGTGTATACCGTTACCTTCTCTTTGGCTCCTAACAGGAAATGAAGCCACTCAGAAAAGGCCGCTTTAATCGCCAACAACTCCTTCTCGGCGATGGTATAATTCTTTTCCGCTTCGTTCAGCTTCCGAGACATAAAGGCTATAGGATGCAATTGTCCTGTGGTTTCGTTTCTTTGCGACAAAACCGCACCGATGGCCACTTCGGAGGCATCTGCCTCAACTATATAGGGCTTATCCGGATTGGGATGTACCAACACTGGAGCTGTTACAAAGGCATTTTTCAACTCTTCAAAGGCGAGTTGAGCTTCGTCCGACCAACAGAATTTATTCTTTTTACGCAACAACTTAGTAATGGGGCTCACTGTTTTTGAGAATTGGTTGATGAATCTTCGATAGAAGTTCGCGAACCCCAAAAAACATTGAACGTCGCGTACGTTCTGAGGCTCTGGCCATTCCTTCACAGCTTGGACCTTCCTTTCTGCCATCACCTGCCCTCTAGGCGTGAGCATGACTCCCAAGAACTCGACGATGTCTACGTGGAATTCGCACTTACTAAGCTTGCAGTACAACTTATTGTTTCTCAATGCTTGTAAGACAGTGCTAACATGGTGTATATGTTGTTCTTCAGAAGACGAATAGACTAGAATATCGTCGATATAGACAACCACATATTTATCCATGAACTCGCGTAACACTTCATTAAGAAAAAATTGAAATGCCGCCGGGCGTACAGAGACCAAAAGGCATCACCAGGTATTCATATAGCCCATATCTAGTCTTAAAGGCGGTTTTCCATTCGTCTCCGATTCTCATCCGGACCAGATGGTATGCCCCCTTAAGATCAAGCTTAGTGAATATTACCGCCTTCTTAACTTGTTCCAACAGCACTGGAATTAACGGAAGGGGATATCGATTCTTAACCGTAATGTCGTTTAATGCTCTGAAATCGATACAAGTACGAAGCTCCCCGTTGGCCTTCGGAATAAAAAACAAAGGAGAAGCAGCGGGTGATTTAGAGGGACGTATAAACCCCAGCTCCTGGTACTTATCCAGGTATTGCCGTAGATGCTCATTCTCTTTTTCGGTAAGAGCGTAGATTCTACCACAAGGCACCACGGCTCCCGGGATAAGGTCGATTTGACAATCGTATCGCCGATGAGGTGGTAAAGTCTCAGCTTGTACTTCGTTAAAAACATCTTGATATCTGGAGTATTGGTCCGGTAACACGACGTCTTTCTCGGCAGCGGTGGCGATCCAATGTCGTGTAGATAGGGCTTGTGAGGGTAACTCTGGCTGGCCAAAACAATGGTCTCTACAGTACTCGGAGTCGAACTGTAATGTTTTGTTACTCCAATTGATCTGTGGGTTGTGTTTTTGTAGCCACGGAAGACCCAATATGATCCCGTGTTGAGGTGAATGGATGACGTTGAATTCCATGTACTCCCTATGTTTATGGTTATGCCTGACTTCCAACTGGTTGGATATATAACAAATAGGTCCGGCATCTAAAGCGCGTCCATCCACAGCTATCACGGTTTCAGGAATGGGTTTCTTCAATAATTCTATACCCATCGTCTGGGCCACAGTTTTATCTATGAAAGCACCCGTTGCTCCAGAATCCACCAAAGCTTGGGACTCTTTCCACTCTTCTCCGATCTTGATCGTAATAGTAATGTAAAAGAAGCGTTTCATATCCGCAGCACTTAAAGAGGGTAGAAAGGTAGTGCTCGGGAGTTCCCCTCTAATCACTCTCGAGCCTCCTAGTTTTCTGTATTCTTTTTTATGGGGGTATTCACCCCGTTTCTAAAGCCTCCCCTGGTGGTTTGGGGTTTTTGTAAGCAGTCTCTAACGAAATGCCCCCTTTTCCCGCAATAGAGGCATAGCCCATTTTTTCTACGTAGCTCTCTCTCTTCGGGGGTCAGAGACGCTCGCACCATACCAATCTCCATTGGTTCCGGATTGCTTCGTGGGGTTTCCACTGTACGTGAACGCTCAAACCTTGGGGGTATCCGTTCTTTCCTCCGAGAGTCATTTTTTCTGTCGCTCATTCGGTGCTCCAATCTCAACGTTAGGTTAATGAGCTCTGAACAAGACGTCGGTTGTGGATCTATTTGGGCAATAATATCCTTTAGATCATCTCTCAGTCCCTGATAGTAGATTGCGAACTGCTTTTCCTCAGGCCATTTGGTTTCCGCCACTAACCTTCTGAATGTGGTGAGATACACCACCAGTTCTTTATTCCCTTGCCGAAGTTCAAGTAATTCCCGATCTGCGGAAAGGGTGTGGGATCTACGGTCGAAGATATTCTCAAATTCTTCCCTGAATGAGTTCCAATCGTAAAGGAGTGGATCATCCCTCTGCACTAATGGGACTGCCCACAGAGCTGCATCCCCCGCCAGATATGAAATGAGGAACGCCACACGTGCCTGATTCGTGGTAAACGCCTTGGCTTTGCAATTGAAGTGCAACATGACTTGTGTAAGAAACACTTGAATTTTATTCGCATCGCCATAATATCGTTCAGGGGGTGCTAAAGGTATAGGCGTGGGTACTTCTACCGTGATAGGGTGAGGTTGATACAGTGAAGCCCCCCCTATATCGAAAGGGTTTCTTTGCAAACGATCTACCTTAGCCTGTAGGTTTGCAGTTTCTAATCTAGAGGCCGCCAGATCTTGTTGTAACACCTGAAGTGTGGCCAACACATCCTCAAGGGTAGCCATGTCTGAGCAGAGAATACGATCAGGAGGAGTTAAATCCGTGGGCCGAGTATTCTGTCAGACTACTCAACTCCTCAGGATCGGAACGATGCTCAGTATGGTCCACCTCTCGATAGCTTCAAGTCTGAGTGCTGTTATAGCGCAGAACAGTGAAGCGATCAAGCGAGGGAAAGAAAGGGAGGGAACAGCAGGGAAGGAGACCTGAAATGACACAAAAACAAGGTATAGGATCAACGTCTAAAGACTAGCTCCCTTCTCTATTCCCCCACCCGTTTAATGACCTGGATGCAATGAAGTAACTACCTGTAAAGAAAAAGACGTATGTGGTTCCAATTGATCCAGCTCAATGTGTACCTCCCCAGAATAGGAGGCAGGCAAGAGCAAGACCCCGTCACAACAAGGGATATATATGAAACACTACAGAGAAGAAAATAACACCTGGTTTAGAGACCTGAAGTGTGCGTACCATCCTCTCTATGCGTAACCCTCCCCCTCATAGTTTATCCAAAATGAAGGGACACATACCCAGATTCTCCTCTGGTTTGGCTTCACAGAGGTTGTATGAGACCTACTTGGCTCATCCACAATCCCCTGCTTAAAAATGGGTACACAAACAGAAATCACGAGTAGAGAAACTTAAGTCTATGAGAAATTAATTATTTCACAAAAGTTTGTTTGATTCGGTGTTGACTACCCACACACTCACCCTGGTAGCGTGGTGCTAGGTAACACACCTTCTAGCTTGCACTAGTTTGTTGGTCGCCTCTGAAGGACTCCTCTGTTTAACGCACAGGAAGCCTGGGGCTCCCCAACACACAAGTAAAACAATACTCCAACCACACCTGGTGTTAATGTTGTAATATCTTTTACACTCTGTTTCAACGATAACGATATATGTCTACAATGCACCTTTACACCGGTATCCCTTCTACTCGCAAGAGACCACAAACGTGTGTCTCACCAACGAGGAGGAACACCTAGTGCCTGGGGTTTGTTTACCGTACTCTCAATCAACACGCTTACTTCAGAAGCGAAGAACATAAGGGATAGTTGTTCCGGTTATAATCCCCTCTTTTCCCGTAATAGACTTTTTTCCAATATGGTATATGCCGGTATCAGCAGTGGTGCAGCCGCACCCTTACCAGACCCGCACTCAAGACTTCTTATAACGTTCCGAGACCGGTGTTCCGGTGTTCCCTCTCCGGGGCTCTGGCCTTGAAGATCCACACAATGCACCAGACTGCGTTCCTGTTCTGAGGCGACTGCCGCTGAACTCCACACCGGCACTCGACTGCCGCTGAACTCCACACCGGCACTCCTGAAACAACAGGAACGAAGGAACGAAGGAATGCAAAATGCCTGACAAACTCTTTGCGACCCAGCTTACAGAATACTCGGCAACGCCGCAGGGGCGGAAGTATGCTCATATACCTTCCGCTGTTCTGCGTGCCGGCCGCGCTGCCGCCAGTGCTCATGGGACTTGTAGTCTTTGCGCCTTTTCCGCGCTGATTGTGTAAAACAGGACAGGACTCAGTACGAGACCTGACACCGACTGTGCCCGACAAGAGCCTATTTGCAGTATACAAGCGTGCAGACTTGACCATGATGCTTGGGTTTGTCTCCTAAAATTAAAACACACATACTTATCGTCACATGAAGCATATCTCCAACCCGCATCTACCCAGCCAAAGGGAGCCTGTTTGTCGGGAACAAGCGTGTTGTCTGACACCAACAAATTTGAGTTAGTTTCAATTCATTAAAAAAGCAAACTGTACGCCACAAACCAAATCACCCGCCCGCACTCACCCTGATACGTATCCTTCTCCTTTCTTTAATGTATCAGTATGTTGTGTGCGCGTGCTGCCATCTCTATTTTCAAGTATCCCACTTAAACGTGGGAACTGACTGACCAATCATAATTAAGAAATCCCTCTGCCGCTCCTGTCGACGTCACCGCCTATTGAAAACCTTGCGCGCGACGTCGGGTGGCTCCATTCGGCTCTGCTTGACGTCGATGGCATCGGTAGCTTCGGTTATGACGTCGCGGTGCCTACATAGGCGCCACCCAGGCGCGCGGACGTCAGTGCTTTTCTTTCCGCAACAGTTAAGCGCCGATCCGGGAAGAGCTACCCCTCTGCCGCTTCTTGGCAAGTTTTTTTCTCGACTTTTGTTGATATTTTTGATGACTTTGTGTGCGAGGGATGTCGGGTAGGAAGACAGGTTTCAAACTGTGCGGGACTTGTTCCCGCACGATGTCGGTTACCGATCCCCACCGCGTATGTCTGTGGTGTCTTGAACGCGACCACGATTCGAAGTCGTGTTCAGACTGCCGGGCGATGGCTCTGAAGACCTTGAGGGAGCGGGCGTTGAAGTTGCTCGCAGCCCGGCAGTCGACACCGTTGAGCGAGACTCCGAGGAGGTCACGATCCCGTTCGAAGAAGAGGAGGTCGTGGGATCGCTCACGGAGCCCTATGTCCTCTTCCTCCCGTTCGAGGTCATCTGGACACTCGGGGAAGAGGCACAAGAAGAAGAAGAAGTCCAAGCGGACTTTGACTTCACCTCAACTGGCGTCCGTCATCGAAAGAGGTAAGGAGCACCGACGCTCTAGGCACAGTTCTGCGAAGCCGGAGCCAGAGTCGACTTCGCGCCTCCCTCCATTTCCGGGAGCTGAAGCGACTCCCGCTCAAATTAAGGATTTTTATGAGGCCATGCGCCGCGTATTTGAGTGGAACGACCCCGTTGGTGAGCCCTCGGGCCCCGCGGGGTCGGTAGGCCCATCGGGTTCGACGCCGTCGGCTTTGGCCACGGCGCCAGTGGGGCCTCAGGGATCCGATCTCAGATCCGGTTCGACGCCGGTCGTACCAACGTGACCTTCCACGGCGTCGAACCCGGAGTCGGTGCCAGCGGCGTCGCCGGCGGATGTCGGTGGCGCAAGCCCCATCCTCATCCCCTACGACACAGAGCCGGAAGGCGTCGTACGACGCCGATTCCGATGTCGACAGAACCCAGGGGTTCTATGTTGTCGCCTGAGCACTTTGTGGACCTGCTAGGCTCAGGAGAGGAATGGGAGGAGTCTGGAGACCCTCTGGAGAACCAGGATGTCTCTGAGGAGACAATGGACTGGTATGGGGAACTTGGGGAAGTCAGTGGTCTGGATACCTCCCCAGACTCTGGCATGCTCTCTCCACCTACAGTGGCTATGGAGGAGGGGGCGTCCTATGCTATTGTGGTTAAGAGGGCAGCTGAGGTCCTTGGACTGGAACTGCCCTCAGTGCAGGTCAGGACTAATCTCCTGACCGAAGTGCTTCAACCTGGGGCTTCCACCTCTGAACCCCTTTTGCTTTTTAATGAGGCACTTACGGATGTCCTACTAGGAACTTGGTCCAAACCTAGCACAGGGGCTCCTGTGAACAGCACGATTGCACGCCGCCATCGCCCGGCACCGGGCGACCCAAAGTTCCTCAGCCAACACCGCACACCAGAAAGCTTGGTGGTGCAGGCCTCTACTTCCCAGGGCGCATTCCCTTCCGCTCCTCCGGATAGGGAATCCAAGAGACTGGACTCACTTGGGAAGAAGATGTTTTCTTCCTCCAGTCTGGCATTGCGGTCGGTGAATACCGCATGCTTATTGGGCCGTTTCTCCCACTTTCTTTGGGAGACGGTTGTGCAGGTGCTGCCACAAATCCCGGAGGAGGCCTGGGCTGTGCTCTCCCAAGCTGTCAAGGATGGGAGAGATGCGGCAAGATTCACCATTCAGTGTGGTTTGGATACGACTGATTCGCTGGGCAGATCTATTTCAACGACAGTGGCCTTGAGGCGCCACGCCTGGCTTCGCACATCTGGCTTCTCGGGGGATGTCCAAGCCAATTTGATGGACATGCCTTTTGATGGAACCCGCCTTTTTGGGGAAAAGGCAGACTCGGCCCTGATCAGGTTCAATGACTCTCGAGCTACGGCCAGATCCTTGGGCCTCTCCTCCACTCCTCGTGGCCAGTCTTCCTTTCGCCCCTTTTTTGGCAATGGAAGGGGTTCCCAGCTGCGTCAGCCCTATCCTAGCCACCATCCCGCTCAGACTACCTAAGCTGTGCGTGGACGTGGACGCGGTACATTCCGTCCTCAGAATGGAGGCCAGAAGTCGTCTACCACACTGCCCCTGGCAGCCGCAGCCTCCAAGCACTCCTAGGCTGATTCTGCAGGACCACCCTACTCCAGTGGGTGGGAGAATTCGTCATCATCTCCCCCGCTGGAGATCTATTACAACAGACAAGTGGGTCTTGAAGATCGTCTAGGAGGGCTATTCTTTTCCTTTCCTTTCTTTTCCTCCAACTATTCTGCCGAGTCAGGAACGGCTGGCTGAGGATCACTTAAAGCTGCTCCAAGAGGAAGTTACAGCTCTTTTAGCCCAAGGGGCTATAGAAAGAGTTCCAGTTTCAGAAGTAGGCAGTGGCTGTTATTCCCGCTACTTTCTGATTCCAAAAAGAACAAGGGGCTTCGGCCCATTTTGGATCTTTGGACCGTCAATCTCTTCCTCAAAAAGGAGAAATTCAAAATGCTCACATTGGCTCAGATCTTGTCTGCCGTAGACCAAGGAGACTGGATGGTGGCGTTGGACCTGCAGGATGCGTATTTTCACTTTCCCATCCTGCCGGGCCACAGGCGTTACCTGCGGTTCAAGGTAGGCCACGAGCACTTTCAGTTTACCGTGCTCCCCTTCAGCCTTACCAGTGCCCCTTGGGTGTTCACCAAGGTGATGGCGGTGGTTGCAGCTCATCTGCGCAGGTTAGGGGTTTCAGTCTTCCCCTACCTCGACGACTGGCTTTTGAAGGCCTCCTCGCCCCAGGCAGTCGTCTCCCACCTTCAGACTACAGCGGACCTCCTGCATTCGCTGGGATTCTCTATAAACGTGCCGAGGTCACACCTGACTCCTTCTCAGACGCTCCCTTTCATCGGAGCTGTTCTGGACACAGTGCAGTTTCGGGCTTAACCATCCCGACTAGCGAGTCCAGGATATTCAGGTTATGATTCCGATATTTCAGCCTCTATCCTGGAATTCGGTGAGGTTGACTCTGAGGCTGTTGGGCCTCATGGCCTCCTGCATCCTGTTGGTAAGACACGCGAGATGGTGTATGCGGGCTCTGCAGTGGGACTTGAAGTTCCAATGGGCACAGCATCAGGGAAATCTCACCGACGTGGTTCAGATCTCGGAAGGAACTGCGAAGGATCTGCAGTGGTGCTTAATGAACCGAGATTGGGTCAAAGGCAGACCTCTCTCCCTTCCCCAACTGGATTTCACAATCGTGACGGATGCGTCACTTCTGGGATGGGGCGGCCACTTGGGAGAGATGGAGATCAGGGGTCACTGGTCTCCGGCTGAGACTGGGCTCCACATAAACTTGTTGGAGCTCCGAGCGATTCGCGTGGCATTGAAAGCATTTCTTCCCTCTGTCAAGGGGAAGTTGGTGCAGGTGTTCACGGACAACACCACCGCCATGTGGTACTGCAACAAGCAGGGCGGGGTGGGGTCATGGACCCTTTGTCGAGAGGCCCTGCGTCTCTGGACATGGCTGGAACAGCAGGGCATAACCCTGGTGGTTCAACACCTGGCAGGTTCTCTGAACGCCAGGGCAGACGATCTCAGCCGTCGATGCCTAGCGGATCATGAATGGCGTCTCCAGTCGCAGGTGGCGCAAGGTCTCTTTCAGCGGTGGGGAGAACCTTGGTTAGATTTGTTCGCCTCCGAAAAGAACGCGCAATGTCAGCAGTACTGCGCGCTGGAGTTTCCAAGGCGGCTATCCCTCGGCAACGCGTTTTGTCGCGAGTGGAGCTCAGGCCTGTTGTACGCCTTTCCGCCCATACCACTCCTACCCAGGGTTCTGAAGAAGATCAGGAGCGACCGGTCCCAAGTCATTCTTGTGGCGCCGTACTGGGCAAGGAGAGTCTGGTATCCAGAGCTTCTGAGCATGAGTGTCGATCCTCTGATCAGGCTGCCCCTATGGGATGTTCTTCTGTCGCAGCAGCAGGGGAGGGTTCTCCACCCGAACCTGTCAACTCTGCGCCTCCATGCGGGGAGATTGAGTAGCAGCAGTTGATGGCTTTTGACCTTCCTCCCAAAGTCTGTAATGTTATTCTGGCGGCCAGGCGGCCCTCCACTAAGTCGGTATACGCCTGCCGTTGGCAGAAATTTGTATTATACTGTACAGAAAGGTCTATTGACCCTCTTTCCGCTCCTCTTTCTACTGTCCTTTTGTTCATTCTGACCCTTGCCCAGCAGGGCTCTGCTTTGGAGACTCTCAAGGGTTACCTTTCTGCTCTGTCCGCTTTTGTGCGGCTGCCAGACCAAACTTCTCTCTTTAAATCTCCTATTGTAAATAGATTTCTTAAAGGGCTGGTTCACTTGTTTCCACCCACGCCCTTTTTTTATGCCACAGTGGGATCTTAATTTGGTCCTCACTTACCTAATGTGTGCTCCTTTCGAGCCTTTGCACAATTGTCCCCTCCGGCTGTTGACCATCAAAACAGCCTTTTTAGTGGCGATTACATCGGCCCGGAGGGTGAGTGAGTTGCAGGCGTTATCCAGCTCGCCTCCTTATCTTATGTCCTTTCTGGACAAAGTGGTGCTTCGCACCAGGGCATCATTTTTACCAAAGGTTGTGACCCCATTCCATCTGGGTCAGTCCATCACTTTGCCACCTTCTTTGCTCCCCCACATCCCTCTAAGGAAGAGGAGCATCTCCACCGTCTGGACCCAAAAAGAGCGTTGTCGTTCTACCTTGACCGCACAAGAGCGTTCCGGGTGGATGACCAACTCTTTGTGGGGTATGTAGGAGCAAAGAAAGGAAAGGCAGTCCAGAAAAGAACCATCTCTCGCTGGGTTGTTCTCTGCATTAAAATCTTTTATGCCTTGGCGAAGAAGCAGCCCCCTGAGGGATTAAGGGCCCATTCCACCAGGGGAAAAGCTGCGACTACAGCCTTGGCTCGGGGTGTCCCAGTCCAAGACATCTGTCAGGCAGCGACGTGGGCATCATTGCACACGTTCGCAAAACATTATTGCCTTGATGGTCAAGTGCGCAGGGATGGGCACTTTGCCCGCTCAGTCCTGCAAGACTTTTTAGTCTAGTCCATGAGTCCGCAACCCACTGCCGGGATGGTATGGCTTGGGTATCTGATTCAAAGGTAAGGAATCTGCTGCTAGAAGTCTCTATCAGATGAACAAGTTACTTACCTTCGGTAATGCATTATCTGGTAGAGACTCTTATCTAGCTGCAGATTCCTTACAGCCCCACCCATGCCTCCCCGCTTTGCGGACTGATGTTGTAGGTCTAGGGTTTCTCCCCTTTCAGGGACCTAGCTTTGCACACGTTTACGTCAGTCACTTCGTGGCTCTGTGCTTCTGGCGTGGAAAAACGAAAAGTACTGACGTCCGCGCGCTTGGGTGGCGCCTATATAGGCACCACGACGTCATAACCGACGCTACCGACACCATGCGGAGCCGAATGGAGCCACCTGACGTCGCGTGCAAGGGGTATTGATCAGCAAAAGTTTCCGGATCCAGCCTGACGACTGGGAAATTCAAAGTTAAGGAATCTGCAGCTAGATAGAGTCTCTATCAGATAATACGTTACCGAAGGTAAGTAACTTTATCGACGGTGCAAATAATGACAAGATGTTGGTCACAGTATACAGCTACATTAATTAATTAGATTAATCCACTAGGCAGATACCGGTTGTACGGTTGGCTAATTATTTCTAAGTGGATTGATGGGTTTTTAATATTAGAACATGTGCATGCATAGAGAGGGATACTTGGATTGTGGCATCATATACGAATCCCCATGCCTTGGTCACTCATCTTAATGTTACCATTTGGGAGCTTCTTAGACTTGGCAGTTAACGCCTTATAGCTGATTTTGGGACACCGAGTTATTGACGGTACCGGAAATGACAGGATGTTGGTCAAGGTATACGGCTACATTATTTAAATTCACCCACTAGGCAGATACCGATTGTATGGTTGGCTAATTATTTCTAAATGGATTGAAGGGTTTTTAACATTAGAACAAGTGCAGACATGGTTAAATTTTAAATTGAGACAAATTGGTCACCCCCTTACCTGTGCCCTTTAACTATGATCGCCAGTTCTATTGTACTGCAACTAGTCGGACGGGACAGGGGGCAACCTGGTTACTCCTGGGGGCACGTGTATAGGGAATTGTAAATATTTAGTGAGTGATGACAACGCACACTGGGGGCTCTGACTTATCTACAATGAATATGTTAGAGAGTTGTATTGGGGCACCGACATATCTCATAGCTTTGTATGGTGAATGATTGAACACCAATGGATATGGATGATGACATGGCCTGTGACCTGTATATTAAATGAATATAACTTTTTAAATAATTTTTTTTAGAAGTATTCTACACAGTGGGTACTGACATGTTTAGTTATTAATTGGTATTACTTATACTAGGTATCCGGAAACGGGCACGGTGATGCCTTGGGAAAATCCCTAATCTACCAGCATACTGAGCTGGAATAAGGATATTGAGTTTACTGTGGACACACAGCTTACTGACATAAATGATTAAGGTGAGACATTAGAATTATAGTGCGCATTGGATGCGACGATATTGTTTAACATAAGACTATCCCGTCTTTATGCGCACTGTGTAAGTCTACTCCCCCCACCCCCTTTTTCTGCTATCTCCTCACTACCACCTTTTACCACTTTATCCTTAATTAACAACCATGTCCCAAACTGTAATGGACAACTTACAGCTTACGGTTTCACCTACAGGTGCTTAGATGTCAACTTTACATATTGTGATAGTTTGCACTGTTGATGGTGCTACATTTTTGCTCTGCATATATTTCCTACTTTTCAATTTATGATTCACTGTCTCACATTTTGTGTTGGCCTATGTACGGTTGGTCACTGGTTGGATTAGGTTGGGTGTCTCTGTGTCTTACTGTGAATGCTTTGTATGCATATTTGTTAATCAATTTTTAAATTTTTGGTTATGTAACAATGTTTTATATTTGTTTTCTTTATATATGCTGTTTTTATTAATGTTGTTTTCTGTGTCTCTCTCACTTTTTGAAATATGTATATGCTTTGTGTTTCTTGTGTCTCTCTCACTTATTGAAATATGCATATTCCTTTTCTGGTATGGCCCATTAGAGTGGGCCAGTCTTTCAAGCAAATTCAGTCTCCATTCCACATATTACCACTCAGGGATCTATATGGTACAGGGTGGAGATATGTTTTAACATGTATATGTCTATATGGTCATTTTACGCATGTCTTGTGCCATTTGTGTCATATTTTGGTACTGTCTTTTTTTGTGTTTGATTTGTTTTTTTGTGTTGATTGGTTTTCAGCCCTGATGAAGTTCCTACTGTTCATGGAACGAAATGCGTTGGCTGGACAGTTTGTGTAGATAAGGAATTAAAAGCGATGAAAAAAGTGCAAATAAAGGTTTTGAAACAACAAGATTGATTGGTCTTCCTTACCTGGCGCACCTCCTTTTGCTTTATTGACTAAGTATCTGGAACACAGGGGCACCGCACAACGGCAGGTGCTGGAGTTATTGCGCGCAGGACTCTCTGATAGACGAAACTAGCTTGAGGTGCAGATTGGAAGGTCCGCCGTTGGGTTCTTTTCATTTGACCTGAACTACAAGGTTGTCTGGCTTGGAGTGCTGCATCAAATAGTTTGGATCCATTGGTGCAGGTCTATATAACTCTGTCACTATGTGTTGATGTATATTTATATAACAGTTTTTTGTACCCTCTAAAAAGTGTTTTCATTATAAATCTATGCTTCAAAAAGCTTACACCCATGTGGAGTAATCTGTGCTGGATTTGTTCAAGTTAAAATAGTTTAATTTAATTTCTGGAATAGCTTGATGTAAGTTACTAGATAGAGCTTACAACCATTGATTGTTTATGAATGCTTGATTAAGTGTAAGGAAGAAAATCCCTTGTAGGCACCTTTACCTGCTAATGGTCTATATATCTAGCAGTGGACCAACTCACCGGTGGCCTGACCATGAATTCAACCATTTCACTGTCAAAGCCTTCTTCAGAGCTTCATTGAAGGGCAACAAAGTCTCTGAAGGTGAAGGCTCTAGTTGCAAGATCTCCACATGCAAATTTGGTTTTGTTTCCACAGTTGCAAACTCTAGATCCGTCTCTAGATTAAAAACCCTGAGGCTCAATGAACCACCACTGCAAAAGAGGCGATTTCCTTGTGAAGGGCGCTTAGTGGGAATCCAATTGTTTTTCAGATGAAGTAGCAAATTGTCAGCCTCTTTCTCATCATCCTCATCAGGCAGAACCTTTTCAAGGCCTTGTATTGCCTCTGAATTGACCAAAATATAGCCTCAAGCTGCCAGAAATACTGGTGTTGAGGCAAAGGCACTGCCTAAGAATCCTCCCACGCCAATGTCTGTGTCTTATTGATCTCATAACAAGACACTGTCTCATATCTATCTCAGCTTGTCTCTGGATCCGAGACTGACATTGGGGTCAGATCCTGAGCAAACTCCTCTAGAGCCAAGGCTGAGGTGAACCTGTGTGGGCTTTGGTAATGGGGTGAAGGAAAGCCTGGCCTAGCACAATCAAGGAGCTGGGGCGAGTCCCAATGGTAGAAGTCCAACTGGGGTCCCTAGCGGATCCATTTGGTCTGAACGTGCTCCATATGAATCGAGATTCGTCTAGAATACCTACAACATTGCTGGAAAAGGTTTTGGGATTCAGTCTAGCATTTGGGGAAGTGATGAATCGGTTGTTAGAGGTGTTCATCAGAAATTTATATTTGAATCCAAAGAGGCATTCTCAGATTGGAGGTAAACATGCCAAAATAAGAGGCAGGAAAATTTGAAATTGTGCAAAATTCCACAGACCCTTACTCAGTCCTGGATATCTCTAGCTTTGTAGCCAACTGTGAGAAGTTCTCCCACTTCTTCGAATGTAGAATAAAAAAGATAGAGACCTCTCTATCTCACGTGATTAACCTTCCAAAGACCCTAACCCTTAACATCAATAAAAAATGATCATCCTTCAAGAAAATGACTCTAAATGACCCAATGGACACAACCTCTTGAACTTAAGCCATCCTCTCATTTCTCAGATCACATTCCTACATAATTGGTAAAACAATGTGTCTTTCTTCTAACCGATAAAATAAATGCTTCTTTGCCTCAAGGACTAGTCCAGAACGCCTAAACATTGGTCAGGTCACTCCACTGTGCAAAAAACATTCAGATCCAACGGACCACTGCAGTTAATTATCAAGCCTCTCCTCATTGAAAGTAGTTGAAAGCTGTGGTGCTAATTGACTTAAAATACACACTGAAGAAAAAGAGCTCCTTGACGTTCTTCAGTCATTATTTTGGCCATGGTGCTTTACAGTGACGCCGATGTTACACATCCTTGACAATGAGGAGTCTTGCTTTCTCATTCATCTTGATCTCTCTGCTGCATTTGACATGACACCTCTGTTGTGAAAATCATGGAAGTACAGATGTGGATCAGTGGCATAGTTCTGAGATTCTTTGAATACTACCAGGCAAATCACTCTGAGCTGGGAGATCCACACTTGAGAGATAGGACGATTGTAGGTGTATATAACTTCTTTCATTTTGAAGCTAGTGTACAAAGCATGGCTTTGACCTCCCTTCTTACCCATTTGTATGTACTGAGTGCTCACTGAATTTATTGTCTAATTGTTTTGTTACTGTACTCTGCTGTATGTATACCTCCCTCTTTTATGTAAAGCGCTCTGATATCCTGGTAGTCTTGTTCACGCTTTAAAAAACTGCAAATAAATAATTGACGTTGCACTCTTGGAACAGAGTGTATTCAGTTTTGTATCAAAAAATGCACATTATCCCTCAGTCCTCATTTCTTACTCTTCATTGCTCACTCAATGTCCCTCATGTCAAACTCCTAATCTCAGAATATTTATGCTCTCATTAAAAGTCTGATGGAGCAATATCCATAGATGGAGATACCAATTTGCCAGGTCATTAGTGGCCTAGGGTTCACCCATCTGAAATTATCAAGTGCAAAAACATAGGCCCAGTTTTACTTGTGTGGCTCCTCTGTAGAGGGGCAATGGGTGTATGTGCAGCCTGTCCCTAACCAGACTCTTACCAACAACTAGAGGGAGCAAGCGATTCTCCCACAGCTTTGAAAGACATTCCCTGCTCCCAGGTGCCCTCCAAAATAATGTTATGGGATCAGGGAAAAGGAGTTTAGATATTTCAAGGAATCTCAGATAAAGTCCAGGATGGTGGCTCATAGTTTCAGTATAGAAATCCGCACATTACTGACACACAAAAAATGATGTCAATTTATCTACACTCAGAGAAGGGCCTAAGGTAAGCAACCTCTGAATGACACTTGCCTGATTTATAACTGGTTTCGCAGTATTTCACTGCTGTCCATAGAGACTCAGATACCCCAAAAACTACAATGTGCAAAAAACCAGGCCGATTTCAATTGCAACAATCAAAGGGGCAGATTTACAAGCCCCTTGCGACACTTTTGCGATGCCGTTGCGTCACTTTTTGCTACGCAGTGGTGGCGTAAACAATGTGCCACGCTGCGGCCAATTTACAACATGACGCATCTAGGGAGATGCATCACCTTGTAAAGCCCTGCGCCACATTATACCTGCGTCAGGTATAATGTATGCAGGGTAGGTGTTCCCACGCAAAAAGCCATGTAGAACTGACGCAGTGAAATTTGCAACATTTCACTGCGTCACTCTACGCCTTCACTGCGTCAAAATCCCTACGCCTGCTCAGACCAGGCGTAAGGAATGACGCAGGGCTTTTTGAATGGGACTTACCTATCTGTTGTGGCGCATTGCTGGAGTTGCATCACTTTCATGAGCAACTCCAGCAATGCGTCACTTCTGCGCTAACAGATGCGTCAGAATTACTGATGCATCCTTCAATCCCTGCACCATGGTGCGCCGTATTGCAAATACGGCGCATCCATGGTGGCGCAAGGGTTTCGTGTGGAGGCGCAGAGAAACTGACGCATCTGTACAGATGCGTCAGTTTCTTGTAAATCTGCCCCAAAGTCTTTAGTGATGAATCTTAGTAACAAAAATCTGCCTGAATCAGTGCCTATTGCCACTTTCAACATTTACGGAAAGATGCAAACTCTATGGGTACGCATCCACAAAACTACAAGCCCAACAATAGCATCTTGGCTTTTGAATTTTTTAAAAGACCACGCTCAAAACAGAATGTGTGGCCGAAAGACCTTTCTCTTATGAACACACAGCCATAAAGCTGCCCATCAACAAAAAATGTAGCCCTGGCAGGCCCATCGTGAACACAATTACCATAGACAAATGTCTTATTTCTCATTTCAATATGTCTTTTTTCAATGGTTGTTGGATTAATATATTACCCTTCCTGACATGGGGCTGTATTTGATCTCAGTTTCTCCATACTCCAATGAGCTCTCTTGTTCGATAGATATATATCTTGACTGTATCTAAGATACTTTCCTCCCAGTGGTGTCCCATAAAAATGTCTGTGGATGTGAGCACGCTCAGCCTATAAACTGTGCAAACACTTTTTTGAGCTCACGGTCAAAGTCACCCTGACTAACTTGTCTTTTTATCTCATTTTAAAGTTGTAATGGTGTCTGTCTGTGGGTCCTAAGGAATACAGGTTTTTGGCACTGAATGATAGTGCCAAGAACCTGTATTCCTTACGACCCAGAGGCAGGACTGTGAGTGACCGAAAGGCTTCAGAGTAACAGCCAAGTCTTGCACCAGGATCAGAAGTCACCCAAAAAGCCCAGAGCACTGTTTTATCTCTGTATATATAGTCTCCCCTTGCCCTCCCCTCCATGCTAAAAAGGGATCTTGGACCACAGATAGCTTGCCAGTTGAATAATTTAAATCAAACCAGCTTCATACATGGTCCAGCCATGGATGAGAATGTGGAGAGTAATACTTGCCAGGACCATTTGTATCGGACATGTTCAATGGACTACATTCATTCCCCAAGTATCTGTGGCGATCCGTGCACACAAGAAATATTGCAACAGTAGCTGTCACATCCCATGTCCAGTGGCATAGCTAGCACTATGGGCGCCCGTGGCGGTCTCTGCGTTTGCCGTCCCACGGCAGCGGCAGTGAAGAGCGGGGGGGACTGGCGAGCATTTTCTCCGTTTGCCGCCCTGCGGCAAACGCATTGAGGAGCGGGGGTGGGGGTGGCTGGGGCGGGCTTGCTGTTGCCGCCCCGAGACGGCAGGTGATAGCGGGGGAGGCCGTCGCCCCAAAACTCTTGCCGCCCTGGGCGGACCGCCCCCATAGCTACACCACTGCCCTAGTCACAGGCTAAAAATGCACTGTGTAGAAGCTGAATTTCAGATTTTTCTGCTCTTTTTCTAAAATACAAACCATATTATTTTACTACTTTGTCAGACCACTTTGTATTTCTCACCAGAGTATCATATTATCAGTATTCAGTTAGAACTGGTTAGTCCGCTCTTCTCAGCTAAGGCTGCATTGTCTCATGTACGTGTTAGAGAAACATGCTGTTTTACAGATTAAGGGGACTATTTTACAAAGGTAAATATATACGTATAGTTCACCATTTTTGAGTGTAAAGTTACTCTCAGGTGCATACTTGTATGTCTCCGCCCCGGTAGAGCCTCCTATACCAGGATTTACTATTTGTAACTTTTCACACATAATACTTTTGGTCTGTTTTACCAGCACAGATATTGAGATCTGGTGAAGTATACGGAAAAATAATAAAGTTGAATAATTATTTTAAAAAGTATTAAAATAATTGAATGTAAATTAAAAATGTAATTAAATAATTATTGTTAACCTAGAACTAAAAAACAAAATGTTACAGCACATTAACTCATCAAATTATCTGTATAATAAATAACTATATAAATAAAAATATTGATTTAATTTAAACATAGACAAAAGATGTTTTTTAAATCTGACCCTCTATTCTCCAAGCCATCCACATTCCAGTGTGATACTGCTTCTCGCTGTGCCTCCAATAGGCCACCAGCGGGGCCCAAATGTCTCTTGGCCTCGACTGCTCTGGCATTAAGTCCCAATACGCTTCCAGCTGTTCCTGGCAATAAGCTGCATCACATAGCCAACACTTGAGTCAGGGCCTGGGGCGCCTACCCCAATGTATGGCAACAATACGCTTAGCCAACAATAACATGATAGAGGTTAATTTGTGTATCTCGGAAGGGATAGCCTTTAAATAGCCTAATAAGGAAATCAACGGTGAATGCAGAGACGTGTGATCCGTAATTAATGCGATGGTATTGAATACTTCTGACCAGAAAAGTGTCACAGCTGTACACTCCAAGGCCAAATGTAAGAAAGTGGCAGCTGGCGCCCCGCATTGCAGACAGTTCGCATCATCGGCTAGTCCCATTCTATGCAAATGGGCAGGTGTGCGATAGATCCTGTGCAAGTATTTAAAATGGATCAACCTAAGCCTGTAGTTTGGAGAGAGGGCTCCTGATTGGGAGCAGCAGTAGCACCACTGCTCCTCACTAATGGGAGACTGCAGATCAGCGGACCAAATGGACCGGGCCGAGGGAACACAGACTGGGCCCTTATCTTGCATTGTGACATAGAGGTGTGTAATAAGTTTGTATGAGGATGGGCTAGTGATTGTCAGTTCCAGTGCGTGGAATGTCAGGGGAGCTGTAGGGAATGTGTTGTGTAATGCTAGAATGGTAGGGCACAGCCAGTGGTAGGTGAGCACATCCAAAAGGGTATGGGCCGGATCCTCAAGTATGCGTTGTGTACACGGGGATTCTAGAGATGGCTGTCAAGTACTGCCAAGGCAGGACAGGCACACCCGCAACATGCTGAGGTGGGCACGCAGCTCCAAGCTTGGAGGGCCCGTCCCAACACTCCAAGAGCAAGCCCCCAATGAGGATCAGGGTATTCCACATGTGGCCCACACTCAGCAGGCCTCCGCACACTCCTCCCAACTGGTGCCTGCTGTCTTGAGACTCCCAGGGCAGCCAACCGCTATCCCACTACACTGCTGTCTCCTCCTGGCACATCTCCTCCCTGGCAGCTACTGATGCCCGCCTCTCACCTCTTGCGTTGACAACGGACCACTCTGCGCGACACCCGGGCCCCGGCCACGCTGGCAGAGTCCCTCCTTAAAGCCAAGCTCCTACAGGCCCAGCCAGGCCTCAATGGGCCAAAGCTGGATAACTTCACAACCACGGTTCCGGTGTCAAAACGAAAGGCCACATTATGATCGGGGCACCCAGGAGCAGCGGTGATGTTTAAAAATGGGTGGATTTCTCCAATATAGACAGGATACATTGCAAAATAATATCCCCGGCAGGCGGAGCCTCTCTAGGTGGCGGCCATTTTGTTGCAGGGCTCTCTAGTGCCCCCCCCATTGGGCATTATTTTAAGTTCTTGCTTCCATTGTTTTCTCTGGGAGTATGTTGCTGTACCTGTGAGTAGCCATGTGTGGTGCTGGTTTACTTCATGGTTGGAATGGAGTATATATACTACTGTTTTTGATTCCTTATAGCCGTAGTAACTTTAGAAGTGTAGTTTGTGAATAGCAATTGGCCTATTCTTTTGTGGGTGGGTGTTTGATTGTCCCTCCCTAATCCCCTCCTTACCCCTCTCTAACCTCCCATTAAGTAGTACGTATTCCCCAGTCCCGCATGCTTCTTTGTAGACTATGCAGTGCTTGAATGGCAAGCGTCAGTGTTCCATTGGCCATGGCATTTCCTGGGATGAACGTGCAGCAGGTGACTCCGATCTTGTGACACACCCCTTCCTTTATTACGGTGATTAAGTCCAGTACGTAACGGTGCTGCATTACCGTGAGACGGATGGCTCGCATTTCATCCTTGATCGAATTGAGGCCGAGCTCAGTGCTGTTCATCATTGTGAGCATTTCGCACCAGTTAATTTGTAGCCATCGGGCGTTAGCTTTTGTCTGCAGGGTGAAGAAGGGTATCAACCCGCCTACCCTCCAGCCCCAGCTGTGCTTCCGTGAACAGTCTAAATACTTCTGGAATGTCTTTGATTTGAGAGCAGATAGGGAAGGGACCCCTCCTGCTAATGGAGAGTTCTTCTAGGCAGGGAAATAATGCACAATGCAAGTTCCTAGGGCAACTCAAACATAATATGTAACGTAACAATGATCAATTTCCAACATACGGAGGGACAAGACAGACTATGTATAGTGCAAAATACAAAATTGATTTTTATTGAAGAATAGATAATAAATATATATACAAATCACATGTAAAACAATCAACTGGCAAAATACAACCATGTCATCATTCATTCTTGTTGCACACTAGTCTTTCTCGACAGACATCAAAATGGACAAATACAGAGTGAGACAGATATCAATAAGTTTCTTGTTTATGAAATCAGGTCGTCTCTTTGATGATTTATAATTTGATCAACAATAACAAGGAGCCTGATATGCTTAAGCCATAGATTCAGACTGATGAATAGGTTTAAAGATCGTATCTTTATCAATGGGTGGCTGCAACCCAGCTGGTATCCTACGCGCGTTTCGGCACCACAGTGCCGTCTTCAGGAAAAGCCACAGCAGTAGAACCCAAATATCTGCGGATATAGACAAAACAAAGTATGTATAGACTGTCCCTCCTACAAAAAAGTGCTACACAGTATAAACAACATAATTACTAGTTGCTTCGTATCTGAATATAGATAAGGTAGACCCACCACCTACAATTAGTTGAGATAGAATAAAATGCATTAAAAGAAAAGCAGCCAATGCGGCTCACGGTGACAAGCAAGAATAGTGTATAAAATCTCATGGCATGCTGACAGTTTCAAAACGGCTTACACAAATTGGTGACTTAGATAGTAACCTCTCCACATTGCAGGTGTATATTTGTCATAAATAAGCCTCGGTGCATGGAGTCAGAAAATGGTGCCCAGACTAGCAAAGAAATGAAAGTGCACTGCATAACATCATAAACAATATTACCCTTACAAAGAGAATATGTCGGCCAGGTTGATGAAGGACTGGATTGTTCACTACACTCGTTGAACGATAAAGGAGATCTACTGGACAAGGTAAGAACAAAGCGACATACATTTAATATCGCTCTTATTTAATGGAACTGGATTTCACATATGGATGAAAAACATAATTACCTAAAAAGTAATCGAGGTCCACTACACTGATGATCAATGTGCAGTGCCAAATATTTAAAAGCAATCCCAGGATTAGGGCTGCATAGGATGTTCCTAAATAGGACATAAAGACCAAAATAACATAAATATACTACTGTGGTATAATAATACAGTCCTTATAAAATACAATGCATACTCGACAGCTCGATAGGAAGGACTTATGTGAGAGGTCAAGGAACGGAAGATCAAGTGCCGTCTTGTCGGAGGCAGCGTTTTATGTATCCCCGATATTCCCACACATCTTACAGTTACAACCTTTCGTCATTAAACTAGATGCACTCCGGGAGCCACTGTACACTAACATGCTAGTGAACTTGGCAAGAGCAGGACATTCAGTCACTGCTTCAATTGGTAAAGGCCATGCTGGGATGCACACACACACATAGGTTCCGTTAAGGTTATTAAGATGCTGCCTCCGACAAGACGGCACTGTTGCATACTCAAAGGCAGGTTAAAGGCCCTTTATACATATCGTTACTTGAGATTCCGTTCCTTGACCTCGCACATAAGTCCTTCCCATCGAGCTGTCAGGTATGCATTGTATTTTATAAGGACTGTATTATTATACCACAGTAGTATATTTATGTTATTTTGGTCTTTATGTCCTATTTAGGAACCTCCTATACAGCCCTAATCCTGGGACTGCTTTTAAATATTTGGCACTGCACATTGATCATCAGTGTAGTGGACCTCGATTACTTTTAGGTAATTATGTTTTTCATCCATATGTGAAATCCAGTTCCATTGAATAAGAGAGATATTAAATGTCTGTCGCTTTGTTCTTACCTTGTCCAGTAGATCTCCTTTATCGTCCCACGAGTGTAGTGAACTATCCAGTCCTTCATCAACCGGGCCGACATACTCTCTTTGTAAGGGTAATATTGTTTAGGATGTTATGAGGTGCACTTTCATTTCTTTGCTAGTCTGGGCACCATTTTCTGACTCCATGCACCGAGGCTTATTTATGACAAATATACACCTGCAATGTGGAGCGGTTACTATCTAAGTCACCAATTTGTGTAAGCCGTTTTGAAACTGTCAGCATGCCATGAGATTTTATACACTATTATTTTCTTGCTTGTCACCGTGAGCCTCATTGGCTGCTTTTCTTTTAATGCATTTTATTTTATCTTCACTAATTGTAGGTGGTGGGTCTACATTATCTATATTCAGGTACGAAGCAACTAGTAATTATGTTGTTTATACTGTGTAGCACTTTTTGTAGGAGGGACAGTCTATACATACTTTGTTTTGTCTATATCCGCAGATATTTGGGTTCTACTGCTGTGGCTTTTCCTGAAGAAGGCACTGCGGTGCCGAAACGCGCATAGGATACCATCTGGGTTGCAGCCACCCATTGATAAAGACACGATCTTTAGACCTATTCATCAGTCTGAATCTACGGCTTAAGAGCATCAGGCTCCTTGTTATTGTTGATCAAATTATAAATCATCAAAGAGACGACCTGATTTCATAAACAAGAAACTTATTGACATCTGTCTCACACTGTATTTGTCCATTTTGATGTCTGTCGAGAAAGACTAGTGTGCAACAAGAGTGAATGATGACATGGTTGTGGTTTGCTTGTTGATTGTTTTACATGTGATTTGTATATATATTTATTAACTTTCTTCAATAAAAATCAATTTTGTATTTTGCACTATACATAGTCTGTCTTGTCCCTCCGTATGTTGGAAATTGATCATTGTTACGTTACATATTATGTTTGAGTTGCCCTAGGAGCTTGAATCGTGTATTATTTCCCTGCCTAGAGGAACTCTCCATTAGCAGCAGGGGGCCCTTCCCTATCTACATTCATTTACCCGCAGCCGGTCTGCGTGGGGTCTGTTTGTTTTTTTATCAAACGGTCACAATTGTGAAGTTGCTTCGTAACCTGTTCTTCATTAATATAGCTCACCTTCTCTCTGTAGTTTTTCACTGACCTTTCTTACCGTTGCATGTTAGGATCTCTTTGCTTTCCTAAAAGCACTGCCAGAGACCGCTTTCGATATTATGGAATTGCTACAAACATTCGGATTTACCGATGAGCTATATGCATTGCTGGTAAGTAATCAAAGTAATTTTGACCAGCAAGCGACAGCTAGCACTAGCCCTGCCAACAATGAAGATATAAATAAATTGTTTTTATTAAAGAAGAATATCAAAAGAATAGAACTGCATGCTCGAGTATTTGAAGGCAGGAGTAATTTCTCAAGGTCTACGAGTACGGAACATCCCAGGATTGTTTGTCCAAGTACGACAATTCCTAGAAAATTGTCATTAATTGCAAACAGATGTTCCTGCGACTTTATGATCCTTATAGTGGAAACCGCAAAAGAGCTTGTACAGATCCTTTTGACAGAGATGCTAACCTTAGAAGATAAGATCAAACAGAGCAATGCTCTTGAAGAAGCCAAGAAAAAGTTAGAAGAAATAAACAAGGAAGTAACATCTTACTCTGATGACCTACTTAAAAGAAAACAGACAAATTAAAAAAGGATATACGATTTACTACCAAAGAAAGGACATATCCATATTTAAATGAACACTTCTACTCCCAAGGAGAATATCAAGATTCAGACCATTCTAGTCACCCACAACCTAGACAAAAGATCACCACTTTTTCAGATACGTCTGATTCAGACAACGAAAATAGTCCACATCGTTTTAACTATGATGTAGACAGACCTAATCACTAGATCAACCCTACAACAAGACTGACTTTTTTAGGCAGGCGAGCAGCACGACGGGGTCCATGGAGACCCAGGTATCAACCGAGATACCGGGACAATTTCAATCGCGGCAACTTTCAGCAAAACAACTCACAATACCTAGTTGCACGCAATGCACAGTACTGGAGAAGGTAAAAGAAATACCAATTTTTAATTTGTCTCAAAAACCTTTAGAAGCCTCTACGGTGTCTCTGCTTCTATCATTTGTGCCCCACACTGGTGCAAATATTTTCGAACTGTTTCAGGACATTGTGGCCTTCTTTTGAAAAATACGCCTACAAAATGTTTTGTAGACAATTCCATCCTTGAAAATCATCAGGACAATCGTCTGGACAATCGTTCCGGACTTCGTCCGGTTTGCACCTTTACTCCTACTCTGGACCAGGTAGTCCCGAAGTAAGTATATTTGAAAGTGTGGTCATGACCAAGTTAAAAGCAGCAACCAAATACAATTTGTGACCTTCTCCGAACCTGCAAAAATTTGAGCTTAAAGCTCTATGTGAAATTGAAAACACACCAGCCATAACCATCAAAAATTGTGACAAGGGAGGAGGGATTGTAGTCCTCGACACTGATAAGTATGTGACTAACATGCACACACTTTTGAGTAACACAGAACACTATTTACCAGTGAAATTAGACCCCACCACCAGGGTACAGAGAAAAATACAAGTCCTTACCAACACAGCCTTGGAGCAGGAGATCATATGTCAAAATGAATATCATTTCCTTAACCTCACTCATCCACGCATGGCGAGTATCTATGGGATCCCTAAAATACACAAGGACAGCACCACTGTCACCACTATAGGCTCGGTCACTGAACCCATCTCCAAGTATATAGACTTGATCTTGCATCCACACATATCCAAAACCATCTCTTGTACCAAAGATACAAAAGAGATGATCAAGAAAGTGGAAGGCCTTCCATTTATTGCCACGAGAGAAATCCTTGTCACTCTTGACATAGAGGCACTCTACAGTAACACACTCCAAAGTGGAGCCCCCATAGCAGTTGAATGGTTTATTACATACTACCATATAGACTGTAATGTCAAGTTCATGTTAGATATTCTCTGTGTAGTCTTACTGGAAAACACCTTTGAAGTTAATGGAAACCTTTTCAAGCAAGTCAAAGGAGTCAGTATGGGAGCCTCTTGCGCTCCCACTGAAGCAAATATCTATATGGCCTATTTCGAACAACGTTTCATTTACAACGAGATAGCTCCCTTTTTCGAGTCTGTAAACCATTGGTCACGATACATCGATGGCATTTTCTTTGTCTGGTGTGGTGAGTCGGATGCCCTCAATGAATTTCTTGAGTGGATTAACCTCTGCGACACTAATCTGAGATTCACTGCTAATACAAGCAATAAGAAAATAGAATTTCTTGACATTGAAATCAGAGACTGTGAGTCTAAATTGGAAGTGAATCTGTATGTTAAGCCTACAGCCAGGAACACCCTCCTACACTTCAACAGTTGCCACCCAAAAACCCAGAAAGAAAGTGTTCCTTTGGGACAATTTCTTCGTTAAAGGCGTAACTGTACCAATTTGAAGGATTATGACCTTAGATCGGTTGTCATGAAAGCCAAATTCAGCTCTAGAGGTTACCCTAGGAGATTGGTGCGTGAAGCCTATAGACGGGCTCGTTTCTACGATAGAGACTATTTACTACATACCTCTCATCATACAGGGGACCCTAAATTGGTATGTGTGACCAGACATTCTGTCTTCAATGAAAAGATACGTCAAATAATTTGTGCCCACTGGCACATTTTGAATACCAAGAAGGATCAGAGTGTAGAATTACCGCGCCCCATGTTTGCCCACAGACGTAACAAAAATCTGAAGGACCATGTTGTTCATTCTCGCATGAGTACGAGTACTCTTTTCATACAGAAAACCACTGATGGACAAAAAGCATTAGTGGGCAATCACAAATGTTCTCAATGTAAGGCGTGTGACAGTGCCTTAGTCACTAACACGTACAAGCATAATGCCCACCACATCAGTTTAAAATCTTTCACCAATTGTAAAACCAAGAACATTATATATCTGCTGTTATGTCCCTGCCAGTTAGGCTATGTAGGGGAAACATCGCGATCTTTCTCCATACGCTTGACAGAGCATCGCTCGGCCATTCGGACGAGAAAAACGTATGCTCCCCTTGTCAAATAATTCATTGATTTAGGCCACACTCCTGAAGACATCAGTTGGCTTATTTTAGAAAAAATCAATAACAGATCTGGATGTGATGTAGATGAGAGCAGGAAACGCAGAGAGGTATAATGGATTTTTACCCTCAATACATTCTCCCGCGGATTGAATTTAGAAATACCCTGGGATCAAGCCATTCGTCACAACACTGGATAGGCTTTCTTTTCATTTAGCATTATACCTTTTCAGGACACGTTTATTATGTTCCAAGACATATATCTGTTGTACCTAGGTGTCCCCTATTTAAACTCTAGTATAGGACCCTCAGTTTGTTGTCTAGTCTTCATGATGCCACCAGACACACTTATTATGTCCCAGTAGACACCTACTGCTGCCCCTAGATGCCCTTAATCCATACTTTAGACATGGGTTTAATTTCTACTGGGATTGCATACTTGATATGCACAGCATTTTTTTACATAATAACTTCAATTGTTCTTTATCATTCTGAAATAGACGCCATCTTTCTATACTTACCGTTTTAGAAATCATTGTTCGCCTCTTTTTGTAGCTATCTGTTTTTCTTTCAAAACCCCCCCCCCCCACTATTTTCCATCCACCTATATTGCGCAATGTCTTGGCTGCATTTCATTTTTGATTCACCAATCACCCTAGCATACGCAATTTAGCCATCATACAGACATGGCCGCCACTTTCTTCACCACACTTACTGGAAGCCAGCGGATTATGAGACTAGTCACATGACCTCTGGCAGTATCTCTAGAGCACTTCCAGCCGCGGCGTCTTTAGGCGTAGACGGCGTGCGGCCCCTCGTTGGACATTAACGCACTAACACGCTGTTTCGGTCCGAGGCGCTCTTATCAGATGGCGCCCGGACACTGACCGTTGATATCACTGTAATACTGGAGATCTGCACATCAGGTAAGCCGATTGTAGCGTGTTAGCTATCTTTTATGTATCCCCGATATTCCCGCACATCTTACAGTTACAACCTTTCGTCATTGAGCTAGATGCACTCCGGAAGCCACTGTACGCTAACATGCTAGTGAACTTGGCCGGAGCAGGACATTCAGTCACTGCTTCAATTGGTAAAGGCCATGCTGGGATGAACACACACATAGGTTCCTTTGAGGTTATTAGGACGCTGCCTCTGACAAGACGGCACTGTTGCATACTCAGAGGCAGCTTAGAGGCCCTTTATACATATCTTTACTTGAAATTCCGTTCCTTGACCTCTGACAAAAGTCCTTCCCATCGAGCTGTCGAGTATGCATTGTATTTTGTAAGGACTGTATTATTATACCACAGTAGTATATTTATGTTATTTTGGTATTTATGTCCTATTTAGGAACCTCCTATACAGCCCTAATCCTGGGACTGCTTTTAAATATTTGGCACTGTAAATTGATCATCAGTGTAGAGAACATTGATTACTTTTCAGGTAATTATGTTTTTCATCCATATGTGAAATCCAGTTCCATTGAATAAGAAAGATATTAAATGTCTGTCCCTTTGTTCTTACCTTGTCCAGTAGATCTCCTTTATCGTTCAACGAGTGTAGTGAACTATCCAGTCCTTCATCAACCGGGCCGACATACTCGCTTTGTAAGGGTAATATTGTTTAGGATGTTATGCGGTCCACTTTCATTTCTTTGCTAGTCTGGGCACCATTTTCTGACTCCATGCACCGAGGCTTATTTATGACAAATATACACCTGCAATGTGGAGAGGTTACTATCTAAGTCACCAATTTGTGTAAGCCGTTTTGAAACTGTCAGTATGCCATGAGATTTTATACACTATTCTTTTCTTGCTTGTCACCGTGAGCCGCATTGGCTGCTTTTCTTTTCATGCATTTTATTCTATCTTCAGAAGTTGTAGGTGGTGGGTCTACATTATCTATATTCAGATACGAAGCAACTAGTAATTATGTTGTTTATACTGGGTAGCAATTTTTGTAGGAGGGACAGTCTATACATACTTTGTGTTGTCAATATCCGCAAATATTTGGGTTCTACTGCTGTGGCTTTTCCTGAAGAAGGCCCTGTGGTGCCGAAACGAGCGTAGGATACAATCTGGGTTGCAGCCACCCATTGATAAAGACACGATCTTTAAACCTATTCATCGGTCTGAATCTACGGCTTAAGAGCATCAGGCTCCTTGTTATTATTGATCAAATTATGAATCATCAAAGAGATGACCTGATTTCATAAACAAGAAACTTATTGACATCTGTCTCACAGTGTATTTGTCCATTTTGATGTCTGTCGAGAAAGACTAGTGTGCAACAAGAGTGAATGATGACATGGTTGTGGTTTGCCTGTTGATTGTTTTACATGTGATTTGTATATATATTTATTATCTATTCTTCAATAAAAAGCAATTTTGTATTTTGCACTAGACATAGTCTGTCTTGTCCCTCCGTATGTTAGAAATTGATCATTGTTACGTTACATATTATGTTTGAGTTGCCCTAGGAACTTGCATTGTGCATGTCTTTGATTTGAGCCCAGCCAAAATAGTCTGCAGCTCTCTTTTCACGAGCTTGCTGCAGCAAGGTGGTCTTTTTTTTAACAGGTGCTGGTAAAAGTCTGTTAGTTCTTCTCTCGGAATAACCAGGTCCCAGGTGTGCAGGGTGACCAGGGAACACAGTCCCCTCCATACGGGAGCCAGCTGAGTGTAGGCATGCTCGCTTCACTGCCAGTAAAAGTCCATAAGTGTGGAGGTGCCCCATTCTATATCTGGAATATGAAATATCGCTGCGCAGTTAGCAATTGTTGCCATCGGAAGCATTCCTTTTCTTCTGAATATAGTGTAAGTTTCCGTACAATCAGGGGTTGACCTTGCTCTTCTAGCCAAGTGTATCCACCCACCTCCGTGTCCCAGATTTCCTGACTTGGGGTAGTCATACTTTTATTCAACCATCCCCCATGTTACGACCCATTCCCCTTTCTGTCCCTGAATTGGATGGCTCTACATAGGAATTCCATGTCGGGACACCACTTGTTGTTTAAGAAGACCGCCTGAATACACTAAGAGCCACACTCCATCCACAGATGAGTTGGGGGTTTTGCTACCTCCAAAAATGTCTTCTCCGGGAAATCTCAGGGCCGAGTGATATCTTCCCCTTTGGTACCCTTCCTTTGCATCCTGTCCAGTTCGGTTTGGATATCCGTGGGCTCAGTGAGGAAGTTTAGCTCTGTTGAGTTGGTGTTGTATCAGGTCAGGCTTACAACTACCCTATGTGGTTCTATCTTGTTGGGTTGGATCTTGGCCCTTATCCAATGTAGGTAGAGGTGGACAAGGCATTTTGCTTTCTTGAGGGTTACTTCTTGGGACAAGTAAAGCCTATCTGCGCCTACAGAGTGTGGGATCAATGAGCAGACATAGCATGACCTGGCTGATGCTTGGGAGCCGACTGTGGTCATGTGCTGGTACCATATGTTATGTAAAAGGGCACTGTGCCATGCATGTGGGATGCTGCTGTTTAGTGTAATTGTAGGTAACATACAAGAGGTCCCTACACAGGTGCGGTAGCTCCCCATTAGTGAATCTCTTTTGACTCAGCAGTTCCTCTGTAGTACTCAAGTGTGGGACTACCCATAGTTGGTAGATGATACACAACCATATAAATATACTTAACTTCTGGCATGATTCTTTAGTTCGAGGTTTGGATCCCCTGGAAGTCATCTGTGCTCCTCCGGTGACTGTGTTTCTTTTGACCAGTTAAAAAATGTTTGCAGTATTTAGTTCAGGGGTGTCATCACAAATGAAGGGCTCAACTGCACGTTGGAATAGTGCACCTACGCGGGTGTTAAGCAGATCTCTGGCTGAGGGCCCAGGGTTTTTCCCTGCTTCCATTTGCGCAAGTATGGCATTGTCCCTTTTTCCTTTGGGTCGTGAGGGTTGATGACAAATAGGCATTGGTGCACTTCGTTGTCTTTGCGGTTACCTCTTTTGAAAGAACTTTCTTGGGTGTTAATTCAGCTAATTACGTGCTCCGTTCTCAGTGGTCTTTTGGGGCCTGTATATTACCACAGGGGTATTCTCATCAACCTACTAGTCGCAATCTAGTGAGGTATCGGAAGGCAACCTCTGCTGGAAACGTCTTTTAGCGATTTAGGGCGAGAGAGACAATTATCTAGACAGATCCTATTTTTATAAGCCGTTGAACCCCCTAATCCTACTTAGGGTGTTTTTGGACCTTCTCTGATATTTTGGTTCTGGCCAGTCAGATCAGTGTTAGGCAGGTTTGTGAAGTGGTCTCATGAGTACAGGGAGTGATAGAACTGTGGCTTTAGCAGGAGTTCTATGGGCGTCACTAGTTTTCTCCAAGGCACCTCGCCCTGTGTGTGCACAAGAGGTTGCTGCTCAGCCCCCTCCTGAGACTCTCTTCCTGCTGGGGTCTACCTGTTTAAATATTACCCCCAGTTGCGTTTGCTATGAGTTGTGTTATTCAGTCCACATATTCGCTACATGTGCGCAGAAATATGGGAAGAGGGGGCGTGTTGCCGTTTGGTGTTGCTGGTGCTTACCACGTGCCCTGTGAACAAGTTTTTATGCTTGTGAATCTCCCTGTTCCTGGCACTTGGTGTGCTATTCGGCCCTCTCGCGTGCCTCAGATACCTGGCTTTGGCTGATCTCGGCCCGCCTTTTGATCTGGATTCTTCATTTTGGGCTAGTTTTCGGCGTTTTTTTCCTTTTATTTTTGGGCATTTACTTGAGCCGTATTATTCTTTTTTTCCCTTGTCCAACTGGGAAAGGGCCACAGGCTGCTCTGTGGATCTTCCCCCTCCTCTATACTGCCCAGTGGGGTTGGCAGTCAGGGCTGACTGTTTCCTGGATGGTGCCTGCAAGCTGGGGCAACGTGAGTGGACTATGCTTGGAATGAGGTTGAGCCTGGAAGGGGCGCACCTGGTGCCCTGCGATCCATCTGGAGCAGGGGTAGAGACTGGGAATCCTCCGTCCCTGGCCCCCCTCTATTCCTCGAGCCCCACCCGCCTTGAAAGGTTGAGTGAATCCCCAACTGGAGTCTCTAGCTCGTCATCCCATCAAAACAGTTCACAAACAAAACAAAAACATCTCAGAGGGATGCCGAATGCCTTGAAGATGGCGCTCACCAACGGAGCAAACACAGACCCCTAGGTACTACGGGAGATAGACTAACTATGGGCTCATAGAGGCTAGTTCAGTGGGGCCGCTCAAGAACCCAGTAAAATCTAATGGGACAGATGACCAAAAAAATCAGGACTGTCCAGGCAAATCTGAGACGTCTGGTCACCCTACACTGAGGCCTCTTAGCTTACTGACTCATGCGTGTGGGGATTGTGGAATCTTATGGTCCCATCATCCCAGATGCAAGAAGAACATTGTTCCCGTCACCGAGGATGTCTTCATTCATAACTGAAAGGGAGGCCTTCATTGATTCAGAGGCTCCTGACATGTTTGTGGGTGCCGTTGAGACTACACGCCATGAAGGAATTATTAAGCGTTGGCATGATGTCCAAAAATGGGGACCCTTTGATTTTGTGATTGGAATGCATCCCATTAGACTTTGGTTGCGGGACCTGGGTGCCTGCTTTTTAACCAGATTTCCATCCCGCCCCCTCGTCAGACTGCCCTACGCCTGGGGTGGGGCCAGTGAACCCTACCCTGGGGGATCAGCAGCAGCAGTGGGGCCTAGTTTCAGTAGGTGCTTTAGGCAACCTGATTATTCTGTGCTCCCATGGAATCACCGTTGATGCCAAACTTAGTGTAGACACCTGATCGACACCGCCCACTCAACCCGGAATACCTGGAAGCAAGTAAAAAACTTTTTGACCCCCAATGCTGCCTGTAGTTCTTTCTGTTCTGGTACAATTTTATGGGGAAGGGGGAAAGGGGATCCTGTTCATGATTAGTCTCTGGGGTTATTACTACCTGTGTTCATCTGCTGGGGGGGTCTATTTTATTGTGGATTTTGGCTCTGTGGTTGTATGAAGGTGCTACCTCCCCACACTATTACCCCTCCTTTCCGGGATTGTGGCCCAGGTCCCTGTTGTGCTGGACTCCCTGTCTGTGATTGCTGCTGCCACATGCTCACCTAATTACTTGATTGCTGCTGGGGTTGTGTGGCAATCGGCGGACCTCCCTGTGACTGAGTGTATGATGCGTTCTGATTACCCTGTGCTTGAAACTGAGGAGGGACGTTCGTGGTGTTTTGTGGTGGCTGCCTCTGGATCTCTAACCTCTGGTGCTTTTGCTGCTCATGGTATGCCTTTGTCCGGCATGCATCTACCAGGTGACCCCGCCTTCGGCAATAGTAGAACTCTCTAACGTCTGGTTGCAACCAGCCTCTCTGGCCTCCCCTTCCATAACCTGTTCGTGCTCCAGGACTACCTGTTTGGAACCCCCTTAAGTTTTGCGGTGGAGCCCCCATTGTGACTGGTGCCATCTGCACGGCTGTGGCCATCACGGCAAGGGCAGTCTTTTTCAACTTTTGTTGCACTCATTTTGCTAAATCTCTTTGGGCTTCATCCTGCTTCTCGCTATCCTTTTCTTGCTTTTTCTTATAGTAGTGGACCATATGAGCTTGTATCTACTGCCAGGGTTTGGTATCTAAACCAACTGCGCTGTCCAGCCCATTCTGTATCTCGGTAGGTAACCCTTTCTTAAGAATATTATAGAAAATTGTGACTTGTGGACCCGTATCGGCTACGGCTGTCCGGTTTCATGTCCCCATCTTTCCCCCATTCTATTTAGCAAATCGTTTATGCTTTCCTCTGGCTTCATGGTCTCTGCCATTAGCCCGTTTACATTTGGGCATTCAGGGAATATTTCTCTCAGGACGGTCTAGATCCGGTGCCTGTGCGTATTAAATATGCCCCCATCATGCTGGGTATCTGTTAGCATGATTGCTGGAATGCAAGCTTGGGTGAACACCGTGTTAGTCTGCTCCCCAATTAGACTGCTTAGCAGACTCTTAATGTCTCCTATCGCTAGATTGATACCTCAGTGTTTTTATCGAAGCATGTAATCCATTTCCCTGCCCCATCCAGCAATCATGGTAACTTTGTCCTCAACCCCTCTTTTTTCATCTGGGCCCATGGCACATATATAATCCCCGCCACGCCCTTCTGTAGTAACGGTCAACCTATCACGCTAAGTGACTCTACAGGTTTCTCCTCAACACAGTGTTCCCATTTTCCGAGGCATCGCTGCATGTAGAGGAACTCCGAACTAGGGTTTCCTCCTTCATGCCTGATGCAGTCCTCTGCTACTGCCATGTCCTCTGGTTCAAATGATCCTTCCCTCTGCCACGACCTGTCATATTCGTCCCTCTCCTCAGTCCAATCTGCTAATAGGTCGCAAAACAGGTACGCAAAAGTCTTGCTTTCCCTTTTAGCTATTATCTCCCTCAGGGTTTGTCTATCTTTGTCTTACACCCGTGAGGAGCAACGCAAATCCTCGTCGCTGCTTCCCTCATGTGCACGCACAGGTGCCATTTTGTTTTTCCTGCGTTGGGGGTGGGTAAGTACCAGGCTGCCTTATTCCTTTATTTCTTTGTCAGCCCCTCTCCTTTGTCGACTGAATGATGTGGCTCTGAGCCTTGCTAGTAACCTTTCATCGACCTCTGATTCTTCCCTGTGCTGCACCAAGGTGACTGGCCCCTCTTTCCTCATGAGGAGAGTGCTCTGTCCTGTACTCTTGCTCTAACTCCCGGTTGCATGCCCTTTCTCGAGCATCTACTCACACCTCTCTTCCTCTCACCGTCTGACCTGTCCCTTTTGCTGAGAGCTATGTGCTGCTTTCATTAGCAAACCCTGTAGCCCCACCCTTGTCTTCGGTTCCCAGGTGACTGGAGCTCCCTTCTTCTCCAGCGCTCTCTGAGTTGCTATTGAGAACTGCCACACATTTCTGTGACGTTTACAATCGCCTGAGCCAATGGAAATGTGTAATTTACCCGCCTTTGAGGTGTCACTTGTTGAGCATGATGGACGGGGAGTCGAGCATTTGGGGACCTTCCCTAGAAACTTTGGCTGGGCTGGAGGCGTCTGGGCTCATTTGCTTTTGGATTTCTTTGGGAGAGACCTGACTGACCTTTTTTCAGTGGGAGGCTTGTCGGCTTCTACTATTATTGGGTTTGAATATCCTAATGCTGGGGGAGCTAGTATGAGTACATCCATCCTTGTATATGGTTGGGGAGGTGCCGACACCTTGCTCGCTATCGACACTGTAGGGTTCTTGGTTTGAACTTCTTCGAAGATGGCCCATAATTCTAACACTGATTCTCTTTTGTCTCTCTTCTGTCATGTATATTTAGTTTTTATATGTGTTTTAGTGTGTTCAATTATATTTGTGTCAAATGTTCCCTCCTAGACCAAGGAAATGTGTGTGCCTTCATGTGTAAATGCCACTCTAGGCAGAACGTATTTATTATTTTTATCTGTTTGGGGAACCTAGTTTCCATATGTTGTAATGAGGAATCCATGGCAATTTTAGTTAATTTGGATAACTACAACTCAAATGATGTTTTCATAGGTTTGTTTGTATAATCGTAGGGGCAGTCGTATGTGGTGCACTCTTACAAGTTACATACTGGGAGCTCAGCGCTTACAATTGTTACATCAAAGGTTTGAGCAAGCCTTTCAATAAAAACAATAAGAATGCATATGTAGTATAACAACATATTGCGAATATGTGATATGTTAGAATAGCATCTGCACAAGCTCAGCTTTTCACACAATACAGTTTTCAATAAACAATCAATGCAATATCATCACATACAATAATACAGTTCTACAATCGTTGACAGAAAAATTTACTTTGTCAAACAATGAGTACGTTCATCACATATTACTCTCTAGCAAGAGAAGACTAGCGTGGAATACGTTCCTAAGTGAACTGGATAGTCTGCCACTATCCTCTCCTAGACAAAGGTGGTAATCATAGAAACCATTTAGTAGTAACTCTGGAATCACCGGCCTCTCTTGGCCACACACAACTTACACCAAGTTTCCTGGGTCCAATTTTTCTCTAATCCAAATTGCACCACGTGACGCCCAGGGTCAGGCCAGATGCACCTCCCACACTCCCTCCACATACTAGGGGTGTTAAGAAACCTCTGGGAAAACGGTGAGCTAAAAAACTATGAGACTGAGGGGTCAACTCTGCCCAATCAGGATAGCTATTAGCGTCCTGGGAGTTATCAAGGGCTATTCACTACTGGCACTATATTTACTAGTGTGCTCAGCTATCGAAACAAGGTGACTTCTGCAGGAACGCCTCCGAGGCCACCTTATGACTGATCCAGTTAGGACATATAAAATAGGTACTATGTCAGACCCTGTCAGTGGCAGGGCACTCAGGTTATCTTCTTATGCTTCTCCCTAGGTTACCGTATGCCAAATGCTTTAGATTATGTTTTAGGTTCGGATGTAGTGTTTCTGTGACGGCTGCTTCAGTACAGACTTCCTCCCCGGGGATTCAGCAGAACTTCCAATCAATTGTGGTGTCTGCCCACCTTGCTTGTTGCGCAAAAGTGAATCCATCCGGACAGGGTCACCTTCCGTCAGCTGTAGTTGGGTACGAGGTCCCAATCCTCCTGGCTGGCTCAGTAAAATGTTGCTTGAGTTTGAAATCCTTAGAAAAAGCAGAAGACAAGAGGCGTTTGGCAAACCAGGAACAGTTTGTTTAATTAAACAGTTTGGCTGAGAGAACAGTTACAGGCACTAGGTCTGAGGACTGTCTAAATTTACATTTGGTAGATGTCCTTCTTATATACAAAAATACAACAGATAATAAAAGTTTCTGGCGTACCATATATGGTGAGGAATGTTGGTTGCTGGTTGCTGCCTTTGCAGTCATGTAGGAAAGTAGGATCTGCTTTCATGGTCATCCCCACTTTTTGCTGGTGTCATTATGTTTTACTGACTAGTCTGACTGGGATCCTGCTAATCAGTCTCTGTGCTTCTCCCCTAAATTGGACATGGTGAGTACTTGGTACACTCCAGATTGGCTACTGGTGTACCCTTGTAAGTCCCTGGTATATAATACTAAGGTACCCAGGGCATAGGAACACCAGGGGTCTCCCATGTATTATGCCACCCATAGGAGACCACTCAACTTGTGACTACAGGCCTGCCATTGCAGCCTGTGTGAGATAGTGCTAGCACCACTTACGACAGATATGTTTCCTTATATCTGAGGTCACTGCACTTAAAAACTATGTCACCCCTAAGGCAGGCCTTTCAGTCTTGAAGGCAGGGGGCTCGGTTATAAGTGTGAGGGTGTCCCTGCATGAGCAGGACACCCCTACAACCCGCGGAGTCCATTCTCCCGGGTTGTAAGTGCCTCAGCCATTACGATACATAGAGTGGCCATGCGTCATTACGCAATAGCTATCTCTAAACTGGCTGTAACAAACCCTGTCGTATTTGGTATCAAACATGTTGGAATCATACCCCAACACTGTAAACGGTGTTGGAGATGTGAGTCCATGCACTGTAAAGCTCCTCCGGGAGGCCCTCAGTGCTCCCGGTACCAGTCTTCTAGACCCGGACAGCAAACTATGGCTGCTGCCTACCAGAGACACGATTCTGCCCTCCTGCTGCTGAGCCAAGCTCGAGCAGGGGAAGGCAGGACAATAGGTTTACTGTCACAGGGAGGTGTGACCACCTCCCAGACAGGACTTAGTGTATTGGGACAGGGTGGGGGCACTTGCCAGCGCCACTAGATTGCTTTGAAGGGCACATTTGGTGCCCTCCTTGCATACTACAGTTGAAACCGGTTCAGGGAGCCGTTGGCTCCTGCACTGGTGCGAAACTGGACAAAGGATATGGGAGTATCCTCTCCACTGTCCAGCCCCTCCTCTGGAAGGGACCCCTGAATTATCCCAACCCTTTCCTTAGGGTACTTAAGGGCTTACCTGTGTGTGGGTCCCTAGATATGTCATGGGACAAGATTCAAATTCAAAACCACTTCATATTCAACCATCTGGGCACTTTGGACTTCGCTTTTGGAACCAAGACTGCAACTGGGAAGACTCCTGCTGCTCCTGGTCTCGTCGTCCTGCCAGTCTTCTGCAACATCTGTGCCTGAGCTCCATACAGGTTCTTCACAAGGCCTGTGGACATCCAAGACACCCGAAGGAATCTCCCTTGGGGTGAAGGAGCCACTCCCCTGCATCTGCAGGCACCGCAACGAAGCTGTTCCTGAGCTCCTTTGGACTCCGAAAGGTTCAGCAACACAGGTGGTGGTTCTGCAACCCCCTTGAGGCCTGCACTGCCTTCACAGCAAGTTTGAAGCCAGTATCCCTCATTGGAACCGCTGGAGCAATACCCCTGTGCACCACGTCGACTTGCCGTTGGCAATGCTTGTTGACTCTCTCCTCCAGAGATCTCTAAGAAGCTCCAGCCTCAGGCATCTCCTGCAGCCAAGAGCTTCGCCTGCACCGCATCCCTTGCACCGTGGGCCTTCATCTTTTGGTGAGCTGCTCAAGGTCCTCTTGCGACTCCTCTGCCTCCGCCCTGTGGGTCCTCTCGAGGGTCTTCTTTGGCTCCAGTGAGCTCCCCTGCTTGCTCGGGGCCTTCTCTGACTTACCTGCTTGTGGTGAGTCACTTGGACCTTGCTGGTCCCGACACTGCACCTTTTTCTACGACTACATTGTTTGCCGTTGCCAAGGCTTGTTGGTGCCCCTGCCAGACACTGACCCCCTGGCTCTTGACATCCGACGTAGGACAGCTTGTGAATGGCTCCTGGTCTTCCACAGCATTGCCTGGTCCGCACAGCTGCAACTTGAAGGCCACCGACAACTCTCCTGCGTCCCCGACATTGGTGGACATTCATCTTCTGTGCCTCCTGGTCACTCCTGAGTGGCATAGACTCTGTCCCCTCTGCTTGCAGGTACCTCTCAACTTGAATCCACTTTTGAGTTCCACCAGACTCTTTCATCTTCTTCGGCAGAGGCATCTTTCCTGGAGTCCTCCATTGTGGTCTACTGCGCTTTCCGATGTCTCTTTGCACCTATGCACCCGGCTTCCCTGGTGTAGGTATCCTGGTTCCTGGGGTATCCATGAGTGGGGTGACTCTCCAACCTTCCATCTTCCACGGGGTTTCTTCAGGGTCCGCTGGGAAGGGTCCTCTTTCTTTAAAACTGGAACCGCGACATACCCATTGACTTGTATTGAGCACGCAGTCATGTTCCCACTCTGCACACGACCTCCGTGGGGTCCCTAGATACTCACCTTGGGTGGTTCCTTGGGTACCTGGCTCTTCTACGTCTTCTGGGTCCATTCTCGACTTAGGTCGTGGTTCGCATTCTACTATTTTAGTATATGGTTTGGTCTCCCCCTGGGGACCACTGTGTATTTGTGCTACTTACGTGTTCTATTAGTAAAGTATTGTGTGTATTGTGGTTATATCTCTGGGTAGGAGATATTGCAATGTGTTAGTGAGTGTTTTTAATAAATACATATTTTTATAACGACACTGTGTGGTTCTTTTTCACCTAACCTACACCATAAGATTAAGCACTGGTAAAACAAGCTGCTTTACACTCCTTGTGGACTAAGCCTGAAGGTTGCTCTCCACAGCTACCACTTAGAGAGCTTTCTAAGGTTGTCTAAGACCACTAAAATCACCATAAGGGTTGTCTGGATTAGTGCAGGGTGCTACATTTACATAAGTGAGCACCATATACTAAGCCAGCCTCCTATAAGTCATAAATTAATGGTCAAATGGTTACTACAGGCGAGTCTCAACCTCGCGTGGACACAGTGTGGCCAGTGGTGAACGTGTACAGATTTCCGGCATGGGGAGTGCGTGATCACTACTTGGACTAGGTCCTGATTGGCTATGTGTCCCTAACTCATGTAGCATCTGACTTTATGGTGATTTAGGAGCGTGTGTACCCCCTCTTGCCATGTGTGCTTTATTGGGGCAATCTCCCCATACCATTGTAATGTTGATGCGCCTATCTGTGGGATTGGTCAAGAGTTTCCTGCCCGAGTGTTTGCCAGCCAGCTACGCACTTTCCCGCCTGTGACCCATCAATCAGGAATCCCAGGCCTAAGTCTCAGGGCCTGCTTGACTACATATTTGCGAGTCGAGGTAGATGTGGAGCTCAAAATTAATAAGGACGAGATGTCATTTTTATCGATGAACGCATTGATTTCTATATTAACAGCTCAAACTGTTAACATTCCTAGTTTGGGACCTGATTCTGTCTGTTTTTTCCAACATAAGAGAACTTCTGATAGGCACCCATATCATTTTTGATTTCATGACACTGACCTAATTTGCACCTGCTGTAACCTTGGACAAAATAACCCTCCACTCTCGCCACCCCACATCATTTGAATGGTAGACATGGAACCACCTACCACCCAAATGCATAATGGGCCTATCACCTCCTTGAACCAAACTGGCCCTTTACCAAAATCCATTGATTGAACATGTATCTGCATCAGTATTAGTCAACACAACATAATGCCAGCTCTTTGTAATTCTGGAGTGGCAAATGTCTGAAATCGTTTGGACTCACAGCCCCCTGGATACCACCCAGACTGGATCTCTTTGATCTGTCATTCCTGTTCCAAGTAGGGACCCATAATATCATCAACCAGTGTCCATGATGGCATCACTACTGTGGTGCTTCTTCAGTTTTTCAGCCTCTGCATTTATCTTTGCTATTGGAGCTCAGTTCTTTGGGCATTATCCACGTACCCACGTCTCATGTTAAATACTTTTGCCTAGACCGCTCTCCATGTAAGACATTATCAAGGGCAACTTCTCCATTAGGTCCACCTCTCACCTGTGTTTGACTCCGTCATGACCTCTTGTCTCACTCTTCTTACCACCACTTTCTATGCATCAAGGTGAGGATTTTCCTTTTACCCTGCAATCTGCCACCAAGCTAGTTCTAAGCATCATCAGGGTTTGATTAATGCTATGTCCTACCTTCTCCCACCAGTCAATTTCACAGGAAAAGAATCATATGTTTGAGAATTTACATTCTGCAGTGTTTTTTTGACATCATCAAAACTGTGTCTCTGTTTTTGTGCTGCTTGGATGAAATCTGGGAACAGAAGCTCCCTCTTATTCTCGTATGGGGTAGCTCCTTGTCCTCTTGCCTCCTGTAGACTGATGTTCAAAAAGCTTGCTAGCAGGACCCTAGAAAGTGGTTCAGGTGCAATCAGAGGGACCGGTGTCATGTACGCCCTTTCAACAGAGAAAAATGATGACAGTAATTTTCCCTTCATTACCGTTTTAAGCCATTCTTTAAAGAACAGTGTAAAACTGGGTCCTCAGATTTTTCTGATATGCTAATAAAATGAACATTATTGCACATTGATTTGCCTTCAGCTTTTTTGCAGCTTTGTTGTAGGACCAGGGTGTCATTCATTAGTTGGTTTACAAAGCCCTTGGGCATTCTGTACTTCATTGACAGTATCAACCCGTCCCGTTTCCTCCCATCCTCGCATTCATTGTCTTGAACTCTGTTCTCAACATGTTCACTACAATGTTAAAAGTGTTGATTTTGTTCTCCATGGACAATGGATGTAGTCACCGCCTGAAGGTCTCTTGTCCCCATGTATCTGCTCTAGTGTCTGTTTTCCATCTCCAGCTGCCAGCGGTGGTTCATTTGGCAGTGAATTCCATCCAAGTGTAAAATAATAATTATAAAATAAATTAAGGTGTATTTTTATTAATTTCGTTTTTTAATACTAAACATTTGATTTGATATGGTAATGTGCTGTAACATTTTATGTTTGTATTTCTAGTTTAATTACTTGAAGTTAATTTACATTTTTATTTTACATTAAAATGTTTTCAATGTTTGTTTTTAATAATTGATAAACTTATTATTTTTCCCTATTTGTGTCCCAAGGGCGGACACCTCAGCCTGCGTGTGAAAAGTCACTAGTAGCTCCGCCCTGTTTTGCAGAAACCTCCTAAGTGTGAAAAGTTATTAGTAACTCCACCCCCTATTTGAGGGGATGGAGACCTATAAATCTACACTTTTAGTAAATTTACACTCGGAAACAGTGAATAGCTAAAAAGTGTGACGTTCGCTTGTAGTAAATTTACACTCGGAAACAGTGAATAGTAAAAAAGTGTAACGTTCACGAGTAAATCTACACATGCAAATTTGCCTTTGTGAATTGGCCCCATGGTATTATAATTTGTCGATAAACATGGGATTTCAAGTTGTGTGCACTTTCGATTTCTTTCCCTGTGCAGTTGTTGTCAGATAAGCTTCGGCTCTCAAAGCTACTGTCGTTCAAAGAGTGAGAACTAGTCACCATAGGTAACTAAAGGTTAATGTATTTTGGATTAAAAGAGCGTGCGTGTGTATTTTTACTTCACCTAGGCATGGCCAACATAGTTTTAACATTGAACCGTCCAACAGTTGCCACTGATAGGGGGTTAAATCAACTGATTGCCATTCCAAAGGGTCAGGAAGCTTAGTGGCGTCAAGTAGTAGCGCCTTAGCTCTAAGATGGGGATCCACTGAGTGGAGTACTGCAGAGAAGGTCCACAAGTTGTGTGCTGTCGAGCGGCCAGGAACAAACCCGCCTGGTCTGGACCGACCATATCTGGTAATAGATGGAGAAGGCAGGATACTACCAGTTTACCCAGAATTTTGTTATCTACATTAAGCATAGACAGTGGTCGATAGGAGTCGCATTGACAGGGAGGCTTATCCGGTTTCTGTATGGTAACAAGAAACACCTCCCTGAGGGAGGGTGGCAATACACCATGCATCAAGGATTTCTCATACATCGGCAGGAGGAGAGAAGCGAGAATTTGAGCATATGCTTTGTAAAAGGCTCCTGTTAGGCTATCCAGGCCCGGTGCCTTATCCCCAGGCATTCTTTGGATGACCTGCAGTATCTCCTCAGCTGTGAAAGGTGCATCCAGGAGCTGGCGGTGTGAGTCGTCAAGCCAGAGCAATTGTATTGTGTCAAAGTAGGAGTCCAGAGAAGCGGGATCATGAGGCAGTGAGGAGGCGTACAAGTCAGCACAGTATGCAGTATGACATGTTGGATAGCGTCAAGGCCTGCATGGGCCGTCCTCCTATCATCCACCTGTTCCGCGATGTAGTAACTGGCCCAGGGTTTGCGAAGTTATCTGGTAAGGGTCTCACCTGCCCTATCTCCATCACCATATCTTCGAGCAATTGCATGTTTGTCAAGGAAATGTGTTCCCTTGAGTGCTGCCTCCTCATACTTTGATAGTTTACTCTTGATGGACACTAAGGTGCTCGTGTTCTCAGAAGCGAAAAACTGGAGTTCTAATGTGCGGATTTCCATCTTGAGTTGGGTAAGAACCTTGCGCAGCTCTTGCAGCACTCCTGCCTGTTTGGCGATGAACACCCCACGGTTTACCACCTTAAATGTCTCCCAAACAGATGAAGGGTAGTCAACCTTTGGGAAGGTGGACAAAAATGAAGAGACTGGGGATACACCTTTACGCCCAAAATCTTTTTTCACACGTCCAATTGCAGCATTACCAGTAGAGGTGGCAGCTTTTGAACAAGCGGTAATACATGACTTTGAAAACCTACAGAGTCCACAAGGACGCCCTTTTATGAATCTCTCCAACACCGAGAAAGAAGCATTACAGGGGCTCAAGGAAAATGACTCTATAATCATTAAATCAGCAGACAAAGGGGGCGCGATCGTCCTACAAGAAAGAACAGCCTACACCAATGAGTGCCTGCGCCTCCTCTCGGATGAGAAGAAACTACAAAGTTCTGAGCAGAGATCCAACCAGTGACATCGCTAAGGATATAACATCTCTTGTGGAAGAAGGGCTTACTAATGATTGGATTTCTAAACATGAAGCGGAGTTTCTTGTGAAAGATACACCCGTGACACCATATTTCTATACACTCCCAAAAATCCATAAACCTACACTCCCCCCCCCCCCCGATTGTCTCGGGGATTGGGTCCATTTTGGAGCCCTTTTCACAATTTTGTGATTTTGTTTTAAAACCCCTGGTCCAGAAATTACCAGCTTACCTACAGGACACACAGGATGTGTTGAACCTCATTAAGGAAGCACCTTTTGACCCGGAACAGGACTTCCTGCTGGGTCTGGATATAGAACTTTTCTAGAGAACAGTGGTCCCATGGAACTATCTAGTATGAACAGGATGAATATAGACTCAATCAGTTCTATATTGATAACGACTTATCCAGCCGGACAGAGGTCTACTTTAATGTTTATAGTTAACAGTGTAAAAACTTTTTCAAAACCAAGAATAAGAGTAAGCGGGACACAGGCCTGTGTCCTCACTACACATACATAGAACACATACAATGTGACAGCAAAACAAAAGGCTCAGGCACGGCTGTCGATTTGTCATATATGGCAATAACACATAGGGCCAACAAATCGTCTTTTTACACCCTTACACAATTAATAACACGTTTAAGGGAGTGTATAGGGTGTGATAGGTGTCGACGGCGTTTCGATCCATACAGTAAGTACAAGGATCATCATCAGGACTTAACATAAGCATGCCTGAAATTAAAAAGCCTGTAACAACATAAAACAAATAGGGATGAAGGAGGGAAAAAGTTACAGTTAGTTAGGGGAAGCAACATAAGCAGTAAATTAATCTAGTACAAATTAATTTAAAAAGGCTATGCAGATGAATATCAGCACCTGTAGGAATTAATAATACATAACAGCATTACGTTATAGTGAATAACAGTATAACAGGTAGAATGCCACTCTGGATTAAGGATACAAGAAGGCTGTTGCACGGTCCTGTGAAGGAAGATCATAGTGCAAGTGAAAAGGAGGAAATAGAGGTGAGTTGTATGAATGATGTGCGTGTGCTCAATAGTAGATGGAACAAGGAACATAAGAAATAATTTAATCTAGTTCGATTAATTCAATTGGGCCATGCAGATGAATATCAGCACCTGTGGGAATTATTAATATATAAGGCATAACGTTATAGTGAATAACAGTATAACAGGAAGAGTGCCACTCTAAATTAAGGATACAAGAAGGCTGTAGCACGGTCCTGTGAGAGAAAAGGAAGGAATAGAGGTGAGCCTATGGAGGTCGCATAAAAGACCTGGGTCTGGATATAGAGGCACTGTACACCAACATCCCACAACGGGAGACACTGAGAGTTGTGGAGGAGATTTTGTTCGAGGAAGAATGGCTTTATCAAACCCCCAGAGTATTCATACTGAGCCTGGCAGAAATAGCGCTGACGAGGAATTTTTTCGATTTTGAAGGAACACTGTACCTCCAAACTCACGGAACATCAATGGGGAGTACGTTTACTCCCAGCCTAGCGGGATTGTATGAGGGAGCATTCGAGAACAACACCATCTACAAGGAGGATAACCCCTGGTCGAACAACATAAAACTATGGAGGAGATTCATAGATGACGTCATATTGATTTGGAGGGGTGATGAGAATTCGGTCATGGAATTTCTAGAATGGCTAAACAACAGGAACCCCCTACTCCTCTTCACCTCTACTATAACCAAGACGGATGTACCCTTTCTGGATCTTGTGATAGAACCCAACAATGGGAAACTCTGTACACAGGTGTTTCACAAACCGACGGACAAGAATGCCCTGCTCGCATTTGGAAGTTTCCATCCTAAATCGCTGAGGGAGAACTTACCGGAGGGACAATTCTTCCGCCTTCGACGAAACTGTTCGGATATTACCACTTTCCACCAAGAAGCAGATCTTTTGGCGGACAAACTTCAGGACAGAGGGTACCCTAAAAGAGGGGTCAGGAATGCACGGAAAAGAGCAGCTAACACCAACAGGGAGAATCTTTTGGAACAGGTGGAAAAAGAGAAGATGGATAAAACCGTGTGCGTGACTACTTTTAATACGGCGTCACTCCACATTAAAAAACTTATCCTGAAGAATTGGCGGATTCTCAATTCTAACGGATTGAGCTTGGAGAAATCCCTTTTCTCATTTAAAAGGAGTGCAAATCTTAAAGATATGTTAGTCCATACAAGACCAACTGCGACAAGACCAGCGGTGTTAAGCCACGAAGGCATGCTTCCCTGGGTCATAGCGTAATTTACAACAATGTCTCAACCGGATTCAATAAGGAAGGCAAATGCATATGTATGTACACAACATTACAAGGCAGACGCGAAAAAGAGGGAGACTCCCGATCTTCTTTCAAAAGTGCTCATGGCATCATATATTTAAAATCTCAATTCATACAAAACAGTTATAACAGCACTGTAAGCAAAAATTGTGAGGGCAACCCAAGAGGACTTAGTGCACGTTGTGCTCATGATGCAATAAGTGACGGCGCAAGTGACAAGTGAAAAACACAGCGGAAGACGCAAGGTGACAAGGTGAAGAAAAATTATGTACAAGAATCAATGGTTCAATCGATATTGGTCATCTTAGTAATTTACACAAGATATATAATTTTATGAACCAGAGCTGAATGTGCGCCGTAAGTTGCGCTGTATGATCGGTCGACGGCGTTTCGATCCTATTTAGTCAGGATCATCTTCAGGACCGGGTTGCCAAAAATTTTTGGGTGCTGTAAAAGGGAGAAAACAATAGTTGACGGAAGGAACAGGGAAAGGAGAAATAGTGCAGGGACAGGGATGGCGGAGGGGTCGTTGGAAAAAGCCTACCTGGAAGGTGACAAGGGCAGACTAACTGGTAGGTCCACAAGTTGATTGAGGGACCCGTGTGGAAGGCGGTCCCGTGTACACAATGTATCCGGGGTCAATCGGGGCAGAGTCCCACCCTATGAATAAGCCGAAGGGTCAGAAAGGGAAAACGAGGAACAACCAAGCTATGGTGCTAACAAAGAAAGAAAAAAGGAACTCACGTTAAGTGTGGGATCGACCGGAGTGAGAGAGGAAAACACAGATCCGGTGTGGAATCAAGGCGCATCAACTGAATGGAATCATTAAACCTGAAAGGGAAGGGGTCGGGTGAATAGCACATGAGGAGGACGGTATGTTAAATAAACAAAATTGACTAAATGTGTGCCTAAAGGAAAGAAAAGAGAAAACTCACATGCTAATCTCCGCAATACAGCTGGAGAAAGTAGGCAGCAAGGTCGGGTACCCGATCCAATGCGCTGGGCCCGGAGTGGGTACCTGAGTGTAAGGAAGGACACGAGATCGTGTTAATGGGCTCCTAGTGTGCCGGCTAGTTGGCCGAGGTCACGATCAATGGTAGTGGGCTTACCTTGGGGGAAAAGGGTAAGGCTCGCAGGATCGGGAGCCCGAAACCATAAACTGGTCCCGGAGAGGGTACCTAGAGGTAGGGGAATACATGCGTTAGAGCTGAGGGACTAAGGAAATTGACGGCAGAGACGGCAATCATCCAGATCAGAGCGAACGTGAGCTTACCTAGAGAGGGAGAATCAGAGCTGTGAGTGAAACACGGAGCCGCAGAGACGCTGTAATTGGGTCCTGGCCGCCACGCTCGTGTGCGGTCTCGTCCGGTCAATCCGTTAGCGATGAGAGCAAGTTGAGGTGAAACTACAGAGTTAAGGGGAAGGGCCTATAAGAATCACATGACCGGAAATCAGTCAAGTGACGGGGCAGTGGGTGGGACGAGGTTAGTGACGTTCGAACGTAGGGATGAAGCGCGCTAAAAAAGGGGGAACAGGTGAGGAGGGAAAGGGTAAAGAAAAGAAAGACAGACCGGGCAACTGTTCAGTTGGACTTGAACAAACGAATAAAGGATAAAAAATACAACATGTGCAGACATAGGACAAACAAAATAACAAAGACTAAAACATTTGTCATTTTCATGACAGTAAGTCTACAAACTAATACAATAATAGGTGAAAACATTTGGCAATTGAAGAACAATTAATTTAACAAGCTGCTACAAAAACATACCATAGTTGTGTCTGATAATGATAGTTATGTACGAAGCTACCCAAGTCTGTATATCAGAGATATGGAAAATGAAAAGGTGAATATGGCTCAAAAGTAGGGCTCTGAATGCAATGAACAGCAATGTTGTGAAAGATGTGGTGAAATAAGATACCAGGCGGTCAATACTGGCATCTAAAGGGGGTGAAGGAAAGGGAGAGAAAAGAGGGGGGTGGAGGGAAAAGGCCGGAATAGAAGGGTACAGAAACAACCCACAGCCTAGAGAAGTTGATGGTCAAGTAGAAATAGAGGACCAACAACGAAGGTTAAAATACCGGGTAGTACTGGTACTGTACTGGGTCCCACATAGAAATCTAGGGGACATCACTAGTGGACCAGGTAGGCAGGTGGACAAGGAGGGCCGTACAAAAGGTTTAAGGTTCAGAGTTATATTTGTACTGTACTATTCCATTCATCAATGGTGTTAAGTCCCTGTTCTACTGAATTGCAGCGCGTGATCCATTTACATTCGCTTCTGTTCAGTAGGGTCTGGAGGTTACCACCCCTGATGGGTAGTGAAGGTTGATCAATCACTTGCCAATAGATTTCCGATTCACTATGATTTTTTTCAATATAGTGTGACACCAGAGGGGCAGTCAGTACTTTGCAGTGGATTCTGCTTTTATGTTGTATTAATCTCTGTTTTACCATTTGGGTGGTTTGGCCAATGTAAATGAGGTCACAGGGACACTCGAATTGCATAGATCACATTTTGAGATCTACAGTTGGTCAAGGTCTTGAGAAGATAGGTTTTGTTGTTAACCTTGAAGTCTTTAGTATTTGATGTGAGATCACACACGATGCAGGATTGGCATTTGTAATGTCCGATTAAAGATGGTAGACCCCATGCGGCAGTGATAGAGCTCTGTTGTACTGGTTTGGTCGGCCAAGTAATGGCATGAACAAGGTGATTGGCCAGATTGTCACCTCGTTGGTAGGAAAGAGAGGAGGGTCTTGGAACATCTTTTGGGTTCTTAAAATAGACCAGTTTCGTGTAATGATTTTTTTGACTTGGTTGCTACTCGGGCTGAATTTAGTCACAAAAGGAATTCGGGTATTGGTTTTCTTTGGCTGAGGTGTGAGAAGATCTTCTCGGTGGCAGTACCAAGCCCTTTTACGAGCACGTTTGACCAAACGGGCTGGGTAGGCTCTGGAAATGAGTTTGTCACGGAGAATGTCTGATTCTCTGAAGTAGTCTTTCCGCCATTTACAATTTCTGCGAATACGCAAAAATTGGCCGTAAGGTAAACCATCCCTAAGGCCGCGCGGGTGGTAGCTAGAGTAGTGTAATAGCGTGTTGCGTTCCGTAGGTTTCCGGAATAAGACGGTTCCAATTTTTCCGTCTTCCGCGTGGATAGTAACATCTAAAAAGGGTAGATCATTGGGTCTGCAATCCATGGTAAATTTGAGGTGTGGTTGAGAATGATTCAACCAATCAACAAAGGAATTCAAAGAGTCAGACTGGCCCCTCCACAGCAGAAGAATATCATCTATGTAGCGTCGCCAGAGACAAATCTGTGTATGAAATGGATTGGTGGGGGTAAGTATGTGTGTCATTTCCAGATTGTACACAAAGAGAATAGCAAAATTAGGGGCAAATCATAGTGAATCGGAAATCTATTGGCAAGTGATTGATCAACCTTCACTACCCATCAGGGGTGGTAACCTCCAGACCCTACTGAACAGAAGCGAATGTAAATGGATCACGCGCTGCAATTCAGTAGAACAGGGACTTAACACCATTGATGAATGGAATAGTAAAGTACAAATATAACTCTGAACCTTAAACCTTTTGTACGGCCCTCCTTGTCCACCTGCCTACCTGGTCCACTAGTGATGTCCCCTAGATTTCTATGTGGGACCCAGTACAGTACCAGTACTACCCGGTATTTTAACCTTCGTTGTTGGTCCTCTATTTCTACTTGACCATCAACTTCTCTAGGCTGTGGGTTGTTTCTGTACCCTTCTATTCCGGCCTTTTCCCTCCACCCCCCCCCTCTTTTCTCTCCCTTTCCTTCACCCCCTTTAGATGCCAGTATTGACCGCCTGGTATCTTATTTCACCACATCTTTCACAACATTGCTGTTCATTGCATTCAGAGCCCTACTTTTTGAGCCATATTCACCTTTTCATTTTCCATATCTCTGATATACAGACTTGGGTGGCTTCGTACATAACTATCATTATCAGACACAACTATGGTATGTTTTTGTAGCAGCTTGTTAAATTAATTGTTCTTCAATTGCCAAATGTTTTCACCTATTATTGTATTAGTTTGTAGACTTACTGTCATGAAAATGACAAATGTTTTAGTCTTTGTTATTTTGTTTGTCCTATGTCTGCACATGTTGTATTTTTATCCTTTATCCGTTTGTTCAAGTCCAACTGAACAGTTGCCCGGTCTGTCTTTCTTTTCTTTACCCTTTCCCTCCTCACCTGTTCCCCCTTTTTTAGCGCGCTTCATCCTACGTTCGAACGTCACTAACCTCGTCCCACCCACTGCCCCGTCACTTGACTGATTTCCGGTCATGTGATTCTTATAGGCCCTTCCCCCTTAACTCTGTAGTTTCACCTCAACTTGCTCTCATCGCTAACGGATTGACCGGACGAGACCGCACACGAGCATGGCGGCCAGGACCTAATTACAGCGTCTCTGCGGCTCCGTGTTTCACTCACGGCTCTGATTCTCCCTCTCTCTAGGTAAGCTCACGTTCGCTCTGATCTGGATGATTGCCGTCTCTGCCGTCAATTTCCTTAGTCCCTCAGCTCTAACGCATGTATTCCCCTACCTCTAGGTACCCTCTCCGGGACCAGTTTTTGGTTTCGGGCTCCCGATCCTGCGAGCCTTACCCTTTTCCCCCAAGGTAAGCCCACTACCATTGATCGTGACCTCGGCCAACTAGCCGGCACACTAGAAGCCCATTAACACGATCTCGTGTCCTTCCTTACACTCAGGTACCCACTCCGGGCCTAGCGCATTGGATCGGGTACCCGACCTTGCTGCCTACTTTCTCCAGCTGTATTGCGGAGATTAGCATGTGAGTTTTCTCTTTTCTTTCCTTTAGGCACACATTTAGTCAATTTTGTTTATTTAACATACCGTCCTCCCCATGTGCTATTCACCCGACCCCCTTCCCTTTCAGGTTTAATGATTCCATTCAGTTGATGCGCCTTGATTCCACACCGGATCTGTGTTTTCCTCTCTCACTCCGGTCGATCCCACACTTAACGTGAGCTCCTTTTTCTTTCTTTGTTAGCACCATAGCTTGGTTGTTCCTCGTTTTCCCTTTCTGACCCTTCGGCTTATTCATAGGGTGGGACTCTGCCCCGATTGACCCCGGATACATTGTGTACACGGGACCGCCTTCCACACGGGTCCCTCAATCAACTTGTGGACCTACCAGTTAGTCTGCCCTTGTCACCTTCCAGGTAGGCTTTTTTCCAACGACCCCTCCGCCATCCCTGTCCCTGCACTATTTCTCCTTTCCCTGTTCCTTCCGTCAACTATTGTTTTCTCCCCTTTTACAGCACCCAACATTTTTTGGCAACCCGGTCCTGAAGATGATCCTGACTAAATAGGATCGAAACGCCCGTCGACCGATCTTACAGCGCAACTTACGGCGCACATTCAGCTCTGGTTCATAAAATTATATATCTTGTGTAAATTACTAAGATGACCAATATCGATTGAACCATTGATTCTTGTACATAATTTTTCTTCACCTTGTCACCTTGCGTCTTCCGCTGTGTTTTTCACTTGTCACTTGCGCCGTCACTTATTGCATCACGAGCACAACGTGCACTAAGTCCTCTTGGGTTGCCTCGCAATTTTTGCTTACAGTGCTGTTATAACTGTTTTGTATGAATTGAGATTTTAAATATATGATGCCATGAGCACTTTTGAAAGAAGATCGGAGTCTCCCTCTTTTCGCGTCTGCCTTGTAATGTTGTGTACATACATATGCATTTGCCTTCCTTATTGAATCCGGTTGAGACATTGTTGTAAATTACGCTTAGTTACCCAGATCTCAACCTGGTCTATGGGTTATACTCCTGTTGCTTTTTACCATATTGTGAGCAGCTGCTGAGCTGCGAGAGTAGGTCCCTTTGTGGCCATAACTTTCCAACCAATTTATTTGGTTAATTTGGTCTTGAATATTTCTTTACAAATATGTCTAGAGAGACTCCCGCCTACACAGAAGACTATATTCGACATATACTTAGTGGTCCCTCCTTGCTTTCGAACCCCGGCCCCTTGACCACCACCACTCCAGCCACCAACTCTTCCAAAGTTCTCTTAGATAGGCTCGAGAAGCTTAAAAAGAAACAGATTAGAACAACCCTTCACGCACGCATGCTCACGGAATATCTTAAATCAGATATCATCCCTTTAGGCCTACAGATTCGGAACCCCCTGCCATCTTTACCCAAGACCCTAAGTTCCGGACAGGCTTCAGTCATCTAGCCACCACTTGCTCTCGGCACTGGATGGTGTTAGGCATTGACACTGCTATCGAACATAGCCAGAAAGAATTAGAAGAGATTGCAGAGATCGAGAAACTCATTTTGGAGGATAGCTCAATATCGGATGCCAAAAATCTCTTGGATAAAATCAACACTACTATTGCTACTTTTAATACTTTTGAGTTGAACAAAAAAATCACCAAAATCTAGAAAGATATTAAATACTATAACATTGACAAGACTTATCCTTATCTTCGAGACGAATTTTATAACACTATGTACAACCCCCAAGAACACGCAATTGGGGCAGATACCGCAATAACAAACAAATTACTTTCTCTGACTCCTCTAATACATCCATAGAGGACTCTGATTCCGGAGAGGGACCAAGCACTTCTAGAATCATCAATAGACCGGCTCCCTACTGCCCCCTGGTTTTTAGGAACAAGGCACGCGGACGCGCCAGAACCAAACCAGGACCAGGAACAATTACCAATATCAATACTCCGGAGAAAGACAAACCCGGAACAGATTCTATCAATGGGGTCCACCACAGTAACAAATTGTCGGAATAACAACGTTTCGCCCATATTGAATGTCACTAATACCCAGACCAATCTAGATCAACAACTCATTTCAATATTTAACCTTTCCAGCCATATTCTATCTAGTGAAGAAATCCAACTTTTAAGCAGAGGCCTCAGCTTTGTACCAACAGAACGGAGCAATTTCTTCGAACTACAGACTCAGCTGCTCCAATTCTTTCGACGGATTAGATTACGTCAATTCTTCATGGACAAACCCGATTCAAACAATGCACTCAGACCTCGGTTCCATCTTCCATCTACCTTCAACCCGCCCTCATCTTCAATGCCCCCGGAAATACTCTCATTTGAACGATTGGTCTTACGTGAGGGATTGGATTTACAGAAACAATTTGAATATGTCCCCTACAACCTCCCCTTGGTGGAGAAACAAGCTCTCCTCAGTCTTAAGGATAGAACTGATGTCATCATTAAACCTGCAGACAAGGGTGGTGGGATTGTGGTTATGGATGTCGACAAATATGATTTTGAAATAAAGAGACAACTGTCCAACTCGTTGCATTATCGCAAACTCACTAAAGATCCATCACCTGAGTTGAAAATAAAGATCCAGCAAGTCACCAGTCGAGCTAGGTCCGATGGCATTATCACACAGAAGGAATTTGCCTTTTTAAACAACCCGCACCCTCGAGTGCCAGTGATTTATGTACTCCCTAAGATCCACAAGGACAGTAACAACCCTCCTGGACGCCCCATTGTGTCCGGTTGTGGTTCCATCCTTGAACCACTGGGCAAATACATCGATGGTGTCATTAAAGAATTTGTTCCATTGACAGAGACATTCATACGTGACAGCATGGATCTTATCAAATCCATTGAGGATAGGCCCTTCGATATCAACACGGAACTCATGGTGGGACTCGACATAGAGTCTCTTTACACCAACATCCCCCATGAGGAGGGTCTCCTAGTCATCGAAGAATTACTCGAGAGAAGACCCCGACCCACCTTGATCCCTACTACCTTTATCATGGATCTTCTACACATCGCCCTAGAAAATAATTATTTTCTTTATAGGGACTCATTTTATTTACAAATCAAAGGGGTCTCCATGAGTGCTTGTTTTGCCCCTAATTTTGCTATTCTCTTTGTGTACAATCTGGAAATGACACACATACTTACCCCCACCAATCCATTTCATACACAGATTTGTCTCTGGCGACGCTACATAGATGATATTCTTCTGCTGTGGAGGGGCCAGTCTGACTCTTTGAATTCCTTTGTTGATTGGTTGAATCATTCTCAACCACACCTCAAATTTACCATGGATTGCAGACCCAATGATCTACCCTTTTTAGATGTTACTATCCACGCGGAAGACGGAAAAATTGGAACCGTCTTATTCCGGAAACCTACGGAACGCAACACGCTATTACACTACTCTAGCTACCACCCGCGCGGCCTTAGGGATGGTTTACCTTACGGCCAATTTTTGCGTATTCGCAGAAATTGTAAATGGCGGAAAGACTACTTCAGAGAATCAGACATTCTCCGTGACAAACTCATTTCCAGAGGCTACCCAGCCCGTTTGGTCAAACGTGCTCGTAAAAGGGCTTGGTACTGCCACCGAGAAGATCTTCTCACACCTCAGCCAAAGAAAACCAATACCCGAATTCCTTTTGTGACTAAATTCAGCCCGAGTAGCAACCAAGTCAAAAAAATCATTACACGAAACTGGTCTATTTTAAGAACCCAAAAGATGTTCCAAGACCCTCCTCTCTTTTCCTACCAACGAGGTGACAATCTGGCCAATCACCTTGTTCATGCCATTACTTGGCCGACCAAACCAGTACAACAGAGCTCTATCACTGCCGCATGGGGTCTACCATCTTTAATCGGACATTACAAATGCCAATCCTGCATCGTGTGTGATCTCACATCAAATACTAAAGACTTCAAGGTTAACAACAAAACCTATCTTCTCAAGACCTTGACCAACTGTAGATCTCAAAATGTGATCTATGCAATTCGGTGTCCCTGTGACCTCATTTACATTGGCCAAACCACCCAAATGGTAAAACAGAGATTAATACAACATAAAAGCAGAATCCACTGCAAAGTACTGACTGCCCCTCTGGTGTCACACTATATTGAAAAAAATCATAGTGAATCGGAAATCTATTGGCAAGTGATTGATCAACCTTCACTACCCATCAGGGGTGGTAACCTCCAGACCCTACTGAACAGAAGCGAATGTAAATGGATCACGCGCTGCAATTCAGTAGAACAGGGACTTAACACCATTGATGAATGGAATAGTACAGTACAAATATAACTCTGAACCTTAAACCTTTTGTACGGCCCTCCTTGTCCACCTGCCTACCTGGTCCACTAGTGATGTCCCCTAGATTTCTATGTGGGACCCAGTACAGTACCAGTACTACCCGGTATTTTAACCTTCGTTGTTGGTCCTCTATTTCTACTTGACCATCAACTTCTCTAGGCTGTGGGTTGTTTCTGTACCCTTCTATTCCGGCCTTTTCCTCCACCCCCCCTCTCTTTCTCTCCCTTTCCTTCACCCCCTTTAGATGCCAGTATTGACCGCCTGGTATCTTATTTCACCACATCTTTCACAACATTGCTGTTCATTGCATTCAGAGCCCTACTTTTTGAGCCATATTCACCTTTTCATTTTCCATATCTCTGATATACAGACTTGGGTGGCTTCGTACATAACTATCATTATCAGACACAACTATGGTATGTTTTTGTAGCAGCTTGTTAAATTAATTGTTCTTCAATTGCCAAATGTTTTCACCTATTATTGTATTAGTTTGTAGACTTACTGTCATGAAAATGACAAATGTTTTAGTCTTTGTTATTTTGTTTGTCCTATGTCTGCACATGTTGTATTTTTTATCCTTTATTCGTTTGTTCAAGTCCAACTGAACAGTTGCCCGGTCTGTCTTTCTTTTCTTTACCCTTTCCCTCCTCACCTGTTCCCCCCTTTTTTTAGCGCGCTTCATCCTACGTTCGAACGTCACTAACCTCGTCCCACCCACTGCCCCGTCACTTGACTGATTTCCGGTCATGTGATTCTTATAGGCCCTTCCCCCTTAACTCTGTAGTTTCACCTCAACTTGCTCTCATCGCTAACGGATTGACCGGACGAGACCGCACACGAGCGTGGCGGCCAGGACCTAATTACAGCGTCTCTGCGGCTCCGTGTTTCACTCACGGCTCTGATTCTCCCTCTCTCTAGGTAAGCTCACGTTCGCTCTGATCTGGATGATTGCCGTCTCTGCCGTCAATTTCCTTAGTCCCTCAGCTCTAACGCATGTATTCCCCTACCTCTAGGTACCCTCTCCGGGACCAGTTTATGGTTTCGGGCTCCCGATCCTGCGAGCCTTACCCTTTTCCCCCAAGGTAAGCCCACTACCATTGATCGTGACCTCGGCCAACTAGCCGGCACACTAGGAGCCCATTAACACGATCTCGTGTCCTTCCTTACACTCAGGTACCCACTCCGGGCCCAGCGCATTGGATCGGGTACCCGACCTTGCTGCCTACTTTCTCCAGCTGTATTGCGGAGATTAGCATGTGAGTTTTCTCTTTTCTTTCCTTTAGGCACACATTTAGTCAATTTTGTTTATTTAACATACCGTCCTCCCCATGTGCTATTCACCCGACCCCCTTCCCTTTCAGGTTTAATGATTCCATTCAGTTGATGCGCCTTGATTCCACACCGGATCTGTGTTTTCCTCTCTCACTCCGGTCGATCCCACACTTAACGTGAGCTCCCTTTTTTCTTTCTTTGTTAGCACCATAGCTTGGTTGTTCCTCGTTTTCCCTTTCTGACCCTTCGGCTTATTCATAGGGTGGGACTCTGCCCCGATTGACCCCGGATACATTGTGTACACGGGACCGCCTTCCACACGGGTCCCTCAATCAACTTGTGGACCTACCAGTTAGTCTGCCCTTGTCACCTTCCAGGTAGGCTTTTTTCCAACGACCCCTCCGCCATCCCTGTCCCTGCACTATTTCTCCTTTCCCTGTTCCTTCCGTCAACTATTGTTTTCTCCCCTTTTACAGCACCCAAAAATTTTTGGCAACCCGGTCCTGAAGATGATCCTGACTAAATAGGATCGAAACGCCGTCGACCGATCTTACAGCGCAACTTACGGCGCACATTCAGCTCTGGTTCATAAAATTATATATCTTGTGTAAATTACTAAGATGACCAATATCGATTGAACCATTGATTCTTGTACATAATTTTTCTTCACCTTGTCACCTTGCGTCTTCCGCTGTGTTTTTCACTTGTCACTTGCGCCGTCACTTATTGCATCACGAGCACAACGTGCACTAAGTCCTCTTGGGTTGCCCTCGCAATTTTTGCTTACAGTGCTGTTATAACTGTTTTGTATGAATTGAGATTTTAAATATATGATGCCATGAGCACTTTTGAAAGAAGATCGGGAGTCTCCCTCTTTTTCGCGTCTGCCTTGTAATGTTGTGTACATACATATGCATTTGCCTTCCTTATTGAATCCGGTTGAGACATTGTTGTAAATTACGCTTAGTTACCCAGATCTCAACCTGGTCTATGGGTTATACTCCTGTTGCTTTTTACCACCTCCCTGGGTCATAGGCCACACGAGATGTGGCTTCTGCGAGGTGTGCCACCTGATGAGTAACACAAAGATGGTAGAGTTGGGTTTGCGATCCCCTTGGGAACAACGGGTCCACACTAATTGTAACTCTGACCACGTCATCTATTTGATTACCCGTCCATGTGGGAACCAATATGTAGGGATGACTACACGAAAGGTGAGGACATGTATAACTGAACACAGAAGCACCATTAGGTGTAAAAAAAAACAATACAAAATTGACAACACACTTCCTAGAGAACGCCCACACAGAGAATGATCTAACATGAACCGTGCTGGACAAACAGAGATTTCATCCAATCTCGGGGGATAAGAAGAGGTCTCTTTTTATCCGGGAACAAAAATGGGTGTACAGATTAAAGAGCCATATTAATGGGCTGAATGAAGACATTCCATGGAATACAGTAAACCGCTAATATCATACTTTCTTTGGACACCAATGTCATAGAATCACTTGTACACTATCCACACCCGGTTAGCTTAGGATAATACTCTGCCTCCCCTAGTTAGCGGGTGTTCTGTTTAATCACCTCATATAGCTATCCAGTTGCCCATAGACTTTCCTATTCATTACATATTTCCCGGGTTGCATCAGCATAGTGCCCCCCCTCCCTATTGTGACAAGAGAGAGGCCTGTTTTTGGGGAAAAAACACCCCTGTTTTCAAATTGCGAAGGTTTATGCTTATGGACGCTCTCCTTATCTGTATTATGAGGCAAGCATAGTGGTATTGGTACCCGTGTTTTTGAGTAAACATGGACCGGACCGGTGTATTTGGGGACTCCTATGACACACACCACGGACATGCAGAGTAGCGGAGATAGAATATAATAATACATACGCTCCTACAGTTCTGCAGTGTTTTCAATCCGGGACTCAATAAAGTTTTAAAACCTGCACGTCAACTTGGTTAGAAGAACAAGGAGCTGGTTCAAAGGCGTCGGGGACGTCGGCATGGTTACAGGGTCACGTGACATACGAACGCTTGCACGCTGCGTTACGTAGTCACGTGACTCGACAATATACACTCATAAGCGAGTGCCTCCCGGCCAACGTTAGCTCTACACGGCGAGCTGGAGACAAAGGTTGAGGCGGAGCACCATCCTTGGAGTAGTAAGGAGAACGGGGAGGGGCACTGTGCAGTGTGAGGATTTATAATTTAGACATAATATTGGGCCGAATCCTAAACGCTATGAATAGCCATATCATACCGGGTGTATTGTAGAGGAAGGAGGTGATGTCGGTAGATGGACACGCTAAGGAAATGCACGATATTTTAACACCCCAATGTTATATATCAAGACGATCTTCAGCAGGATGATGGTTAACGCAACTCCAGTCCTGAAATAAGACAAAAGCTAACCCCGGGAAAATTTTGGCTATAACAAACACACACTGACAGCCGCGGCTACCCAAATCGAGTTGTGGCAACCCAAGTAGTGCCATTGATAGTACGTACAGCATAAAAAACGTTATCATGTGCATGAGACTACCTCACGTAATACGATGTCTTCTTTGTTGATTAATTTCTCCATTTCCCCCAGAGTGTGACAATATGGAGACTCCTCTTCTAAACTCACCAGTTTAAGAATAGCTCATTTGTAAACTCTGTGAGTTATAACTTTTCTGTTCCTCGGTTGGAGGAGGGAGAGGAGAGCGTGATGGGCAATGGCCCTAGCGAAGAACGGTTCGCATGACCTGGGTGTATATGTATATATGTATATATTCTCACTAATAAGCAGACAAGCAAGGTCTGACTATGGATATAAGCTAGGCACCATATTGTGAGGTGGCCTTAACTGCATACAGAGGTGGCAGCGCCTCCATAGAGGTATGAATTGGGTATAAAAAAGAGAGTTGGTTGGTTGAATGGAGTAAGATTGGTTGTATTTGACAACCACAAACCCAGGTACGACTGACCCTGCCCTCTTTTTCACCTTTTTTCTACCCATAGATTCTCTGGAGTAAGTTACTAAATGAACCCCTCATTCTGCGGTCAATTGGTTTTAGAGACCCAACACTGAGGAGTCGGAGGGGATCCATGATTTTCAGAGTTCTGGGATCTGAAAGGTCCTGATGAAAGCTGTGATGACCTGAAACTGTGGGCATTTAAAAAGCAGCCGAAACATGTCGACAATCTGGCAGTAAGGACGGTTGTAGGAACTCCTAATACTTTCCTATCACCACCATCCTTTTTGGTTTTTAATCCTAGTCGGTGGATCTAGGAATACAATTACTTCTAAAAGATACCACTGAACTAGTTTTAATTCTCACTGCACCTTTTTCTTTCGGTGATCCCAGGATCCTTCACGTATATTATTGTTTATATGTGTTTGTATTGTCTTCCCCTCCCTTTTGCTCCACCCCAGTTGTTGGTCTGCGCAGGGGTGTATTGAAGCAAGCCCGATGATGAAGCATGTCACAATTATGTGAGTGAGGGCAGTATTTTTTCACAGAGCACGTGCCACCTCTAATCTAGACCCATACACACTACTCCCCCTTGTGTGCTCATAGTCAACAGAGTGCTCATTGAATTAAAATTACTCTAAGACTTAGGATAACTGTTCTAATCTCAGCCTTAAACACTTGGTCTTTAAGTGCATTAGGAGGAAGTCTCCAGGAAAAAGCATGTGGACCAGGCCATGGAGCTGAAACTTGTAACAGAACAGGCGAATGGTCAGATAGTGTAGTGGGGAGGTGAGGAACTCCAGAGGTGCAGGTGTCCACATCCCTGGTGACCAGCCAGTATTCTATTCTGGGCCACGTATTATGAGAATAAGCAATACATATGCCCTCTGTACTGTTGCTGTGCTGAAGCCGCCAGATGTCAGTGAGATGATTGTCTGTCATGAGTGTTTTCAGTTGGGTTGCAGCTCCCAGGTGTGGTCGACAAGTGTCACTGGATCTGTGTACATATTAGTCAAGTATCAATTTGAAGTCGCCAACCCAAATTACCGCGCCTGGGCCCATAGTAGCTGTCAGACCCCAGACATCGGCAAAGAAGTCAGGGTCCTCCACATTTGGGCGATAAACCAGAGGTTACTAAGGTAGGGTGACCCTGTAGCGTCCCTGCTAGGATAACAAACCTGCCCTGTGTATCGCCTAATACCCGCCACTTGCGTCATAGTAATTCTTTATGAAGGAGTGGTACAATGCCTCGTGCATTATTTGAAGAAGTTGAGACATCTCTGCAATCCATCCCGCGCTTAAACGTGAGTGGCTCGCATCTGTCAGATGTAGCTTCCATGGAAAGCATATGTCAGGGTGATGCCTGTTCAGATATGCAAGCATTAACCTTGCGCCATTTATTGAGCACCCGCACAGTCCATGTCAAAATTTAACAGTGGCCATCGAATATCAGTGGCAGTGTATGCACCATGTCATGCGTGTGGCAGCTGGGATACAGACGTACCTATACCAGTTGATGACTGTGTGACATGAAAAAGAAAAATCTGCTACAACAGAACAAATGTTAAAGAGTACCCACAACATCCACCCCCTCCCACTTCAACTCTACCATTGAGTTGAATGCCCAAATCCTACCCCCCAATCAACACATCAAACCAAAAGTGATACATTATATGGAGAATCATCCTTGGGGGCGCCAAGAGGACCACGCTTACTCCCCAGCTGGAAAGCAGCTGGGTGACCGAGAAAGAAAAGTAGGGAGATAGCATATGTACTCAGTCACCATTCCTGCTTCCTGGGAGGCCGATCAGCATTTGTCCAATCTCTCGAGGCAGTAGAGCTCTCACTGACAAGTATGCCAAGATGTGGTCAGCATGTGGCCAGAAGCTGACCGCCTCCAACCCTAATGGCCCCAAGCAGCAGCGTGACAAACAACTGGTGGTTAGTCAGTGTCGCTGAGTTGGCTGCTAGTCGCTCCTCCAGGAAAGGGTGTTTGTGTTGTTGATGGAGAAGCCAGACCTCGAGAGAACTTTGTCACAGCTTTGGGGTCTGTGAAGTAATGGATTTTCCCATTGAGATTGATACAGAGCTTGGCTGGGTAAATCATATAATAGGGGATGCCAGCTTTTTGCATAATGCATTTGGCAGGCAACAATTCACGTAGTGCAGACTGCACCATCAGAGTGAACTTTTTCTACGGAGAGATGTAGTTTCACTGATATTGGATAGCCTGCCGTTCTCTAGCAAGACGTAAAATGGTGTCCCTACAATTCAAAAGCCGGGTCACAATTGGCCTCCCTGGAGCCCCGGGAGGGGGGCGCGGGCCCAGTGAGTGATGTGCACGCTCAGCCACGAACACAGGAGAAAAGTCATCGTCAAACGGCCCTCAGCATAGTTTCAACATAGGTTTCCATTCTGTCCACGGACATCGATTCAGAAAAAACAGAAGATAAGAGGCCTTTGGCAAAACAGGAACAGTTTGTTTAATTAAACAGTTTGGCAGAGAGAACAGTTACAGGCCCTAGGTTTGAGGCCTGTCTCAATTTACATTTGGTAGATGTCCTTCTTATAAACAAAAACACCACAGATAATAAAAGTTTCTGGCGTACTTTATATGGTGAAGAATGTTGGTTGCTGCCTTTAGAGTCATAAATTAATAGTTACTACAGGTGAGTCTCAACCTCGCGTGCACACAGTGTGGCCAGGGTTGAACGTGTCCAGATTTCCGGCATGTGGAGCGCAGGATCACTACGTGTGCTAGGTGCTGATTAGCTATGTGTTCCTAACTCATACAGCACTTATGGTGTTTTTAGGAGCGCGCGTACCCCCTCTGCAATGTGTGCTTTATTAGGGCAATCTCCCCCGTCCATTGTAATGTTGCAGCGCCTATCTACGGGATTGGTCAAGAGTTTCCTGCCCGAGTGTTTGCCAGCAATCTACGCACCCTCCCACCAGTGACCCATCAATCAGGAATCCCGGTCCTAGGTCTCAGGGCCTGCTTGACTACATATTTGCGAGTCGAGGTAGATGTGGAGTTCAGAACGGGCGATTCTATTAATAAGGACGAGATTTCATTTTTATCGATGAATGCATCGATTTCTATATCAACAGCTCAAACTGTTAACATTCCTAGTTTGGGACCTGATTCTGTCTGGTTTTTCTAACATCGTATATTTTGGACATAAGAGACCTGATAGGCCCCCATATCATTTTTGATTTCATGACACTGACCTTATTTGCACCTGCTGTAACCTTGGACAAAATAACCCTTCACTCTCGCCACCCCACATCATTTGAATGTTAGACAATGAACTACCAACCACCCAAATGCATAATGTGCCTATCACCCCCTTGAACCAAACTGGCCCTTTACCAAAATCCATTGATTGAACCTGTATCTGCATCAGTATTAGTCAACACAACATAATGCCAGTATTTAGGAGCTCTTTGTAACTCTGGAGTGGCAAATGTCTGAAATCGTTTGGACTCACAGCCCCCTGGATACCACCCAGACTGCATCTCTTTTTTTTTTTCCAAAACCAATTTTTTTATTGTCAACAGCCAAGATATGCCTGTCAAGGCCAGGTACCATGACAGTACAATATACATACTAACCATAGTGATGTCGACATTTTGTAGCCAAGTAAACAAAGAAGGATCATATGCATAACAACATAGCATATTAACAATCAACTGAAGTGTCATATATCTAATATTTAATACAGTGCATGTCAAATTGTCCCTAGAGTGAAAAGTTAAGTCACTAATCCCGCGTTCACCCCGCCCTGTGGTAGATGTATCTAATGTTAATCTATTGAGCGATCTGGGATAGGTTCTAAGTAGATCCCCCGGAAGTCCGCCCATCTCTTCCAGATCTTGGAATGTTTCTGGGGGCAACCCCTCGCAGCAAATATAGGTATCTCCAGCCCCATACAAAAATCAAGGCCCTTCTTCCAAGCCCCAAGGGAGGGCGGGGAGGCGTCCTTCCAGGCCTTCGCAAGGTCTCTTCGCTAGTGTAAGGCCCAATAAGAGTAGGTGACGTTTATATATATTGCCCCCGATGTCATCAGTTATATGAAGAAGCGTTAATCTAGGTGAATATGGGATATCCCACCCCAAGACCTGCGACATACAAGCAATAACCCCATGCCAGAGGGTTACCTCGGCTGCATGGCATCGTAGGCAGAGTGGAGATGCAATGAGTCCTGCCCACCAGAGCCGATACCTAGTATAGTATACCCTATGGAGGTACTTGAACTGTATGTACCGTAATTGAGTCGCTATAGCAGCGCCACGTGGGGATTCTAGTGCCTCGGTCCAGTCCTCATCGTCCAAGGGGCCCAAGTCTGTCTGCCAGGCCTCCTGTGTTTTAGATAGAGTAGTAGGGCTATTCGTGATAAGTGTACGATAAACTTTGGTGATCTTATGTCCCCGTAGTTCTCCCATGAATACTTTTGCCTCAAGGGGGCTAAAATCTGGTATGGTCTCCTGGAGTGTGAGGTATGGATATTCTTCCTGTAATTCCTGAAAGGACTTCAGGGTCTGACCATGAAGAACGTCCCCCACGGTGGAAATTCCTATAGCCTCCCATCCCGAGAAGCCAGGCAGCCCAGTGAGCTGCGGTAAGAGGCCATGTTGCCAGAGGGGAGCCTCTTTTGTTATTCTGCCCCACCATCCCAGTTGACGAAGTGTGCGCCTCCAGAGTTGAAAGATTGTGGCAGTCGCCGGCGGTAGAGCTTTTAGGGTCGGGCCTGCATAAAGGATTGTATGTAGGGGTGTGTTGCCCATCAGCCACGGCTCGACTGCGTATGCAAGGTCTGACTATCCCGTACCACCAATCATTTAGTATGAGGAGGTGCGAGGCCGCATAGTAGGCCTGAACGTCCGGTGTTGCTAGTCCACCACAGTAGGTTGATTGAAAACATGTCTTCAATGCCACTCGGGCAGAGCCCCCCCCCCGAGAAAATGCCGAAGGGTAGAGTTTAGTTGCGTGAACCAGCTAGGTAGTATCAGATATGGGTGGTTTTGGAGTTGGTACAATAAGCGGGGCTAGGAGGCCATCTTGAAGATGGCAGATCTGCTGAATAAAGAAAACGGAAGGTGTGTCCAGGAGCGAGTCTGTTCCTTAATTTGCATCCATAGTGGAGCCAAGTTTCTTTCCCATGACAGAGACTGCGAGGCAGCCAGAAAACCCCCCAGATATTTGAAGCCTTCGTGCACCACCATCACCTCATCTGACCACGAGCCCAGAGGGCCTGCATTGCGCATGGGCCACAGGTAAGACTTGCGGGGGTTCATATAGAGCCCAGATGTGTCACCAAACATCTGCATGATCCTGAGCAGTCTGGGTCCCGACCGGTCTGGTCGCATAAGGAAGAATAATACGTTGTCCGCATATAGAGCTATGCGGTCGGACGTTTCCCTAGCCCACTCGAACCCATGAATCTATGCATCCACCTGTACCCAAGCTGCGAGAGACTCCATAGAAGAGATATGGAGAAAGGGGACAGCCCTGACGAGTACCACGCCCTATAGGAAAGATTTGTGAGACAGTGTCCGCGATACGGACGGAGGCAGTGATATCTGTGTAGAGAAGTTGGATATATTTTAGGAGGCGAGGACCAAAATTTAGGTGACTGAGGAGCGCAAAGAGGTATGTCCAGCTGAGGGAATCAAAGGCTCTATCTATATCTGCGAGTAATAAATCAGCTGGTTCACCCAGACGGTCCACCGATGCAATGGCATTGTGTGCGAGTCGGATGTTATGTCGTGTGGTGCGGCCAGACATGAAGCCCGCCTGGTCCGAGTGAACCAGATCTGAGATATATGGGACTCTACGATTGGCTATAATCTTGGCGAGGAGCTTAGCCTCAACGTTGAGGCGTGATATCGGGCGATATGAAGAATGAAGTTCAGGGGGTCGGCCCAGTTTTAGGAACACCGCTATCTCAGCATGTCGCCAGTCTGCTGGGAGACACCGTTCGTCTAGAGCGGCATGGAGCATGGCTAGGTAAGGGGCAGTGAGCATGGATTGATACTTCTTATGGAATTCACACAGAAAGCCATTCGGGCCAGGCGCCCTACCCGGGCGCATCTCGGACAGCGCCTCTTGAATCTCCTCAGCTGCTATTGGGGCATCTAATTCTTCCCTTACAGGGTCTGTGAGGGCACACGGAGGCATGTTGTGTATAAACTTGTGGACTAGACGTGGTGGTATAGTCTCATGGGGGGCATATAGCTCTGTATAATAATCTGCGAAGCTTGCTGCAATTTGTAGGGGATCTGTGTGAACCTTCCCAGCGGGGTCGCACAGACTCGGGATGGAGAGGGGACAGAGAGCTCTTTGGCACAGACGATGTAATAGAGCACTCGATTTGTCGCCCCATTGGTATATCCTGCTGCGGGTAGCTAGCCAGGCCACCGAGCCTCGTCCATAAGCTCACTGGCATACATCTGCTGAGTGTGGAGCAATTGCCTACGTGTGACGTGTCTGTTCGCCTCCCTACTTGCGCGCTCTGCGGCCAGTAGCTGGGCTTACAGCTGTATTAGTTTTTCCCGCCGCAGCCTACGCTGCGCTGTGCAGTATGCAATGTCCACCCCCGAAGTGTGGGCTTCATTGCCTCCCACAAAACTGCAGGCGATTCAACCGACCCGGTGTTGTGAGAGAGATAGTCTGTGATGGCATTATGTATATGTGACCTATATTTGTCATCCTGTAGAAGCCATGGTGATAGGCGCCATCGGAAGGAGGGGCGTTTAGTGTCTAGTCGCTGGTCCAACTGCAGCAGGGAGTGATCCAAAAGGCCCCGGGGTAGTATTTCAGCCGCAGCAAGTCTGTGTATATGCGCAGCTGACATGAAGATGCAATCTATGCGGGAAAAGGATCCGTAGGCGCTAGAGAAATAGGTGTAGCCTAGATCTGTGGGGTGTAGTCGTCGCCAAGTGTCTACCCAATCTAACCCCTGCACCACGGACCCCAGCTTTGACTCACGTGGCTCTGCCGTATAGCCTGCACTGCGCCACCTGTCTATAGAGGGGCATATTATGTCGTTCCAATCTCCCCCGACTAAGGTCAACCCCGGGTGAATTTCTACCCAGAGCCTCATCAAGCGTTCCGTCAGGTGCCATGTAAGGGGCGTAGGAGCGTATATACATCTCAGGACGAGCGACTGGCCATACATTGTGCCCGTAACAATAACATATCTACCGTGGGGATCGGTCCAAGTTTTATCATGTAGGAAGGGGATTCTGCGGTGAACCACTCGCAACCTCTAGCGAATCCGGAATGGAAGGCTTGTACATAGCCAAATCGGGTTAGACATGGAATCCTATTCCCAAGTAGGTGCGTTTCTTGAAATAGTAGAATATCCGCGCCATTGCGTTTGGCTTGGCATAGGATAGCCCCTCTTTTAACCTTACCCAACAGACCTCGGACATTCCAGCTAACCACGCGGAGGCGTCTTTCCTCTAGCCTAGGTATGCTCAGAGACGGGACTGACAATGATGTGTATAAGCGGGGGACTGCATGTGATGTTCACAGGCATAGACATGACAGCAGGATTGGTATGTGTATGACACTTAAAAACAAGGAACAATAACTTTTCCCAACACCCCCCTCCCTCCCACCCCAATACCTCATGAACTTTGAAGCATCTGTCGCGGCATGAGGGCAGTCCGAGCCCCGTCGGGGGTCCGGAGCAGCTCCCAGCTAATGGATCCATATGTGGCTTCCCCTAGACATAGCGATGTCTCCAAAGTCCAAGGGAGAGCATTAAAAAAGAGGGGTGCAGCCCATAACATTGTGCCGTCGACAATGGATAGAAAATTGTTCATTAGAATGATTGGCAAAGTGAAATGTCCTTCATACGGTAGCTTTTGTGAGTCAAACGTGGGATTTGCTACAAGATTTGGAGCTTTTCTTAGATGGCGATCTTCGGTGCCGCTCCCCCGAGATCCGGGGCGACCCACGGCCCCGTCCCCCAGATGAAGAGTCCAAATCAATTCTAGGCGGTGTATGTGGCCTGAGCCTAACATTCTCATCTGTCCAAGCGAACACCTCCTCAGGGGAGTCAAAGAAGTGTGTCCACACTTTGTAGGAGACTCGGTGCCTGGCCGGGAATAGCAAGGAGTATTGAATTTTGAGATGTCGCAATCTTGCTTTCGCCTCAGTGAAGGACTGCCGGCGCTGCTGGACCAGCCTCGTATAGTCCGGGAATATCATGATCTTTTGTGAGGAGAAGAGGAGGGAATCCTTAAGTCTAGCCTGCTGCAGGAGGACATCCCTGTCCTTGAAATGTAAGAATCGAGCAATCAGGGGCCTAGGACGAGCACCCGGTGGTGGCTTTTGTAGCAGGGCCCGATGTGCACGCTCAATCACGAAGCAAGGGGACATGAGACCAGGGGGGAGCCAGTCCACCAGCCATTTAGCTGGAAGTCCGCCTTGTCGCCACCCACGCAGCCCTCGGGGAACCCCACAAAGCGAAGGTTATTCTGGCAGGCGCGCCCCTTTGCATCTTCAGCTCGCGTTGCCAGGCCCTTTGCGACGAATTCCAGGGCGGAGACCTTCTTCTGAAGCTTTGTGACATCGCCCTCCACCGTCGATATCCTGGACTGGGCCTCAGTTATACGCTGTACTGCATTGCGCAGATCGTGCCTGAGGAGCATGACATCGGATCGGACAGCACCGATCTTGGCCTCCAGCATGTCCCTGGATTGTGTTATGGCAGCTAATATGGCGGCATTGTCCGGCATAGGCGGTGGCGGGCTGCTTGTAGTTGGGGCCTGCACAGCGGCACCAGCATATATATCTATTGTACTCTGCCGTGCCGTCGCACCGGGGTTTTTGTCTTTAGTCATGGTGTAGGGATATGGCGTTCGCGGTAGGCGCCCCCGATAGTAGGATCGGTGGGTGAAAGGGAACCAGGTCGAGATGGTAAGAGAGTCTCTTGGGACCCAGGAGGGCCCACCCAAGGCTCCCGGCGATGAGGGGCAGTGGGAGGTCCAGGCAGTCCACAGGCAGTGATTGCACCGACCAGAGACTGGCTCCAGGCCCCGGGTGTACAGTCACCTATAGTGTAGGAGAAACGCAGAGGCAGCGACCGCAACACCGGGCCAGGTGCCAACGCTCCGTCAGCTTCCCCCTGGAAATTTCTTCCTCTAGCCTCCGATATATGGCACGAATCGCACACACTTAGGCAGAGAGGGGAATGAGGCGCCACCCTCCCGCGGCGATCAATTCACTCGAGCAGCCCAGTCATTGGAGCGCACAAGTCAGTAGCATGGCCCTACAGCAGGATCCCAACAGTCAATTGCCGCCCCAAGACCACCAGGCCCAGCAGTGAAGGCCCAGTAGCAGGGTACACAGTTCATAGCTCACTTCAAAACTAGCTCACCAGGATTCAGAGCGTCGGTGGGGTCTATCGCAGGGATCAATGTCACCCACGGCCGTAACCACGTCCTTGTGGCGGTCGCCGGTGGGCAGATGGAGTTGGATGTGCCTTTGGGCAATGGAGCAGCTCCCTTCCACGCTGCACCAGGCCACATGGAGCAAGGGCGGGCAGGCACGCCGCGGCCCGATATGGCCGCCGAGTCATACCAGGCCACTTGCGGCAAGAGCTGTCCCGCAGCCGCCTGCCCCCCACCTCCAATGGGCGGCGATGGGGCGCACACAAGTTTAATAAGGTCACGCTGCGGCCCAATACGGCCGCCGAGTCTCGACGGCCACCTGGAGCAGGCACTGCCCCACCGCCGTCAACACCCCTCCACTGGCGGTCAGCAATTCAGCGCAGTGTCCACTTCAGCCCGCCGCAGCTCCTCAGTGTCGCCCCGCACGCAAGGGCGAGGATCTGCAGGCCGCAGTCTCTCCTCAGCGCCCGGACGTCTCACGGGCGGAGCAGATGAGTCTGACATGGCTCATGGGGGGCCGCCAGGTACGAAGACCAGTCCCTCAGGATATGGCACCGCATGAAGGGCCAAAACGGCAGGATAATTAGGCGGGTTAATGCGGGGCTACGACAGCTCGCTTACACCGCGTCCGCCATGTTGGACCGCTAAGCCCAGACTGCATCTCTTTGATCTGTCATTCCTGTTCCAAGCAGGGACCCATCATGCCTTCAACCAGTCACTACTGTAGCGCTTCTTCATTTTTTCAGCCTCTGCATTTATATTTACTATTGGAGGTCAGTTCTTTGGGCCTTATTCACGTACCCACATCTTATGTTCAATACTTTTCCCGAGACCGCTCTCCATGTTGGACATTATCGAGGGCAACTTCTCCATTAGGTCCACCTCTCACCTGTGTTTGACTCCGTCATGACCTCTTGTCTCACTCTTCTTACCACCACTTTCTATGCATCAAGGTGAGGATTTTCCTTTTACCCTGCAATCTGCCACCAAGCTTGTTCTAAGCATCATCAGGGTCTAATTAATGCTATGTCCTCCTTTCTCCCACCAGTCAATTTCACAGGAAACTAATCATATGTTTAAGATTTGTATTCCGCAGTCTTTTTTTGACATCATCAAAACTGTGTCTCTGTTTTTGTACTGCTTGGATGAAATCTGGGAACAGAAGCACCCTCTTATTCTCGTATGGGATAGCTCCCTGTCTTCTTGCTGTAGACTGATGTCTTTATGTCTAAAGTTTTCTCAAATGTGTATTGTTCTGGTTAGAATTGAAAATCAGTCCATTTTATGAGAAGTATAGTGGCAGGCAGGCCATTTCGTGTACCATTAGGCTCACTGTCCACAACCTATTTAAATGTGCAGGCTCTTTCTTTGTAATATTTTTGCTTTGGAATGTCAGGGTCTGTAAGCCATAACACCTGAATCTATCACGGTTGGAGTTGCTTAACTTACTTTCCACACAATTCATGTGCAGATATCATTTATACGAGTGTGCGTTGCAGTCAGGAGCCTTGAGAAAGAATACTTTTTATCTTCAGTTCTTTTAGCGTATTTAGCTTCCATTTTATATCACTGTGCCATCCATTTTATTTAAATGCTTAAATATGCTTGAACATTGGGCGTTGCAGTTGTGTGCAAAGGGTATAGATTTCCGAGAAATGTTTGTACTCAGCTAAGTTCTTCAGAAAAGGCTTGTATCGTATGTATCCAAAATGCAAGTGTTAGTTTCACCCACATTTTTGTTCTGCTAGAGTGCCTAAGCCCACTTCCTTGAATTTGCATGTATTAACACATTTTGCATAGGTTCAGGTGAGTCTTGGAAATAAAGCAAATGCTCCATTGTTGTTTTCAGAAACTGATCTAGTGTTAAGTTCTTAACTTGGTCTGCCTACAAGTTCTATTCACTTACGTGTGTATTTTTACTTCACCTCGGCATGGCCAACATAGTTTTGACATTGAACCGTCCAACAGTTGCCACTGATAGGGGGTTAAATCAACTGATTGCCATTCCAAAGGGTCAGGAAGCTTAGTGGCGTCAAGCAGTAGCGGTGTAGCTCTAAGATGTGGATCCACTGAGTGGAGTACTGCAGAGAAGGTCCACAAGTTGTGTGCTGTCGAGCGGCCAGGAACAAACCCGCCTGATCTGGACCGACCATATCTGGTAATAGATGGAGAAGGCAGGATACTATCAGTTTACCCAGAATTTTGTTACCTACAGTAAGCATAGACAGTGGTCGATAGGAGTCGCATTGACAGGGAGGCTTATCCGGTTTCAGTATGGTAACAAGTAACACCTCCCTGAGGCAGGGTGGCAATACACCATGCATCAAGGATTTCTCATACATCGGCAGGAGGAGAGAAGCGAGAATTTGAGCATATGCTTTGTAAAAGGCTCCTGTTAGGCTATCCAGGCCCGGTGCCTTATCCCCAGGCATTCTTTGGATGACCTGCAGTATCTCCTCAGCTGTGAAAGGTGCATCCAGGAGCTGGCGGTGTGAGTCGTCAAGCCAGAGCAATTGTATTGTGTCAAAGTAGGAGTCCAAGGCGGCGGGATCATGAGGCGGTGAGGAGGCGTACAAGTCAGTATAGTACGCAGTATGACATGTTGGATAGCGTAACGGCCCATATGGGCCGTCCGCCTATCATCCACCTGTTCTGCGATGTAGTAACTGGCCCAGGGTTTGCGAAGTAATCCAGCAAGGGTCCTACCTGCCATATCTCCATCACCATATCTTCGAGCAATTGCATGTTTGTCAAGGAAATGTGTTCCCTGGAACGCTGCCTCCTCATACTTTGATAGTTCACTCTTGATGGACAATAAGGTGCTCGTGTTCTCAGAAACGAAAAACTGGAGTTCTAGTGTGCAGATTTCCATTTTGAGTTGGGTAAGATCCCTACGCAGCTCTAGCAGCACTCCTGCCTGTTTGGCGATGCACAGCCCTCGGATTACCACCTTAATCGTCTCCCAAACAGATGAATGGTAGTCAACAGAGTGCTCATTGAGTTAAAAATACTCTAAGACTTACTTCAGGTGTCTCCTACCAGTAGCTCACAGACACCTTTAAAGTAGCTCACAGCCTTGAGTTATTTTTTAAATAAGCACAGGGTCACATTTTCCATTTAAAGTAAAGGGAAGGCTGTGTTTATTTTACATTATTATCTTCAGGCAGCAGATAGCAGGGCCTGATAATGAGCAGTGCTGGTGTCAGATTTATGACCCAGGGCACAGAGGTGAAGAACTGAAGCACTGAGGTATTTAAATCTTAAATAAAAGTCCTTGTCAACTAAATATTGGAGCACAAGAACAGAATGATGTTTCTTAATGCTTTTAAATTCAAGAAAATTAAAATGAAGAGTTAACTTAATGATTAAGTTAACTCCTCATATTAATTGCATCCCATTTTAAAGCATTGCATTTACCAACAGAAGGCCTCTTGCTCCCAGTGGCCAGTAGACACTGTGCCATATTTATAACTGAAAGATACTGTCATTTTTTTCAAATGGGAGAAATTTAAAGTGGATAAAAATATTTTTAGGAAACATTGAGTCAATATTTTTCCCCACTTTCAATTAAGCCAATTAAGTCTTAATATTTTACAAAGCATATTTCTTTACTTGAAATTCCTCCTATTTAAACAAATGGTTGTATTTTCTGTTATAAATATGGCACTGTGTCTACAGACCACTGGGTGCTAAATGCAACACTTTAAAATGGGGGAAAATGTAAATGGTGAGTTTTATGGAATCCATATAAATGTAAAGTTAACTCTTCAGTTAAATGTTCTCCCATTTCAAAGTGTCACTTTTACACACAGCAGTAATTTTGCTCCCCGTGGCTGGTAGACACACTGTTATATTTATAACTGAAGAATAAAGCCATTTTTTTCAGTGGGAGGAATTTAAAGTGCAGAAAAATGTTCTATAGTATGAAAATGTTTTTGCAGAACATTTCTCTGCACTTCTAATTTCTCCCATTAAAGAAAATGGTTGTATGTTCATGTTATACATTTAAGAGTGCCACATATTACAAAAGGTATGTCCTGTGACACAAGTACACACAACACAGACTCTCATTCACCCATACACATATATCTTGTTCATACGCACACATTTACGTACATCCCCAAAGACCTTGCTCTCACTGACGCACATGATAGCCCTGTTAAAGTGCCCCTAGTCAAAGTATTTTGTTCAGACCATAGTTTTGTCTCTGTGGACATTAGGCTTAAATTCAATGAAACTAGACGTGGTGGTGTCTGGTAACATTGCACAAGTGGCTTGGCCTTCGCTAGCTCACAATGATTTTTACTGATGAGAAGTAGCTCTCACTACAGAAAAGGTTGGAGACCCCTACTCTAGGATAACGGTTCTAATCTCAGCCTTAAACACTTGGTCTTTACAGAGACATCTTAAGGATTTTGGGGGCCCTGAGCCAAAGATATTTTGGGGGCCCCTGTTCAGAACCATTTTTGAATTTATGATCCAGTTTCAGCTCTTTCATACCCTCTTTGGCCAGGTCATTGGGCGCACAATCGCACTCGTCCAAATTCTACATGTGTTCACAGGTGCAGGTGTCCACATCCCTGGTGACCAGCCAGTAGTCTATTCTGGACCAAGTATTATGAGAAGAAGCAATACATGTGTCCTCTGTACTGTTGCTGTGCTGAAGCCACCAGATGTCAGTGAGATGATTGTCTGTCATGAGTGTTTTCAGTTGGGTAGCAGCTCCCAGGTGTGGTCGACGAGTATCACTGGATCTGTGTACATATTAGTCAAGTATCAATTTGAAGTCGCCCACCCAAATTACCGTGCCTGGGCCCATAGTAGCTGTCAGACCCCAGACATCAGCAAAGAAGTTAGGGTCCTCCACATTTGGGCGATAGACCCGAGGTTACTAAGGTAGGGTGATCCTGTAGCGTCCCTGCTAGGATAACAAACATGTCCTGTGTATTGTCTAATACTCGTCACTTGCACCATAGTAATTCTTTATGAAGGAGTATTGCAACGCCTCGTGCATTATTTGAAGAAGTGGAGACATCTCTGCAATCCATCCCGCGCTTAGACGGGAGTGGCTCGCATCTGTCATATGTAGCTTCCATGGAAAGCATATGTCAGTGTGATGCCTGTTCAGATATGCAAGCATTAACCCTGCGCCATTTATTGAGCACCCGCACAGTCCAGGTCAAAATTTAACAGTGGCCATCGAATATCAGTGGCAGTGTATGCCCCATGTCATGCCTGTGGCAGCTGGGATACAGACGTACCTATACCAGTTGATGACTGTGTGACATGAAAAAGAAAAATCTGCTATAGCAGAACAAATGTTAAGGAGTCCCCATAACATCCACCCCCCTACCAGTTCAACTCTACCATTGAGTTGAACGCCCAAATCCTACCCCTCAATCAACACATCATACCAACAGTGATACATTATATGGAGAATGATCCTTGGGGGGCGCCAAGAGAACCACACTTACACCTTAGGCGGAAAGCAGCTGGGTGGCCGGGAAAGAAAAGTAGGTAGATAGCATATGTACTCAGTCACCATTCCTGCTTCCTGGGAGGCCGATCAGCACTTGTCCAATCTCTCCAGGCAGTAGAGCTCTCACTGACAAGTATGCCAAGATGTGGTCAGCATGTGGCCAGAAGCCGACTGCCTCCAACCCTCATGGCCCCAAGCACTAGCATGGCAAACAACTGGTGGTTAGTCAGTCGCTGAGTTGGCTGCTAGTCACTCCTCCAGAAAAGGGTGTCCGTGTTGTTGAAGGAAAAGCCAGACCTCTGGAGAACTTTGTCACAGCTTTGGGGTCTGTGAAGTAATGGATTTTCCCATTGAGATTGATACAGAGCTTGGCTGGGTGAATCATATAATAGGGGATGCCAGCTTTTTGCATAATGCATTTGGCAGGCAAAAATTCACGTTGTGCAGACTGCACCATCAGAGTGAAATTTGTCTACGGAGAGATGTAGTTTCACTGATATTGGATAGCCTGACGTTCTCTAGCAAGATGTAAAATGGTGTCCCTGTAATTCAAAAGCCGGGTCACAATCAGCCTCCCTGGAGCCCCGGGAGGGGGACGCGGGCCCATTGAGTGATGCGCATGTTCAACCATGAACACAGGAGAAAGGTCATCGTCAAACGGCCCTCAGCATAGTTTCAACATAGGTTTCCATTCTGTCCACGGCCATCGATTCAGAAAAAACAGAAGACAAGAGGCATTTGGCAAGACAGGAACAGTTTGTTTAATTAAACAGTTCGGTCGAGAGAACAGTTACAGGCACTAGGTCTGAGGACTGTCTCAATTTACATTTGGTAGATGTCCTTCTTATATACAAAAACACAACAGATAATAAAAGTTTCTGGCGTACTTTATATGGTGAGGAATGTTGGTTGGTGCCTTTGGAGTCATAAATTAATGGCTACTACAGGTGAGTCCCAACCCCGCGTGGACACAGTGTGGCCAGTGGTGAACGTGTCCAGATTTGCGGCATGGGGAGCGCATGATCACTATGTGTGCTAGGTTCTGATTAGCTATGTGTTCCTAGCTCATACAGCATTTATGGTGTTTTTAGGAGTGCGCGTACCTCCTGTGCCATGTGTGCTTTATTAGGGCAATCTCCGCTGACCATTGTAATGTTGCGGCGCCTATCTATGGGAGTGGTCAAGAGTTTCCCGCCCAAGTGTTTGCCAGCCAGCTACGCACCCTCCCACCTATGACACATCAAACAGGAATCCCGGTCCTAGGTCTCAGGGCCTGCTTGACTACATATTTGAGAGTCGAGGTAGATGTGGAGTTCAGAACGGGAGATTCTTTTAATAAGGATGAGATTTCATTTTTATTGATGAATGCATCGATTTCTATATCAATAGCTCAAACTGTTCACATTCCTAGTTTGGGACCTGATTCTGTCTGGTTTTTCCAACATCGTATACTTTGGACATAAGAGACCATATCATTTTTTATTTCATGATACTGACCTTCTTTGCACCTGCTGTAACCTTGGACAAAATAACCCTCCACTCTCGCCACCCCACATCATTTGAATGGTAGACATGGAACTACCAACCACCCAAATGCATAATGTGCCTATCACCCCCTTGAACCAAACTAGCCCTTTGCCAAAATCTATTGATTGAACCTGTATCTGCATCAGTATTAGTCAACAAAACATAATGCTAGTATATAGGAGCTCTTTGTAATTCTGGAGTGGCAAATGTCTTAAATCATTTGGACCCACAGCCCCCTGGATATCTCTTTGATCTGTCATTCCTGTTCCAAGCATGGACCCATCATGCCGTCAACCAGTGTCCATGATGGCATCACTACTGTGGCGCTTCTTCAGTTTTTCAGCCTCTGCATTTATATTTGCTACTGGAGCTCAGTTCTTTGTGCGTTATCCATGTAGCCACATCTCATTTTCAATACTTTTGCCTAGACCGCTCTCCATGTTAGACATTATCGAGGGCAACTTCTCCATTAGGTCCACCTCTCACCTGTGTTTGACTCCGTCATGACCTCTTGTCTCACTCTTCTTACCACCACTTTCTATGCATCAAGGTGAGGATTTTCCTTTTACCCAGCAATCTGCCACCAAGCTTGTTCTAAGCATCATCAGGGTCTAATTAATGCTATGTCCTCCTTTCTCCCACCAGTCAATTTCACAGGAAACTAATCATATGTTTATGATTTGTATTCCGCAGTCTTTTTTTGACATCATCAAAACTGTGTCTCTGTTTTTGTACTGTTTGGATGAAATCTGGGAACAGAAGCACCCTCTTATTCTCGTATGGGACAGTGCCCTGTCCTCTTGCCTCCTGGAGACTGATCCCTTTATTTCTTTAGTTCATAAAGTTAGCTAGGATAGCCCTAGAAATTGGATCAGGTGCCATCAGAGTGACCGGTGTCATGTACGCCCTTTCAGCAGAGAAAAATGATGACAGTCATTTTGCCTTCATTACCTTTTGAAGCCATTCTTTAAAGGACAGATTAATACTGGGTCCTCAGATTTTTCTGATATGCTAATAAAATGAACATTATTGCGCATTGATCTGCCTTCAGCTTTTTCATGGCTTTGTGTAGGACCGGGGTGTCATTCATTAGTTGGTTTACACAGCCCTGTGCATTCTGTACTTCAGCGACAGTATCGAGGCGTCCCTTTTCCTCCCATCCTCGCATTCATTGTCTTTTTAAAAAAAAAAAAAAAATTTGAGAATGAAAAGATAATAAACAATACAATGGTTAAAAGAGATGAAACAGGTTAAACAAATTACAGAGTTAATAAACTCATTTAAACAAGAAATCTCTTAATAACATAGAAAAAGTGCCATACAAATCTAGTACTAAGAAAAAACGACAAAAAATGAAATACATCAATAATAATTATATATAGTACGTGAATTTTATATAAAAAGGAAAAGGAGGTTGAAAGAGGGAAAGAGAGGAGAGGAGGCAGAAGAGAACATATATAAGGATAATCATAAGTATTAGGAGAATGATGAGTGTGAGGATAGAAAAGTGGTAAAAGGTAACCAAAGTAAATCAGATTTTATCTTTTGAGATAACGAAAAAGATGAAACAGAAGTTATTCTATGTTCATCACAAATAGGGCTCCACCAAATAAAGAAAGATAGTTTAGAATTATCTTTCCAACAAGTTAGTATAACTTTAAATGCAAGAGCAATAAAAAGGTCGGATAAAATAGTTTTTGAAGAAAGATGATTAAAATCAGCAGATATAGTCCCCCAAAAATATTTTGAATAGAGAATGGAATATTACATTAAAAAATCAATAAACATTTAGACCATATAGCTTTCCAAAATTCATTCACTTTAGGGCAATAATAAAGTAGGTGCGTCAAAGTACCATCAGAGGAGAGACATGACCAACATAAGGGAGAAATAGAGGGGTCAATTTTTGAAGAGAAAGGAGGGAGTAATAACCACTCTATTGTATATAAAAAATAAAGATTGTGTAATATTGGCAGCTTTAGAGGTACTAAAAAATATTCGCCACATTTGATCCCATTGATGAACAGATAGTGATTGAGATAAATCATTTTCCCACAAAAGTTCAATAGAGGATTTGTTCCTTGTAGTAATAGGGGAAGACATAGTTGTATAAATGAAGGAGGCTCTAGGGGAAGAATCAGTAGTGATATTGTATAGAGGTGTCATAGGGGTAACTGAAGTAACATCGGATGTAAAGTTATTGTTTATTAAAAAGGCTTGAAGTACGGGAAATAATAGGTTATATTGTTGAATGTAAGAATCAGGGAGACCATATCTTTCTTGCAATTGAGGAAAGGGTATGCTGGAATTATTAGATATCAAATGATACACATAAAAAATACCCTTTTCTTTCCAATGTTTAAAGTAAAATGATTTATGGTGAAATTTGATAAATTTGTTATACCAGATAGAGGAAGCAAGAAATGATTGACAAAAGTCAAGTCCTTGGGTAAATAGAGTTTATAATAAATGATTGGAGTATTTTAAAATTGGGTATTTAGAGATGAATGTACAATTAGACATAAAAACAACATCCTGAAAAGAAAAGTCATGTAATAAAGAACGTTCAAAAACAACCCATGTTGGTATAGGGGAATCATGGTATTCTTTAGACATAGCATAGAATTGTCGAATTAAGAAGGCAGTGTGATATAACTTATAATCAGGAAATCGTACACCACCCTCCGTCTTTGGTTGAATTAATTTAGATAAAGCAATATGGACACGTTTATTATTCCAAAGGAATTTAGTACAAATTGAAGTAATCTGGGAAAAATAATAATTAGGGATTCTAAAGGGTAACATCGAAAGCATAAAAAGAACATGAGGAACAATCATCATTTTAATGGAGAAAAATAATGGAGACCAGGAAGATAATAGCTTATGAAGTTTAAGTTTTAAAGGGGTGAGGTTTTGAACTAGTGTATCAGGTATGGTGGAAGAGAACCATACTCCCAGGTATTTAATCTTATGGGGACACCAAGTAAAATGAGTCTTATCAAACATGTAGCGATAACAAGAGGAATTTAGCAGTAAAATCTCAGTTTTAGAGAAATTTTACTTGTACCCAGAAACATTGGAATACAAACCAATCTCTTGCATAAAAGGATCTAGGGAATCGGAAGGGTTGGACATATAAATTAGGATATCATCTGCATATGCGGAGAGTTTAATTTCATGAGAATTGAGTTTAAAACCAGTTATATCCGGTTTTACTGATACGTTCAAGATAAGGTTCTAAACAAAGAAGAAAAAGTAACGGAGAAAGAAGACAACCCTGTCTAGTGCCCCTGTGTAGTTTAAAATAGGGAGAAAAATGACCATTGACAAATACACAAGCGTGTGGTTCAATATATAGCAATTTGATATAAGAGATAAATTTATGACCAAAACCAAACCAACGAAGAGTAGAAAACATAAATTGCCAATTTATACGGTCAAAAGCTTTTTCAGCATCAAGTGACAAGGCTACTAGGGGAGAAGAGTATTTTTTCCAAAGGGCAAGGATGTTGGAAAACATTCTGGCATTGTCGGATGCAAGTCTGCCCTTAATAAAACCAGCCTGGTCAGGATTAATAAGGAGTGGAATGATATTCTCCAGACGAGATGCTAACATTTTAGCAAAAAATGTACAATCGTAGTTGACTAGCGAGATGGGGCGATAGTTTTTACAAAGTGCAGGGTGTTTATCTGGTTTGGGTATAATGACAATAAGGGCTCCCAAAAAGAACCACTAGCTTTAGAGCTAGATAAAAAAGAGTTAAAAAGTTCTAATAATTTAGGAGCAACAATAGAGGAAAAGGATGAAAGGAGTTCAATGGAAAAACCATCTGGGCCAGGGGTTTAGCCTTTTTTAAGAATTAAGAGCATCAATAATTTCTTGAAGAGAAATATCTTTTTCAAGGGATAGAAGAGTATCAGGAATGGGAGGAGGTTTAGGAATTCCTTGAAAAACGTTTTAATATCACCTTCGTAAGGAGTTGTATCTTCTGTATAAAGTAGTTCATAATAGGATTGGAAGGTATACACAATTTCAGGGTCGGAGGACAACATCTTGTCAGAGCGAATAGGACCAATAGTTTTCCGTTCCGATTTGATTTTTAAATAATTGGCCAACATTTTACCCGCCTTATTTTGGCCTCCATGGTATTTGGATTTAATTTTAAGAAGGACATTACAAGCATCGACTGTAGCAGTTTTATTCAGGGCAGACTTGGCTTTATTCAGTTCCTGTAAGTTTGAGGAGGATTTAGAGGAGAAGTAAGTATGTTCTAAAATCTTTATCTTTCGGAGAGCTGAGAGATACTCAGCATTTAATACCTTTTTCTTTCTGGCAGAGTAAGTAATAGTAAAGGCCCTAAAGGAAGCCTTAAAAGCATCCCAATTATTGTGAACAGAGGTATCTATAAAGTGATTAAGTTGAAAAAATTAATTAATAAAAGAGGTTGCTTTCAAAATGAAGGTTTGGTCTGATAGCAGGGAATTATCAAAACGCCAACGGCCTTGCTTGCAGGTATTGAGAGACATATCAAAAGAAGATAACACAGGAGCATGATCAGAAATAAAAATAGAACCAATTTCAGACGATTGAATGGAGGGAGTAATGATTTGGAAACCAAAATATAATCAATACGAGACATAGTATGATGTAGATTAGAAAAAAATGTGAATTCATATATATCAGGATTACATGTTTTCCATACATCAAAGAATGGACGAGAGGAGATGGCGGACTGAAAGGCTTTGTGAGACTTATCAGGTTTAAACTTACACTTAGATTTCCTGTCAGTAAATGGATCTAACCAGTCACTAAAATCACCACCAACAATTATATTGGGATTAGGGATAGAAGAAAGTTTTAATTTAATGTTTTGCCAACATTCGGGGTCACATTTAACAGGGCTATAAATATTGAAGAGAGTGACTTGTTTTTGAGATATAATTGCATCAACCAAAACCCATCGTCCATTCAAATCACATTCAGTTGATAAAATTTGCACATTCAATGACTTGTGGAATAGAATAGCAACACCACCATGACGATTAACAGCAGGAGAGAAAATAACCTGATTAACCAATTGACGTTTAAGTTTAAGTGATTCAACATCATTACAGTGCGTTCCCTGTAAAAAGGAAATATGTGTGTTAAGCATGGATAAATGAGAAAGTACCTTTTGACGCTTGACGGGATGACCTAGACCACGAACATTCCACGAGACAACATTAAACATGTTGTGGGGTGAGGGAAAACATACGAGAACAGGAACAACGGGCTGCATGACCAATAAAAAAGACAAAGAGACACCATTTATCGACCATCAAGTAATATAAAAAAAAGGTAGTTATGATAGAAAGAAAATTAAGAAAAGGAAAAACACTCATGTAGAGGCAAGGATAGTAATAGGAGGAAACCAGGAAGAAAGAAGTCAAATAAAGGGGAAGGAGGGCTGAGGATAAGGAAGTATGAAAGAAAGAAAAGAAGGACAGATCAAGGATAAAAATCCAGATCTGAATTGAAAGGGTTTAAGGTAGGCTGAGGACCTGCTTACGTTGAAAACAAGAGCAGCAACAGAGAAAAAAACTATAAAAGTTATATAGTAAGTAGCCATAGATTAAAGTGAAATATGGAGAGAAAAAAAAGGTAAAGTTAAACATAACTATGTTAGAAAATAAGAATACTAGTAATATTCATAGTAAGATATAAGAAGACAAACCAAAAGTGAGATTAGTGATAGAGAAGTGCACATTAAAAGTAAAAATCAAAAGAGAAAAAATAAAGAGGAGAAAAAGAAGAAAAAAAATCAGTAGAAGAAAACTGAACATCTTGGAAAATATCAAGGATTAGTCTCCATATTGTGGTTTGCTATACTTTGCAGAAAAGTTTTCAGTTTCACCAGGTTGTCAAAAGACTGTGAGGTGCCTTCATAGGTGATCTTACAAAGGCAAGGATGAAGAATACCATATTGAATGTTCAAATGTCTCATCTGGGGACGAAGAGCTAAGAATTCTTTACGACGGACATTGGTTGCGTTAGAAACATCTTGTGAGATAAACAGATTATGGCCAGAACAAATAAGATGACGTTTTATTTTAGCAGCCTTCAGGGCACACATCAAATCAGTAAATTCCAGAACGAGCATTATAATGCCACGTGGTTTGGATGAGTGGGGTTGAAGACGTCCCAAACGATGTGCACGCTGAATATTAAGCGGTGGTGTAGGAGGAAGATCCAGGAGGTCTGAAAGAAATTTCTTCAGGAAGACCAAAAGATCAGGACCCTCAATGTTCTCCGGAAGACCATACGGGCGAAGATTGTTCCGTCGATTTTCAAGGTCTTCGGTGTGGAGCTTAAGTTTCTGAATTTCTTGTTCTAACATAGGAATCTTGGTAGTTACATCTTGAAGGTCTCCCACACGTTGTTCCAACTCTGACATCTTCCCCTCCATAACAATCCATCGATCCTCAATTTGTTGCAATTTTTCGTTAGTAGTAACCATAAATGGTTGCAGACCACGTACAGATACAGAAAGTATGCTGTTCCTAATTATGAGACAAGAGAAAACTAGGGGAACCGGTTTTCCGTGGTCATGAGAAGTAGGAGGACGGGGATTCCTCCTCTTGGAATTTGGGACTCTCACACACTCGGCTGGGTGTCATGCTTCATCATAGGGATGCTCCTCGTCAGGTCAGCGCTGCAATACCTGACGGGCTCCCTATGAGGGGCTCTTTGGCGGAGATCTTTTATTCCAAATTGCCGTTTGGTGCCTGGTGGGTGAGGGGCCTAACCAGTGTAGATGAGTGAGTGGAGGTGTGTAAACTGAAGGAAGTTTAAAACAGGTTTGGAAGTACCAACGAAAACAATTTTAATCAATAGGTCTCCCAACCTGATTAAAAGAAACAAAGGCGCATGTCTGAGGTTATGTCTTAGGTAGGGCGCTCTATTGTGTGGTCAACATGTTTCTCGCCTGGTAGTCAATCAATCTGGTGGCAATTCGTCAGGACCTTCTAAAATCAAATCTATCTACACACTGGTGGTTATATGGTGTAATCTACCTCTTTAAACCAGCCTAACACATACTATGTGTAGTACCTGATAGAACATGACCAACCCCAGTCGGGTTTCTCATTTTACTTCATCAATACCCGGCAGGTATCACACAAGGAATTTCCATATGTAGTTTGCTGAATCAGCAACAGGCTCTCTGACCTACCAACTTCTGCCGGGACCTCCCGATCCTGATCCTGACGAATCGCCACCAGATTGATTGACTACCAGGCGAGAAACATGTTGACCACATAATAGAGCGCCCTACCTGAGACATAACCTCAGACATGCGCCTTTGTTTCTTTTAATCAGGTTGGGAGACCTATTAATTAAAATTGTTTTTGTTGGTACTTCCAAACCTGTTTTAAACTTCCTTCAGGTTACACAGCCCCACTCACTCATCTACACTGGTTAGGCCCCTCACCCACACGGCACCAAACGGCAATTTGGAATAAAAGATCTCCGCCAAAGAGCCCCTCATAGGGAGCCCGTCAGGTATTGCAGCGCCGACCTGACGAGGAGCAGCCCTATGATGAAGCATGACACCCAGCCGGGTGTGTGAGGGCCCCTAATTCCAAGAGGAGGAATCCCCGTCCTCCTACTTCTCATGACCACGCAAAACCAGTTCCCTTAGTTTTCCCTTGTCTCGTAATTAGGAACAGCATACTTTCTGTATCTTTACTAAGTTTGGGCACGAATGCTGGACCTGTCCAAAAAGCCCAGAGTCCCTCCTTTGTGATTTGCAGACCATGTACCTCATCTAGGAGAGAGTCCATTACAGGATTCTGGGATCATAAAATAGGAGAAGGATGGTAATTTTTTGCTCTTTTCGGTTTAGTACCTGAAGAGGATGGTTTGGAAGATATATGTACATCACTGGCCATCTTGTTATAATGAGAGGAACGTTTTGTGAAGATGTGAAAGAAACAAGTCTGGACCAGTGAAGCGAATAGGAGGTCGCAAAAACCTGGTCTCCCAAATTTTGTGGAAGTGCTGTAGTAATATATCCACAATAAGGCTATCAAAGAGGCAGACCCAGGTTATGGATAAAAAAAAGTCATTAAACCGACATATCTGAGAAGGCATACCTTCACAGGTAACATCAGCCCAACATCAGACCAATGGAGTGAAATCACCGCTTGCAGCAACCAGGTCTGAAAATTTAAGACAGTAAAGAGGTCCCAGTTAAGTTAGGGAACACTCATAGAGAGGGAGCACTAAGTATTGTCAAAAAGAAAAAAAAAAGCTGTGACGCGAGCGACGCGGTCTAAAATGGCGGCCGCTTGCGTCTATGAGGAGAAAATCACTGCCGCAGCACATGGGTCTCAAAAAGCACCCTCATGGTGCAAAACGACATGTGGGCTTACCGCCGGCGTTAAGGGGCTGCAGACCGCATCCGTATGAAGTGGAAGCGGTATAGAAGAGGCCACAAAATTGTAATAAGCTCCGCGTCGGAGTTCACGGGAAAGTCACCATCTTGAGTCGGCGTCGAAGCCACGCCCCCCGCATTCATTGTCTTGAACTCCGTTCTCAACATGTTCACTTCAGTGTTAAAAGTGTTAATTTTGTTCTCCATGGACAATGGATGTAGTCACCGCCTGAAGGTCTCTTGTCCTCATGTATCTGGTATAGTGCCTGTCTGTTTTCCATCTACGGCTGCCAGCGGTGGCTCTTTCGGAAGTGAATTGCATCCAAGTGTAAAATAATAATTAGAAAATAAATTAAGGTGTATTTGATTAATTTAGTTTATTACTAAACATTTAATTTGATACGGTAATGTGCTGTAACATTTTAGGATAATTATTTTGAGTTTATGTACATTTTTATTTTACATTAAAATGTTTTTAATGTTTGTTTTTAATAATTAATAAACTGGTTTTAAAAAAAATTAATAAACATTATTTTTCCCTCTACCTATCCTGATGGTGGACACCTCAGCCTACTTGTGAAAAGTTATTAGTGGCTCCGCCCCCTATTTGAGGGAATGGAGACCAGGGCCGGACTGGCCGTAGCGGGCACCGGGCATTTCCCCGGTGGGCCGCCAGGGTGGGGGACGATTTTGTGCCCCTAGGGGCCGTTTTTGTTACAGGGCCGTTTTTGCAGCATAGCTGCAAAATCGGCCCCTGTAACAAAATCGGCCGAAACCGGCCCTGGCAAACAGCTCGGCCGCACTCCGAACACTCCGGAGGGGCCGGCCGAGCACTTTGCCAGGGCCGGTTTTGTTTCCCAGTCCGGCCCTGATGGAGACCTATAAATCTATGCTCGTAGTAAATTTATACTCAGAAACAGTGAATAGCAAAAAAGTGTAACGTTCACGAGTAAATCTACACATGTAAATTTGCCTTTGTGAATTCGCCCCATGGTATTATAATTTGTCGATAAACATGGGATTTCAAGTTGTGTGCACTTTCGATTTCTTTCCCTGTGCAGTTGTTGTCACATAAAGCTTGGGCTCTCAAAGCTACTGTCGTTCAAAGAGTGAGAACTAGTCACCATAGGTAACTAAAGGTTAATGTATTTTGGATTAAAAGAGCGTGCTGTGAATATGTAAACACAGCCAGAGGTGTGGTAATGACATCGTGTCAGATCTGCGTTCATCCTGTGACTTCAGCTAGCAAAAAGAATAAACAATCATTTGCAGCATCACTGAATAAAGTAAGCAGAATGCCCAAGAGTCATCTGTGCATTTTGAAAGCTGTGCCAACATATCAGTATATTTTTAGCTGTCTTGCACATCCACTGCTTTGTGCAACTGTTCCTCTCAGGTCTTTCATAGCATTCAGTATCTTTCCACAGACTAGAATCAAACAGCTCCCTGCTCTGCCCTGAGTTAACATTTAAGACCACATAGCTCTAAAGTTTTCTCAAATGTGTACTGTTCTGGTTAGAACTGAAATTCAGTCCATTTTATGAGAATTATAGTGGCAGGCAGGCCATTTTCGTGTAACATGGGCTCAATGTCCAGAACCTATTTCAATGTGCGGACTCTTTCTTTGTAATATTTTTGCTTTGGAATGTCAGTGTCTGTAAGCCCCACACAACTCATGTGCAGATATAGTTTATACGAGTGTGCGTTTCACTCAGGAACCTTGAGAAAGAATACTTTTTATCTTCAGTTCTTTTAGCGTATTTAGCTTCCATTTTATATCACTGTGGCATCCATTTTGTTTAAATGCTTAAACATGATTGAAGTTTGGGCGTTGCAGTTACGTGCAAAGGGTAGGGATTTCCGAAAAAAGTTTGCACTCTGCTAAATTCTTCAGAAAAGACTCGTGTCGTGTGTATCCAAAATGCAAGTGTTAGTTTCACCCAAATTTTTGTTCTGCTAGACTTAAGAGTGCCTAGGCCCACTTCCTTGAATTTGTATGTATTAACACATTTTGCATAGGTTCAGGTGAGTCTCGGAAATAAAGGAAATGTGCCAATGTTGTTTTCATTTTCAGAAGCTGGTCTAGTGTTAAGTTCTTAACTTGGTCTGCCGACAAGTTCTATTTATTTACTTGTGTATTTTTACTTCACCTCGGCAAAGCCAACATAGTTTTGACATTGAACCGTCCAACAGTTCCCACTGATAGGGGGTTAAATCAACTGATTGCGGTAATCCAGTGTACAGCTGCAGACTCTGTCAAGTAGTATGTGCATGCTTACAACCTTCACCTGTGTTCCTTTCTGTAGGATCAGTTGTCTAAAGCAGACTGAAAAGTGCAATACATTGCAGCCTCAAATGAAAACAGGAAGTTATTGCTGGGAGGGCAACCCATTTTACCTTTCTGCTCCCTACACGACTCCCCCCCCCCCCTCCCCTTTGTACATTCATGCTTTTGCATTTGAAGCTTCATTATTCAAATTAAACAGGTATTGAAGAAGCCGATGGATTTGCCTTGTTTATCTTGCCTAACTATGCAAGCACACACGTCGTACACTCACAGTACAAATACATGCAGATGTAAAGCACGCAACTAAAGGCATACACCATAGAGAAACCAATATAACACTCTTTCAGACATCTATAGGTCACAACCATATGCTAGTCGCTCTGTGTAAGTTAGGATACACCGTATTGAAACCATGAATAGATACATTAATAAATGGAGAGATGGCTAGTATGTGCATGGGTGCCAACTACTACTGCTTTTTAACCTGCTACATTGCACTGCTGCTAAGTTTAACCATTTCTGTGTTTTATGTTACCTGTTGCAAGTGGATTTTCATGAGGATATTTGTGATTACTGAAGGGCAGTTTTCTATTTTCATGATCAGTGGCTTAGCCACGCTGTCATGGGCCCTGATGCACCAAGGATAATGGGCCCCTTTGATCTTTATTTTTTTTTTAGGGGGGGGGGAGGTTTATATAGCGCGAACTAGACCCGAAGGTATCAGAGCGCTTTACATGAGCACCAGTTGCGTCACAGACGGACAAATTCATTTTTTGTTAGGCAGGGGGAGATTAAGAGATTTGCCCAGAATCACAGGATGTTGGGCCGACTCCAAATTTCGAACGCTCCCCAGCCTCGAGGTCGATGCTCTAGCCGTTAGCCAATGAACCAAAGCCATTGACTGACATCCGCCTTACTCCTCGAGCTCACAAGCAAAGACTGACCCAGCCACCCCAAACTCACCAATACCCTCAGTCCTACACCGTTTGGTATTTGGACACATAATTGCCCACAGGGACTTGAAGCCCGGTGACCAGAGCCTCATAGTTAAAGTTTTCCCACACACTGGTGTGAAAATACTCGTGTACTACTATGAATGACATAAATAGTTTGTCGAGGCTGCATCCTGAGAGTCACATGCACGTTTGGACAGGACCCGATTCATGATATAAATAGCCCGCCTGACACACTTGGACAGAAGCTGCGCCGCTATGCAAGCCATCTGCCATGCCATTTGACTGGCCCTCTATATGCACAGTACTTACCAACACACGTGAAAGGTCTGTAGTGCTGTTGTATCTTCACTCTGCAAATGACTTATACCATCAGTATTGAGTCGGACATTGGGACGTGTTAATTAAATCGTAATATTTAGTTCAATGTTAAAGGGATTTCATTACCCGAGGTGTCAGACACTAGAAGTGAGGTTTCTGTTAGTAGATGGGCCTATGAAAAATTCCTGCGGGCACCTACTGCTGTTGCTTTCAAAAGTTGCTGCATTCTCTAATTTTTGAAAAATCGTTGATAATTGGTTAAGCAACTGGCTGCGTGAAGGTCTCAAGTAATATATGAGGTGGGGAGGTTCATGGAGTACTGTTTTTCTTTGCATTTAGTTTTGAATTGATGATGAAGAAAGCAAAACTACAAGTCCCAGAATGCAAAGGTTGAAATAGGCAATATGAGCTGCTTACATTTAACATAGGGCAAATTGAAATACCTCAGAAAGGGTATGAGCACTTACAGTCATAAGTCATATTTTAATGTCAGCCAGTCTCGAGTTACTTTGTATAATGTAGGGAAAGCAATATATGGTTATTGCTAGGGGCAATGTCAAATGGTTATACAATTGGACAGAAGTCCAGGGTCCCCAGATTAGCAGGGATTCCTTTGCCCACAGCCTGTACTTGCCTACTAACTGTTCTAAGGGCAGATTATCCATGCTGGGAATCGTCTGTGACAAGTGGTTCCTTCCAGGTCATGTGTGCCACCTTGTGCCTTTTCCAGACAACTGCACTCTGTACTATGACACTTTTAGTTCTAATTTTAAGTATTGGCTTACAATTCTAGCATGAAAAATGCTGCTGGGTAAATCGCTATGGTTGACTGAATTGTGCCACACATAACATGGATATGCTTGGCAACTGCCAATTTCGCATGCTAAGATTTTGAAACCCATCCGTTCAACAGTAAAAGGAGTGCCAAAGTCGCAGAATGCAACATACTGCCGGCTAAGCAGCCAAAAGTGGCTGAAGGTGTTTACACATGACAGTGAGTCACTTTGAAGCTATGAAAAGGTGATAAACAGTTTGTTCTCAGTGGATAATCTGGCTATGATGATTGTACTGCTTCTCCAAGTGGTCTAATCAAGAGGACATGATCACTTGAAGGTAGCAGCGATTGGAGCCCATTTCCCGATGGGCAAGTGTTATACCACCAATATCCCTGCTAAAGAACATACCTTTGCTTGGAAGTTCAAAACGTCTGTGTTTTGTGCACGTTCTTGCTGTGAACTCTGGGCTCTAAAGTTGTTCTGTGTCACACCTTAGTGCCTCTTTCAGTCTGGAGTTTTACTTTGTGTTCTGCTACCCGAAGTTTGCTTTTGTCCATAAGAGCAGAAGCGCAAGTGCTCAAAAGGCAAATACAAATCAGTACATGATGCTCTACTCACACCGTTTTCATGAAAACTTTAAATGGTGTAAAATCACCTGCTGCAAATATATTCATGTGTCGTTTGCCAACTCTTAAGATTTTCTTGTTTTTTCTAATGCCAACATGCCGCCTTTTGGCTGCTTCAGAAGGCTTTGTGATACATAATATATACACAAATACAAGGTGATCATAACGAATTTACATTAACTGCTGCTTGAAAGTTGCAAAGCAACATTTGCAGCTGTCGATTGGACGTATGTTACGAGTGATATCTGTAGCCTGAATGCCTTTATTTCTAACAACATTTTGTATACTTGGATTAAAAAAAAAAATTAGTAATGCCTTATTACAGAGAATCGAAAAAATATTACATAAGTTATGAAACATTATAAGTAATCCAAGCATTATATGTATGCAATAAAATATGATATTAAACTTTACAACTTTACAAAAAGGGAAACAAAGGAAAGTTAATAAAATGTAAATATATGAACTTTGAACCATAATGCTTGAATTGAAAGATGAAAACTATTAGAAAACCAAGAGCATTTTAACAATTTTTGAGGATAGAAAGAAAAGAAAAGAGAAAGCGAGAAGGAGAAAAAGGGAAGAATAGAAAAAGGAAGTAAGTTACAAAATGTGGTACTAGAATCAAAATTGATAACAGTATACTAATTACTATAGCAGTCTGATGATCAGTATAAACGTCTTGGAGGATCAAAATTAGTAACATTAGATGTGGAATGAGCAACCTGTCTGGATAAATAGGATGTGAGTGGCAACCGTAACAAATCTTTCTTAATCATTTAAGGTAGAGAAGTAGAATCAGCTCTATCCAGACTGTGATGCAAATTCCACCAGTCAATAAGTCATTTTTTGTGGTGTCTTTCCAATTTGATGTGATTATTTGTAAAGCAATTGCAATTATCAAATCAATAAATTTCCCAACCATACCTTGGGATTGCCATAATGGAGAGGAGCATCCTAAAAAAAGATGTAGAGTGTTGAAAGGCTTATTTGTAGACAACAGTTTGTTCACTTTATCCCATATGAGTAACATTTTTTAACCAAAGGACATTCAAAAAACATATGGAGAAGGTCACTGTTATCGTGGGGACTTGACCAGCACTTGGTAACTTTGGAAAGTATTAATTTATGGAGACACTTGGGAGTTAGGTACAGTTTATTGAAAAAGTAATATAATGTTTGGGTTGTGTCTTCGCCCATACAGATTTCCAGATTTCAAAAGAAAATTCTTGGTTAAAGTCTGTTTTCCATTGTAGCTCTATAGTAGACTTTGCTCTTTGTGTAGAGGAAGAATTCAAAGTCTTATATGTGCAAGATGCTTTTATTTGTGAGGGAAAAATCCGGGGTGAAAGAGGAAAAGTGTGTATGGGATACAGGAGTAGAAGTTTGAGGGAGAAATTGAAGAAGAAGAGACTTAAGGTGCTGATATTGAGGGGCATAATAAGAAATTTCATACTTTTGTTGAATTTCGTGAAAATCAAGAGGGGAACTATTGGAGTGTATATGACCTATGGTTGTAATTCCTTTATGTATCCATTCTTTCCATGAGAGAACTCTATTTTTTAGTTTGGTGTACTTGTTGTACCAAATCGGAGTTTGTGCGATAGTTTTTAAATTGGAATTAGAATTAATAAATAGAGGTGTAGCAATGGAAATAGAAAGCGTAAGTTTGGGTGAGAAAAAAGCCTTTGGGGGTTGAGAAATATAGACTGCTTCCCTGTATGAAAATGGTGTAAACTGAGCCTGCTCCAATTGGCCCCAGACTGTTGATGAATTAGGAGGAGTAGCCGAAAGGGAGGTCCAAATTTGCTAAACTTTGACAACAGAGAGGTATTGCCTAAGATTAGGAAAGTTGATCCCTTCATTAGCCTTGGATTGCTGAAGTCTTGCTAGTGAAATTCGCGGCTTACACTTGTTCCATAGGAATCTTATCAGAGAACGATTAGTAGTTCTAAAAAATGTAAGTGTAAGTGGGAGCATGGACAAATAGAAATTGATTATTGGTAACATCATCATCTTAATCGTTGCTAATCTGCCCCACCAGGACAAATATACAGGGGACCAACTGTCAGTCAAAGTTGAGATTTTTTAATTGACTTCAGTGAGATTAATTTTAAAGGTTTCTTTGATAGTGTTTGAATATAGAATACCTAGACATTTATTATGCTTAGAATTTCATGTGAAGCTAGTGTCTTTGCACATGTCGGGAATACAATATTTATTAAAGGTCAAGACCTCTGATTTTCCTATATTAAGTTTTATCCTGAAACTGAAGAATATTCATTTAATAATGAAAAAAACTCAAGTGTGGTGTTCGGATTAAATACATATAACAAAATATCGTCAGCGTAGGCCGTGAATTTTATATCCATATGCTTAAAATGAAAACCTGAAAAAGTTGGGGATCTTCCAATTTTAAAAAAGGGTTATATGGATAAAATAAACAAAAGAGGGGATAATGGGCATCTCTGTATGGTCCCTGGATGAAGAGGAAAATAACGAGACTGATTGCCATTAACCCAAATAGAAATAGAGGCTCAGAGTATAACAAATGAATATATTGGAGGACATGGGGACTGGTGCCGTGCCATTTCAAAGCTCCAAACATGAATTCCCAATTAACCCAATCAAAAAAAATGTCAGCATCAAGAGTTTTGCCCACTAAAGGAAATTCAACTTGGAAGCCAAATAAATTATATTGAGGAAAGTTCTGGAATTATCTGAGATCTATCCTCCCATCACAAACCCTGACTGATGTAAACCCACTAAATAGGGGATAACTTGATTAATGTGCAAAGCCAATATTTTAGCTAGGATCTTACAACAGTGTTAATGAGGGAGATGGGTCTATAATTACTGCATTGAGATAAATCCTTACCTTTTTTTGGGAGCAGACACAGTATAGCCTGAGAAAATGTACCTTGCGTCTGCACTGTAGTTAAGAAGTGGGTAATTAGGAGTAATAGCTTTGGAATTAAAAGGTGCTTAAAATGAAAGTAGTTGATTGCTGGAAGAGGACTCTAGGGTATATAAGTTGGTATAGTAATCGGTAAAACACTCTAGTATTTTGAAATCGCTGGCGTGTCTGACCCCGTTTTTGTCTGTTATGGCTACTATCTTAGATTTTTGCTTCTTTATTTTAAGGTAATTAACCAAGGATTTACCTACTTTGTTGCGGTCACCGAACATTTTAGTACTAAATTTATGTAAACTACCAAAAATATTGTCCCAGGATTGTTTGCTATATTGCATTTTTGCGTTTATAAGTTTAGCCAAGGTATCTGTTTTATTCGAAGAGAAGGATTCATGTTCTAAAGATTTAAATAAGAGCTGTGAAGATTCTTTGAGTGCTTTTTTTTTTTTGCGACATAGTCTATTATGAAACCCCTAGCGTTTGCTTTAAAGGCATCCCAAATAAAATTCATCTGTTTTCAGAGGAGAGATTGATTGTAAAACATTTGTGGAAAAAAGTTGTATATTGCTCAGTAACTTGTTTATCAAGCAATAGGGTATTGTTAAATCTCCACCTACCAAAGTGAGATGTATGAGTAAGGTATTCAAATCCACTGTAACAAGAGCGTGATCTAAAATAAGGATAGAGCCTCTCTCAGCGTGTGTCATAAATTGGAGGAAAGTCTGAGTGAGAAATATATAATCTTTTCTGGAGTGTGAATTGTGAACCGGGGGAAAAAAATACATTTTAACACATCGGGATGGGAGATTCTCTAAGCATCAGCTAACCCTCTGGAGGAAATGGCTTTCTGAAATGGTTTTGTGCATTTTATTGGGAATGAACTTTGTTTGAGAACGACAATGGAGAAAGGGATCCAATAACTGACTGCAATCACCACCTACTATAAGATTTTCTGAAGAACATGAGGATAATAGAGTAGAAAAGTAATTCCAAAATAATGGATGTACTCCATTGGGCCCATAGACTTTTCACAGAAAAAACTGGGTATCATTAATCTTAATATTTAGCAAAAGCCATCTTCCAACATCGTTTTTATATTCATTCAACAAATGAATACATAAATATTTATGGAGCAGTATTATAGCACCATTTTTATTGGGGAGAAGTAAAGACACTCCCCACCCATTGTCTACGTCAGCAAACAATATCTTGTTCTTAAAGATGCATTTCTTGTAATAAAGCAATGTGACAATTTAGTTTTAATAAGTGAGATAACACCCTTTGCTACTCAATTGAATTGCAAAGGCCTTCAACATTCCATGAAACAATGCGTAAACTAATCATTGGAAGAATATATAAAAACCATCAGACAACAAGCATTAATCAACCTATAATATAGACAGTACATAACAAACAAGGTGTAAGACAGAAACTGGTAGAAGCAATAATGGACAAGGCCGCATATGGAAAAGGAAGCTGTCTGAAAAAATTTATAAAAAGATTTGAAGACAAAGATAAGAATTAGAGTGAAGAAAGAGGAAGAAAGGAAATGGGGAGTAAGAAGACTCCCCAATAGTAAGTGAAGAGGAAAGATGACAAAAAGCCACAAGACTTTAGTCATATGAAATAAGAACAAAAAGGATGATATTGATGGAGGGGGGGAGCGAGGAAAACAGAAGCCGTTCCAGACGAGAACCACTGAGGAATAGAGAACATAATGAGAACATTTAATAGAGGAAAAATTAATATGGAAAGATAAAAAGGAAAAATGTAAAGGAAAAGATATTGAGACCATTCCAACATGTTACAAAGGGGAACTTACCAGACACAAAATGAAACGATAGTTGGTAGACAGAACATTAACACTGGAACAAAAAGACACTATAGGACACAACATCTTGATCCATTAGACAAGGGAAGATTGGGGACCTGTAAGGAAAAAGAAAACTTTGAATTTATGAGTTGTACAGAAACCACTTTAAGGTTTACTGAGTTCCATATCTTCCCCCTTATGAATGTGTATGAATTTTTTAAGTTCCACTGGGTATTCCAAAATTGTTGACTTGTCTTTGTATGTTACCTGAAGAAACAAGGATGAATAAGGCCGTATCGAGCGTTCATAGATCTAAGCATTGGTCTGAGATCCAAGAGTTCCTTCCGTCGAGTAGCAGTTTCCTTGGAAACATCCTGACTGAAGAAAATCTTTTGGCTAGACCAGAGCATTTGCTTACGTTGTTTAGCTGCTGCAAGAACCATCATTAAATCAGAATATTGAAGAAAAAGAGAGATAATCCCTCTTGGCCTGATACAGTTTGAGGCACGTAGAGGGCCAATCCAGTGTGCCCTCTGGATGTTAAGTTGAACGGAGTTTTGTAGGCCTACTATTTCTGGAATATGAAGCTTCAAGAAATTGATAATATCAGGTCCTTCAGAATCCTCCGGTATGCCATAAATGCGCAAATTACTACGCTGATTGCAATTTTCTAGATCTTCTGTTAACTTTTTCAATTGAGTTACCTCCTTAGTTAGCAAGTCAACTTAGGTACATCATCTTGCGCACCACTAACTTGCTGTTTGACCGCTGTAAGTCTTGAATCAAGATGAGACCATTTCTCCTCAATTCTCTGAAGTGCTGCACTAGTCTCCACCATAAATGGTGTCATATTTCTGAGTTTGTCCATAATATGTTCCAATGCAAGAGGCAATGGTGATTTATTTGGAGAATGGATCTTTTTTAACCCTTTTATTAGCATTTGCACCAGAGTCTTTGCATCCGTTAGCGTTAGAGATGGTAGAAGCATGGGATTCGGACAAGTGTGCTGCCTCCAATGTAATGAGTAGCAGGCACGTTAAAATTCCTTCGGAGGGTTAGCAAGGATAACAAGAGTTAAAAGGTAACTAGAGCTTGCAGCAAAGAAGGGGATGCCAGCAATAGCAAGAAAGTTAATTCATATTGAGAGAAAAAACTGTGCGAAGAATTTCAGGAATTACTGGAGGTAACTTATTATTCAGGGAAGGCCATCAAAAATGGCAAGTGCACTTTAGAGTTGAATCCTTGAAGACCAAAGCACAAAGCGATGTAATACTGTAACTGCGTACTGAATTCTAAGCGCCTTTGAAAAGAGAAAAAAAAAGAAAAAGAAAAAAACCCAGTAATGAAGCATAAATGGTTGTTGTAAAAATATAAGTAGAGGAGGTATGTCCAGTATTTGTATCAAACACAACCTGTTTGGCCCATGTTGGTAAGTTTAGAGAAGCGCGCTCCTTTCTGAGGAAAAACGTGCCAGGAGCATTTCAAAATGGCGGCCGTAGTTAGATGTGCAATGGGAGCGGCGGGAGTTAAGCTCTTAAAGTTGCTAATAGACCATATCAGGGTCTAAAAACTTACCCTGCTGCTCCCAGGAGCTTCTGACCCCATCTGAAGGGTCGGAGTGGAGCGTTGAGCAGGAAAAAGTGTTCCTCCAGGCAAAGAGTTCCTCAGTGCCTCAGAAGGAGCACTACCGAGCAGCCATCTTGACTCGCAGCTGGATCCTTATTGGTCAAAACTCAAAATTCTTTATTTCGGTTTAACAAACCATAAAAGAAGCAACCATACAAATCATGAGTGTGTCATTTTAGGTTGAAAGAGCATTCCGGAAAGCAAATGTACAAATGGGGAATAAAAACGCTCAAGTTGACACAATAAAATGACAATGACATCATATGAGTAAAACAATTCCACATGATTCATGACTTCGGTCTCTCTAACATGATTATGGGAATAAAGTGCAAGTGCATCATCGAGATTTGTACAAATCAATTTCCGGATTGGTAGCCCGCAAAAAAAAAAAAAAAGGGGGGGATTGCCCCTAGTTTAAGAACAAGGCTCTAGCACTGGTCACAAGACAGAATAAAATACATAAAATACAACGATAAAAACAATTATTTAAAATTATAAAATAGCAGCATTAACTGGTCAATGTAATCTTGGTTGGTCAGCATAATCTATTTTAACTGTTCATACCAATCGGCCTTGGCAGCTGTGCCCTCCTAATCGCCCAAGAATGGCCCAGGAATCTCGCAGTGGCACAGGCAAAAAGGGGTCTAGCGTCTGATTTTAGTATCCGTAGGGCATCTTTAAAGCTTTGTGTCCCTAATTGTCTGCACACAGGAGCTAACCATTTGCTTCTGGGCTTGGAGTATGCTTTACAGGCAAAAAGTACATGCCCGATAGTTTCATGTGGCCATGGGCAAGAAGGACAGCCCTTGTGTTGAAATTTATTGTTCTGCCAAGAATTAGTAAAAGCATTAATTGGTAAGCTGCCATGTCTAAACTGTGTATACAGCTTCCTATCGGCTGGCACCTTAATGATGTCGAGGTAACTTTCTAAATAACAATTCGATTTCAGATCAGTAAAAGCATCTGTTAGGCTGCCAGGTTGAATTTTCCGAAGGTTGTTCTCTTCGACCCAAGCCCAATACAGATGTTTTACTTGACTTCTTGAGTATGAAGGTGGATGGCCGATAGCCTGAGTTGGCAAGCCAATACTAGACCGTAGGGCGTTTACCTGTTTAATCCAGCCAATTTTATTAGCGGTGTCCAAGTAGGAGACCTCGCAAAAAGCAGCTGCATAGTGTGCCAAATCAGGAGTGGAGGCCAATCTATGCCAAAACAACAGTGGGCGAAGCCTCGCTAGATCATTGATGGACTTGACACCCAGATCAAGCTTAAGAGGGAGAAGGGGTGTACTTAGGGGGAGGGATATCAGGCTCCTAAGGAACTTGTTTTCCACAGCTACGAGCTCATTGGAGGGTGCTATGCCCCACAGCTCCGCCCCATAAAGGGCGCTAGTCACAGCCTTACAGTTGTACAGTTTAAGGGCAGGGGCTACGGGCTTGGTGTACGACAAGCAATGCTCCCTCCTCAAAGCCCCGGTAATCTGGGTGAACTTCAAGGAGACCTTCTCTAAATGTCTCTTCCAAGCCATTCCCTCCGATAATTTAATACCCAAGTAATCGAAGGAGCTAACCCTCTCAAGCGGGACATTGTCCAGGAGTATGTTTCCCTTGAAAGATTTGTGCGGGTTGAACATCATTAGCTTGGTTTTCGTGGTGTTAATGACCAAGCCCCTCTCATCGCAAAATGCCTTGAAGTGGTTTAAAAGCTTTTGGAGACCCATGGGAGTTTTGGAAATTAGTAGGGTATCGTCGGCGAATAACAGTGTAGCAATTTTTTGGTTCGCCAGAGATGGTGCATCAGCAGATTGGGAGCACAAAAGGTCTGCTACCTGGTTGATGTACAGGGAGAAAAGGGTTGGAGCCAATACACATCCCTGGCCGACCCCCCGTTGGATCGTGATTGGTTCAGTAAGTTGTCCCTGGTTTCCCCACCTCATCATGCAGCCTAACTAATATTTCCAGGATCTCCAAAGGCATTCCCATATCCCTAAGTACCCGCCATAGTAAGTCCCTGGGCACAAGGTCGAATGCAGTTTTTAAATCAATGAAGGCGAGGTATAGGCTTCCCTTGCCCAAGACAACAACCTTCCAGTATAACATAACTAAACGAAATACTTGATCCATTGTGCCGGTCTTCCGCCGGAATCCTGCTTGGAGTGGAGAGAGGATGTCATTCTCATCCATCCAGTCCTGGATTTTGGCCAGGACGGAACGGCAGAAGACCTTTTGGGCACAATCGATCATGCTGATCGGGCGATAGTTGGAGGGCATCGACCTGTCCCCTTTCTTAAAGATGGGTACTACTTCAGCCCCTTTCCACGAATCGGGGATCCTCCCCCCACCAGCTATATCGTTGGCCAACATCGTAATATAAGTAGCCCAATTTTCCCTATCTCCGCGATCCTTATTGGATTTTTAAGCTCATGCTTTTAATCATAACTGTGTAACTACAAGTCCAGAACCCAAAGTCTTGTTGGCTAAAATGGAGGGAATGGCAAAAGGTGTTACAAATTACATGAACTAAAGTGGTAGCTTTTGATTGTTACGAATGTTATGACAAAATGCACAATCTTTGTTCTGTTTCTGGGGTGTAGGAGTGTACCCCCACTGTCTAAGGAAGAGGAAAGGCCTTTTGGCCTTAACAGGACAGCTAGCAACTGCTGTGATGTTCGCAAAGTGAGCTGCTGTGGAGAATCCCTTGAAAGAAAGAGAAGAGCTGCAAATACAGTGTGCGATATCTTCACTCATCACTGGCTTTTCAGCAAACAACACTTTAAATTCTGGAATTTTTTAGCCCATCCCTACAATGTTAAAAGTACAACATGTCCCGGAATACAAATTTCTGTTGGTTAAAATACCAGGACTGGCAGAAGGTGGAGCACATGGCATGGGGTCACTACTTAACCATTTAAGAAAGTGAAATCTGTCAGGGGCCCTTATTCACCCTGCTGTTCCTTCATCACACCAACCAATGAGTTGGCACCTTCTGGTGAGATCATTGGAGCTACCTGTTGGAAACGGGGTTGTTGGTTGACTGGGGTATGAGTTCAAGTCAAACAGCAACCACAATCCTAGTCAGGGTAAGAAGAAGGCAAACCCTAAATTAACCTGTGCTCACCCTCTGGTAGCTTGGCACAGAACAGTCAGGCTTAACTCAGAGACAATGTGTAAAGTATTTATGCAACACTTCAAACAGTAATGCAGTGAAAACACCACACAAAAAGAATCCACACCAGGTTAGAAAAGCAGAACTTACTTTAATAAATAAAACAAGACCAAAACGACAAAAATTCAATAAGTAGAACTTGAGAAATTATTTTTTAAAGAATAAAAGGCAAAATAGCGCTTAAGCGCTTGGGATATCTGGTTACGCTGGACCGGGACAAAGTCAAAAGTTCAGGCAGGGAGCGTGGCTTGGCGAGCCAACATGGCGGACGCAAGTTAATCGCGCTCCGCGTCGCCACGCCAAACCTGTGTCCTTATCCGCCATAAATCCTCGCAGAGGATCATCAGACCAGACGGCCCTACGGCGGACCGCCTCGGGCCCCACTGGACCGTGTCTGAGCGACCACCGAGCTCTCCCGGCCACGTCGCGTCGCCGGAGATTGAGCGGCGCCACTGGGTGCTGCATCCGGAGCGGCCGCCCCTTGTCTGTGGGCGGTCCGCACACCAGGAGTCACCGGGGCTTGAGGCCTGTGCGGGACATTGCCGGCGAGACCCGAGGGACACTGCACTGCCGAGGTGCGAGGCTGCTGACCGGCGGATTGTGCGGCGGCCCGGTCGGGGCTGTGGACCTGCTCCTCCTGGTTGATGGTGGCGCCCTGCTGGGAGATCTGCTAGCCACTGCGACGCACGGGCCCGTCCAACTTCGGCTGCCTGGGGCATCGGGTGAGTGAGGCGGGGGGGGCGCCTCTGCGCTCCCGGCCCCTGAGGACTGGCCTAGTGGGGGACAGCCAACATCTTCCCCCCCCTCCTCTTGGTGCCTCCCTCCCATGGCCCCGGTCCTCGGCCTCCCCTCTGCTGGCCCCCGGCTGTTGTGAGGCGGCCTGCTGCCCCCAGGTGTTCGGTGGGGTGGCCTGCCGGGCCCTCTACCTCTACCTCCACTTCTGCCCGGCCGGCCTCCTCTTGTATGTCGCATTAGAGGGACACGCTGAGCCGGCAGGTCTCTTGGAGCTCTCGGCGCACCGGCGGCCTGCGGCTGCGGGGCTCTGTGTGCCGCGCTGTGGGGCCTGGCGCTGAGCCTGGTGGATTGTGTGCAGAACACCGCCGGCGTCGCCTCTGGGGCCCGGGCGTCGGTCTGGGGCGCGGACCCCGCGGCTGGCCGGACCGGATCCTTGCTGCAGGGCCTCGGGGGCCGCCGGGTCCCCCCTGGGTGAGGGGCTGCCTCCGACCCTCAGTCACACGATGGGCAGGGACAAACCGGGCGGCGCCGGCCCAAAACAGGCTACGCTGGATCACTACACTGCACCGGCTGGTGGCGGCCCCCCGGCGGGTGGGGGGGCGAGTCCGCCGCCCGACAACGCGGCCCTCCTGGTGGCGATCAATGGCGCCAGGGACACATTGGAGGCCAAGATAGGAGCTGTGGGCTCGGAGGTGTCATTCCTCCGTCAAGACCTCCGCAAGGCTGTCGACCGCATCACGGAGGCGGAAACTCGGGTCTCCACGGTCGAGGACACGGTCTCCACCCTACAAAAGCAGGTAAACAAGCTTACAGTGGTGTCCAGGGAACTCGCCTCCAGGGTCGAAGATGCGGAAGGCCGGGCACGCCGAAATAACCTGCGATTTGTGGGCCTGCCGGAGGGGTGCGAAGGGGCCTCCATGACTTGCTTCATTACAAAATGGCTGACCGACCTCATGCCTGCTGATCAGCTCTCCCCCTGCTTCATAATTGAGCGCGCCCATCGGGCCCTGACCCAAAAACCACCCCCGGGTGAATACCCTAGGCCAGTCATCGCTAGGGTAATGAACTATACAGACCGTGATGCGATCCTCCGATGTGCCCGGCAGCATAAGGATCTGTTCCAACACGCTTCCCGACCTGTCATGGTGTTCCCGGACTACACCCGGCTGGTTCAACAGCAGCGCCAATCTTTCACGGCGGCCAAGCGCAAGCTACGCGAAATGAACCTGCAGTACATGCTGCTATATCCGGCCCGGATGCGTATTATTTTCAACTCCAAATCTTTCTTTTTCGACACCCCGGAGGCTGTCCTTGCATGGGCCGAGGAGCGCCCTCAGATACGGCCGGGCTCGCCATGTTCCCGTGATTCAGACTCCTCCCGGGGGTCGCGGCGTAGCCGGTCCCGGCGCACAAAGTCCAAAAAACGTCTCGGCTCAGGATCTGACAGACTCTCCGCAAGCCCACTACGACTCTCCTGATCATCCGGTCATGGTACTGCCTGTACCTGCGGGGACACGTCTGATTCTCGGGCCGGGATGGGCCTACGTCAGCACGCTCCTTCTCCGCGTAGCGTGGTAGACACGCCATGGGACTTCCAAGCCACCGACTCTTCTTGAGCACCCCCAAGTTCGACATGTTTGGTGGGAGGGTTGGGTATTGTTGGCGCTGGGGCCCAGGTTTCCACAGTTGGGGGCCTGGTCTCCCATGCACCGCGACAGATGCTCCTTGTTTTTGGCAGCGTAGGGTGGGGGGGGGGAGGGTTTGAGGGAAGTTTTTCAGTTCATTTGTTATATTTGTTTTTTGCAAACACACATAGATCACCGCATTTCTCCTCCCACAGATTCCGCGACCCAGGCTAAATGGCACCTGACGATACAACCCCCCTAGGGGACCTTACAGTGGTCTCGTGGAATGTACGAGGCCTCCAGAATAAAGTAAAACGGGGCGCCGTCTTGCGCCAAGCAAAGAGATACGGGGCAGACCTCCTTCTCCTCCAAGAGACGCATCTCCTGGGTACCAAGGCCCCCTGTTTAGCCCGATTCGGGTTCTTTCATGTGTATCATGCAGGGTTCACCAGGGGCTCCAGGGGAATGGCAATTCTGATTCATCGTCGAGTCCAGTTCCAATACCTAGCACATCGGGCGGACCTGGGAGGCAGATACCTTTTCCTGACCTGCATGCTTGGGGGTGAGAGGGGGACCATAGGCAGTGTGTATGCCCCCCCCCGTTGGGCTCGACCTTCATCGCCACGATCACGGCGGAATGGGGCGCCATACACGACGACTGTACGCTCCTGGGTGGGGACTGGAATGACACAATGGGCCCTTTGGATCGGCTGCGATCCACAGACCCCCAACAATCTGCTGGCACATCTAAACTCTATTCCCTTGCGCACACTCTGGGTTGGGCGGATGTTTGGAGGGAGTATCATCCCTCGGAACGGGGTTATACATTTCTTTCCACAGTGCACGGGACCCAATCCCGTCTTGACTACTTTTTTGCTCCTCACGCCTCACTGCACCGTTTCTCACGGGTGCTACATCACCCTTGTGGATTGTCTGATCATTCCCCAGTGGCGCTGCAGTTCCACACACGATCCCGTAGACCTCCCTTCCGATGGCGCATGTCTCCCTGGCGCATGCGATGCCCCAAATACCAGGAAATGCTCCACATAGCTGTCTCCACATACATAGACATAAATGCCCCCACCGCCCCCTCGGGTAGTATTTTATGGGAAGCCCTAAAGCCCACTCTCCGCGGCGCGGATATAAGTTACTGTACCAATGAAAGCGCTTGCGACGTGAGCGGCTTGCGGTCCTCGAAACGCATCAACTGACCCTTGCACACCAACTGACTATAGACCCGAGCCCCGGTCTCAGGCGCAACTTACTTCTCGCACAACAAGAATTACGGCAATATCTATTGGGGGAGGCCAAAGAAATCTGGGAGGCATCCCAACATCGGGTATACCAATGGGGGGACAAGTCGAGTAAGATGCTTCATCGGCTTTGTTAGGCTGACAAATCCCCGGCGGTCGTCCCTACAATCCGGGGTGCGGACGGGTCATTAGCTTCGGCTCCAGCGGAGGTGGCCCGGGAGTTTGCGCGCTATTTCACAGCCCTATACGCCGAGCAGGAAGTAATCTCAGCTGAACTCATCGCTGAGTTTCTGCGAGACATTCCGCCGAAGAGGCTCTCTGACCAACTGCGGGATCAGCTCGAGGCACAGATCACGGTGGAGGAACTGATGGGTGCACTGGGCCCGCTCCGCTCGGGGAAGGCCCCAGGCCCTAATGGGTTTCCGCTAGATTTCTTACGCCCACATGCACAAAGATTGGGGCCCCACCTTCTGGCGACGATCCGGGAGGCCAGGGACTCCGCTATCCTGCCCCGTGACTGGCGGCATGCCGAAATCGTGCTCTTCCACAAGCCCGGGCGCCCCCCAGAATTACCCTCTTCTTATCGCCCCATATCCCTCATAAATTTTGAACCCAAATTATTGGGGAAAGTTCTCGCCGACCGGCTGCGATCCTGCGTTCCGGACTTAATCCATCCCGATCAGGCTGGATTTATGCTGCATAGAGCCACACGCCATAACATCCGGCGGGTGCATAATGCACTGGCCGCAGCTCCAGCTCTCGGTAGGCCGGCGGCAATTCTGTTGGCCGACATAGATAAGGCCTTCGACTCTCTGAGTTGGACTTATCTGTTCCAACTGCTAGAGGCATGTAATTTTGGACCCAAATTCCTTGCGTATGTGCGTCTGTTGTATACAGACTTGACGGCCTCGGTGCGCATAGCTGGTCACCGCTCGACCCCCTTTCCTATCCGGAGGGGCACTCGACAGGGCTGTCCCTTGTCTCCTCTTCTGTTTGCCTTGGCAATCGAGCCCCTAGCTGCATGGGTTCGGTGGGACCCGGTCCTTCGGGGCTTTTGACTGGTCGACTTCGCGCTCCGATCGCATTGCACTCTATGCGGACGATGCGCTATTTTTCATCACGGACCCATGGTTCTCTGGACCACGCGTGCTCCAGATACTCAGAGTCTTTGGGGAAACCACGGGGCTGCATACGAACCCGGCTAAATCTATCTTATTCCCGGTTTGCGGCCATCAGGGCCGCGACGCCTGGGCGTCACAGCTCACCCGAGCGACCGATGGTTTTAAATCTCTCGGGATATATATCTCAGCATGCCCCAAGATCTCGTGGATACATAACATCACCCCTCTATTAGTCGGCCTCCAGACCGAGACCGCGGTCTGGGCCTCTTTACCGCTGTCTCTTTACGGCCGCTCGGCAATTTTTAAAATGGTCTCTTTACCGCGCCTTCTCTACCGTCTCCAAAACTTCCCATACCCGATTCCGCGTTCCTGGTTTGCGCAAGTTAATGCCATACAGAACAAATTCCTTTGGAATAATGGTGCGATCAGAGTCGCTCTTCGCACCTGTGTGCAATCCACATATAGTGGGGGCATCGCGGCAGCGGATATATATGCGTATTATGTGGCCTCCCACATTCTAGTAATAAACGAGTGGTGGTATGGCTCCCCTGTCGACCCGGCATACGCTGCCGAGCAGGTCGTTCTGGCGCATACCCCCCTCCTACATCTCCTATATAGCACGACGCGATTGGATGCACTACCTCCGGCGGGCAGAGTGGCGATCTCGCTGTGGCGGGCAACGGTGAAGCAGATGGGCTGGGGTGGTAGGCTTACCCAGGCGACCCCACTATGGCAGGGAACATACCTTCGCCCGGTGGTGGCCCTACAGGGCTTTCAGGGCTGGGACACGGTGGGGATATCAACCCTGGGAGATGTGATGCGGGGCACTACCCTAAAATCGTATCAGCAGCTGCAGACTGAGTACCAGCTTCACAAATCGCAATTTTTTAGATTCCTTCAACTTCGTCATGCACTCACCCCCCTCATTCGCTCTCTGGACGCCCTCCCTGAGTTCCACCCCTTGGAGGGACGTCTACTGATGGGTGACCTAGGCCAACATAAAATCAGACAAATCTACCAGACCCTCATTACTCACGCCACGACGACGCTCAACAAGACACATGCGGCCTGGATGGCCGACATCCCTGAGTTGACGGACGATGACTGGGCTGAAGCCATAGCTAGCCCACGGGGGCCGGCAGTCTCTACCAGATATCGCCTGATACAGTTTAAGTACCTACACCGGGCCTATTTTACGCGAGTTCGGCTGTGGAAGATGGGTGTCATTCAGTCCCCTCTGTGTCTACGGTGCGATCGCGCCGAAGGGACCTTCATACACACGGTGTGGAGCTGCGTTGCGCTGCAGCCCTACTGGCGCAGGGTTAGGTCTTGCCTTCAGGAGGTATTGGCATGGGAACTCCCCTTAGACCCGCGACTATTTCTCTTACATGCCACAGAGGACATAGGGGGAAATAAATATAAGCAACATTTGCTATTCTTGGCACTGGCGGTCGCTAAACGGGACATAGCGCAGTGTTGGAAGGGAACATCACCCCCGCCGATTAGTAAATGGAAACGGGAACTCGACACTTGTATGGGGGCAGAGATGGCGGTCTTTGTAGCCTGAGGTTGCCCCAAGAAACACAGGAAGATCTGGACCCGATGGGCCACGTACCGTGGCATAGAGCTCCCCCCGTTGCCACCCGAAGACCCGTAAACGGGTTCATGCTTGCTTTTTGCAGTTATGGGATGCCCCCCCTATAGGTTGGAAATAGATGCCCAGCCAAATGGTGTTATGTGAACCAACCGTGAGATATTGTGATGTCTGCTGTTGTATTGTTGATTGTCCTGCATGTTTCGCAGGCATTTATATATGTACAAAATGAGGATTTAAAGAGCATATGTATACCTCTTTCATTTATTGGTAATATGGGGCTAATCACCCAGATTTCTCTTGAAAATCAAATAAAATTTGTTATTAAAAAAAAAAAAGTTCCGGCAGACCGGGATGGAGCTCAGGCCGGATACAGGGACCCAGTGAGTCCCACTGAACAAAAATACCTTGATCCGGGTTGCGTCGACGTCGAAGAAGATGAGGGATGCAGTCAATGTCGATACTCGCAATGGTGGTGATGCCCTGTCCTGATCTGTGGAACAGCGACAATGCGTCGTCTCCGATTGGCGCAGGGACTGCGATGCAATCGTCGATGGCGATGTGAAGTCAAAAGCATCATGCAGTGCTGGTTCCCAAGGCGGAGTGGAGTCTCCAAGCCACTCAAAGGCAGCGATGCATCGGTTCTGGACCCCGCAACAAAGGTCGATGAGCCGATTCTGGGGGGATGCGTCGGTTCTGACCCACGCAACAACGCCGATGCACCAGTTCGAGAGCAGATGCATGGATTTCACTGAAGCAAGAACCTTAGGCCTCACTTCGAAAGGTCGAGGACTGGGGTGGTACCACTTGGCAGGACAGACTCACAGATGACAGAGTCTAGGGGTAGCAGCAGAAGAGTTGGAAGTCTTTTATGTCCCTTAGACTTTAGTTCAGGAGGCAAGCAAGCAAGCAAGCCATTAGAGTCACTCTGGGTTCAAGTGATGCAGGTCCAGTCCTTCGCACCCATGCAGGAGAAGTGCAGGCAGATGGGTAGAACAGCAAGGCAGGAGTCAAGCAAAGCAGCAGTCAAGCAGCCCTTCAGCAGCACAGCAGTCCTTCTTCCGCGCAGAATGTTCACAGGTCCAGATGTGTACTGAAGTGGTGGTATCAGAGGTCCAGTACTTATACCCAGTTGTGCCTTTGAAATGGGGGAGACTTCAAAGACAGGTCTTTGAAGTGCACAGAGGTTCTCCCTTCCTCCCCTGGCTCCAGACTCACTTCAGAGGGTATGCAGCACTTTGTGTGGGGACAGGACATAGCTTATTCAGGTGTGAGTGAGGTTGGATCCTGCTCCTCCCTCCCATCCTGTCAGGATGGCCCATCAAGTCACACCTAAGCACCCATGCTGTGTGGCTCTCTAGGGGGAAGACACAAAGCCCAGCTGTCACCCTCCCCAGACATGTATAGAAAGACAGGCAGCAGGCACCAAATGGCTAAAATAACAAAATGCCAACTTTCTAAAAGTGACTAACAAATAAGGGTTCCGGCTCCTATCAGCAAGGCTGAGCCTGATCATCAAAAAACAACATGTAATGTGCCAATGCTGAGGTCTATTCACTGTATTATTTTAACAGGGGTACAAAAAAACCATTCAGTGTAACCCAAGGTCATTATTCTTTGTTTTTTAATAATGCAAAACTTATTTTTCTTTTTCTTTTTTCGTGTTCAATTTGTGAAAATTTCAAATATTACAAACATCACAGCCTAAGAAAAATTCACTACATGATTTACAATCAAATAACATAAGATGAAAAAACATTGAATGACAAATGACGTGACTTCACAAACAAACACAAAACATTTAGGACATCACACCAAACGACAAGCCCAGACAGGTAAGTTTCTATTTTCAACTTTTCAACCTTGTATTTAGAGCAAGATGCAAACAGTGTGCTATGTATAAAAATAAACTCAAAACTGTTTCATATTCTATTCAATTTTCAATTTACAAACAACGAAGTTGTTATGAGAAACAGTTATAGGTAATAACACATTTTTGAACACTGTTTGCCAAAAAACTGGTCGACGCATTTCGAACCCCTCTTTTAATCTTGGGGTTCTCCTCAGGACCAAGCAAACTGTAAGAGAAAGTAGGGGGAAGGAGAATTAAGCTCTTATTCTCTCTGTGTACAGTGAATTGTCTATACTAAAAAATCACCCTACCTAAATGCCCATTTCATTTGTAATATTTAAAAGATAATTACCATTTTTTTAGAGATCCGCCGATCTCCAATATGCCACAACGTGCTGAAAATTTTTCTAACTACAACAGAAATTTTGAAAAAAGAAAAGAAGAAGAAAAGAGAGGAATGGGTCAGTCTTCCAAATTTTTGAAAAAAGGTAGAAACCTATGTGTGGTTCGCTACCGAACTTACTTTTTCAACTCATATTAGGAATCTTGGTGGGAACTGTTCATACTTTACAGGTCTGTGAACTATAGGGGGAGCAATGTAAAAGGAGAGACCGTTGTTACAAAGGGACTCTCATTGCTGTTTGTTTAAGTCTAACGCGATATAGGGTTGAGCACATACCTGTTTTAGTTTCTAAGGCGGAGGGACACCGCTATCTTTTTGCCACGTGTGGTTCTACGTATAAAAAGATAAAAAAGAAGAAGTTTTAGTCTTGAAAAGCTAAAAACCAAAAACATTGCTCTGCGTTCGTATTTAAACTTCTATCAATCATGCGATTAGTACTTTGAACCGTGCGCTGTTTGTGCAAGTTGTTTTGTGGTTCAGCTTTGTGATGCAATATTGGGCTTTCTGTGAGCCCATCAAGGCATCTACTGTGATGCAAGTGAAAAAAGAGGGTTTCAAAGAGAACCGATTTTTTTAACTTTCTAAAAGTGGCATTTGTAGATTTGCATGTTAAAATTCGACTTCATCATAAGTTTGGATTTTAAATTGTGATTCCAGACACCAAGCTCAAAAGGTCTATCTCTTCACAGTTGGGAATTACACCTATAAAATGTAATAAGGCAATTCCAATGTTATCCTATGGGAGAGATAGGCCTTGCAATAGTGAAAAACGATTTTGGGGGGTTTTCACTACCAGAACATGTAAAACTTTAAAAGTACATGGCCTGCATTTTAAATACATTGCACCCTGCTCTCTGGGTTGTCTAGGGCCTACCTTAGGGGTGACTGATATGTATAGAAAGGGAAGGTTTGGGCCTGATAAGAGGTTTATCTTGCTAGGTTGAAATGGCAGTGTAAACTGCACGCACAGACTCTGTACTGGCAGGCCTGAGCCATGGTTAGAGGGCTACTTAAGTGTGTGGCACAATAAGTGCTGCAGGCCCACTAGTAGCTTTTAATTTACAGGTACTGGGCACATGTAGTGCACTTTACTAAGTATTTATAAGTAAATTAAATATGCCTATTGGGTATGGACCAATGTTACCATGTATCAGGGCGCGAGCGAGTGGTAGTGCTCAGAATCCGAAGTCCAGCAAATAATGAGGTTAGACAAAGTGGAGGAGAAAGGCAAAACGTTTTGGGATGACCCAGCTGAGAGGGCCATTTTCCAACATTACCCTTGGGCAGAATTTGATCAGTTGTCATGGCATATTAACAGTCAGTGGAATGAGATGAATAACTACAACTTACTAGCTTAATTAAAAAAACCTGCTAGGCATTGTCAGGAGTTCAAATCTAAAGTCTACTGAAGGAAGTGGTACTTGTTCTTTGAAGAAAAAAATATTTTATGAGAGAAAAGGGAGATTGCCTTACACAGATGCAACATTGAGTGCTAGTTGAGAGTAGGGGACAGCAACATTGAAGTTGTGCTGTTTAAGAGAACTAATGTGTACCCATCAGGAAGTAATAGAAGCAAGCAACCACTTAGAGCGATAAGTTGCTGTGAAATATTGAAAAAACTTCTTGAACAGAAACAGGCTTAAATATTAAGAAGGCCCTTTTTTCTAGGCAAGGCCTTACCAGCGTACCACTGTCCTGCACTGCCACCTGCCTTCCATGCGCTTCTCTTACACACCTGGTAGGAACGCATCTCAGTGGGCATGCACCACAAGTTGTGTGCTGCTCTTCTGTTCAGATGATGCCTGCCCAGGAGGAAGCAGAGCACACATGAATTTCAGACCACACTGGGGAAGTATGGCTGCTAACAGGCCCAGCTCCAGGAATTTTCATCTGGATGGGCCAAGGGTGCATTTGGGTGGGCCTCGGCGGGCCCAATTTTGGCTGCTTCTAGAGGTAGCCTACAAGTCTTTGATTATATCATATCTATTTCCAAACAGGCACCACAATACAAACAGTAGACTCTGTGTGTATACAAAGCATGTAGAGTGTAGGGTAGTGGTACATTGAGTGAAGGTTAATTGTAGGGTTTAGGGAGTGATAGTGGTAAAAGGATGTAAGGGTGAATTTAGGCTTTATGGATGGGTAGTGGTAAGTTGAGCTAAGGGTAATTTTAGGGTTTATGGATGGGTAGTGGTAAAGAGATGTATGAGTAATTTAGGGTTATGGGGTGGATAGTGGTAAAGGAATGTAAGCATTTTGTGTGTTGTAGTTTTAGTTTGTTTCTATCGAATTAATCAGACAAAATCTGAATACCAATGATTTGTGAGTTTAAAGTGTACTACTGCAAATAATTTCCATGTTAACATGGAGGAAAGTTATAATCCTACACACAGGCAAATGCTTCTGGTACTGCCAGAAAGCTTTCTAAATGGAATAGGATGTAGACAGAACTGCTGGAGTTGAGATTGAAATCACAAATTCTCCAGTCTGCAACCCTCCTCTCCTTTGCACAGGAGTTTGGGGACACCATATTACATGGAAGTGTTAAAACCGCATTCCTTCCATGTCAGACAACTGAGTAAAAGGAGTTAAGAGATAAGCAAGAATAGGTTATCATAACCGAAATCTACAAGAACTGGTGGCGAAGCAGAGGCCCAAAAAGTGAAGGTGTGATGAAGAGAATCCTTGAGATCAGACATTGAGGATCCAAAAGAGGTGAGTAAACCCAGAGTAACCACGGCCTACCTCCAAAGAGATTCAGGATGCCATTTAATCATAATTTCAAGATGAGGCCCCCTCAACAAGATGCCAACTTCCATCCCAGACAGCCATCAGATTCATGGTAGTTCACTCTGGGTCAATCTCTCCTTTAGTCTTTAGTGCAACTACACAAAACACTTAGCAGTGATGCTGGCTGTGGAGTAGAACCAACAGCAACTCATCACCACAAGCACCAGGCCTGCAACTGGCTCACAGAACGGCCTACATCAACTATAGGGGTTTGCTTCGTTCACAAGCGTTGGTTGCCACTTCCTTAAGGGAAATAAACCCTATGCCCCTAAGCAGGAACTACACACCTTCTTCCAGATTCAAGTGATCACCCTAATACACAATTACATACAAATGGTGACCACTGATACTGCATTAAATGATCTGTGCATTTCCACCAATCGGAGTCCAAAAAAACTGATTAAAACTTATCTTTTCTACTTATGAAAGAGTGTCAAACTTTACATTGATAAACCCCAAGTTTCCATTTGTAATCTAAATTTAAGAGCTGTGTCCCAAGGCACCTTAATTCTGCATACTTTTATGCTGGTTATAGCTTAGAATAGAATGCTCAGGGGTGTAACCAGGCCTCTGCAGTCTTTCAGTGCAGGGGTGCCCCAATCCTCTAGGGGGGGCCTCAACCATTTAGAGGGCCTCATTCATCCCAAGACCAATGCATATCTGTGAGATGTGGGCAGGTCAGGGGCCCCCCCATCACATTCTGCTGCAGGGGGGCCCATAATTTAATGTTACGCCACTGGGAATGATCTGGCTCCATCAGGGTTCAGGGATCCCACCACACCAGTCTGCCGACTCCCTTGCAATCCTGAGAAAGGTGCACTGTGTTTTCACGTCACGTCATGAACCTCCAATAGTTGAGGAAGAAGTTACAATGTTCGGCTATAATATTAAACTTTAAACAAAACATAAGAAGCCTCACTTCCAAGATTCTTCATTTCTTGCAGCTGTGAATGGCATAGCCAGTGTGTCATGAGCCCTACTGCAAGAAAGAAAATGGGTCCCCTATTTGAACTGTGAAATACCCCAATAATCAGGGTTCAGTGGCCCCCTTCAGCCTCTGGGCCTTGGTGCCACTAGACCTGCGCAAACACAAGGAGATGATGGATGGAGCGCTGAAACTTTTCAGACACTCACCCCCAGTCACTATTATATCTGGGATGGACCTGCAACACCCTTGTATCTCTAGTCTTCTGCTTACCAGTGTACCTGTCCTACCCTCACTCTAACATCTCTAGCCTCCACCCAAAGGTTCCAATCTCTATAAAATAGATCACTGCATTAGTGTACATTCTACAGCTCAATATTCAAATGTTAGGGGTGTTACATCCCACACGCAGGGTTGCTGAATAGCCGGTTTTATACAGGCCTGACTGAAATTTTTATGTTTTGGCCAGTACAAAAATTAGTAAAATCATCTAATACCGGTATTGTTTCACCTTTCATACTTAAAACAGTAAATATAAAACAAATGCAATTTAAAATGTGTTCACAGTTACACATATGATTGATAATTAAAGGAAACAAAATCAGAAAGGAAATATTTAAAATGAAAATAAACAATTTCACGTAAAGTTCTATTTATAGATACTGTCGAAGCCTTTGCAGAATATCAAAAACATGAACAAATGGTCAGTATTTTTGCGTGAGAAAGGTGTCAGCCCGCCCCACACCCCCCCACGCAATGATGCCCCTGCAACATGTTCTTACTTGCTTTGAACTTTACAATCAAACTTTGCCTCACAGCCCCCCCCCCTCCTCCCCCTCCCCCCGACAAAACAGTAGCTGCAGGGATCAGGAAAGGTGCAAAGCTGTAGCAGGCTTAATTTCTGTCCACAGGGTCTGGGGAGCAAAGGTGAGGATCACAGAGTAGTAAGCAGGGCCGGCATTTGGCATGGACGAGCTAGGCCCAGGGCGTCAATCTTCAGAGAGGCAAAAAGAACTGTTTGCATAAAGGTCCTGCTGCAATCAATGGTTTTTAGCAACCTATCAGCACCCTACCTTGCACTCCAATCTACCTCTCACCCCCTGCCACCACACATCAACACCCCCCTCCCCTCCTCAACAAACAACTTGGAACCCATCTGAGGGAGCTACGTTGTGGGTGGTTAAGATAAGCAGGGAAAGGGCAGAAATGTGTGTTCTGAGGCAAGTTGCAGCTTTTATGTAGACAGCCAAGGACTGACCAATGAAAAGGGCCTGCTGCCTCATGTTATTCACCAGCAGTAGCCAGGGCAGCACATTTCTTTCCGCCCAGAGCGCAATTTGAGCAAGGGCCAGACCTGGTAGCAGGCACAGCAGGCTGGAGCCTCCAAACAGCAGTAAAAGTTGCTCTGGAGCAGGCCAAAAACAGAGCAGCTGGAAATCCAAATCACTCGGCACGAAGAGCAGAAATGATTTATTCCCCTTGCCATGCCCCTAATGCGCCTTCACTAGTAGGTGGAGACAAAGCCCTACTCCCTAAAAGGAGATGTTAGATTGGGTCTCCTTAGTGACAGAGACCCTGGCCCAATCATGCAGCTCAGGTACCAGTAAACAGGAACTTGGCAAAACACCCCAACACTTGGCCGACAACACAAAGAAAATTAGACAAATGTAATAGACGTGTTTTGCCTTGGCTTGTATGTTGTGACTGGTAGGACCAAGGGTCATGTGTGGGTGGACCTGGTCCACCCGGTAGAACCGGCTGCCAAGTTTTCAAATTGCTTATGTGTGATATTTTCATGGTTTTGGTGTTCTTATGAGTGACATTCAAACATTCAAACAGCTATATGTGTGACATTTAGAGTAACACTTTCTTGTGTGTAAAACCAAGCAGCTAAGTGAACAGAAAGACATGAATATTGTCAATTACACCCTTTTGGGCAGTAAGAAGCTCTAAAAAGATCTTGAAACTGCTGCACAACCCTTGAAATGGAAGGTCCCTAAACGTCAGCCCCTTTCTCAGATGACTGTTGCATATTCACAGTGCTATAATCACAGCACATGGTAGCACTATGAATACAGAAGCCACCACGGCTCAACCAGGATGCAAATCTGGTGGTTCTCTCTGGAGCGCGCACAAGCAGTCGTGCACACACACATACACACACTCTCTCCCTCTCTCTCTCACCAATTGAGTGAATTTTCCAATCACTTTAACTTGCATGAATTTAGATTATCTTCATTCAAGGCGAATCATGGTTATGTTTTTTATATGTGGTTACCTAAAGTTGAAAGACCAAAATAGTTGTAGAATATTTTGTCCCTTGAGACATATGATGTCTTTGACCCCTCGAACACTCTCTAACAGACATGATCATCGCCCCCATGATTTAACATGTGCACTCATCTTCAGTGCTCTGCAGGACTCTCCCTGCTGTGCCACCAAACGTGCTCTTCACTGTAGTGCCAGGCTGAGCAAGAGAGTGTCTAAGGCCGGGTTATTGGACAGGGGAGGCAGTGAGCTGCACACAGTGCTGAGAGGTAAGTAGTAGGCTGTAGGTGGCTGCGTGTTTCTCACCCGGGATCAGCAGCTCAGGCCCCTGTCAGATATAAGCCGGCAAGGCATCTGGAGGGCTGAGGAAGCAGGGTCCCGACAGCAGGACTGGAAACGTAGACAGGCTGCAGGGAAAAGAACATTCTGCCTGCACTACCCTCCTTTCACAGTACCAAAACAATCTAGCTGAGCTCATGGACTGACCGTTTTGACCTAGCAACTGGGAACATTTTGTCGATGCCAGCAGTGGTCTTCCAGTGCAACACATCTGCTCTGCTAAATTGCCTCAATGATGCTGATGGGGTTGTGCTGCAACTCTTGCTAGTGTCACTTCGGTAGGGCGGCAGGCTCTCTCTTGAAGGGTTTCACGGCTGCTGTTGCAATGGTACTGAGACGACAGGCAAGGCACTCAGTGGCTTTAATCACTGCTGATGTATGTGAGTTAGTTGTCAACCCGGCCGTCAGCGACCTGTTAGGTAAAGCCACTAGTTGAGTCACAGCAGGCTGGGTCAGTACCTTTTAAAGGGTGCTCTGTTTGCCTGGGACCGTCAACTGACACTGCAGCCCCCACCCACCTGCCCCCCTCAAGACACACAAACAAAGGGCAGGAGAAGAGTTCAGTGATGTTTACTTCATCCCATGGGCCCTGCGCCCAGGCGGCAGCGAAATGCTCTACTTGGGGAAATGGGGCTGGTGAGGCAAGGGCTAACAGATGAAAAATGTCCTTGTGGTGCCACTGTATGTGAGAGCGTGAGTACCTCGGTAGCACAGAGCAGCACTGTCTGGGAGGAGTTGTCGTGCTTGGAGGAGGAGGCTCGTGACACTTGTGTGCTCTGGCGGTGGCTAGTGCACCAGGCGGCAGCAAGAACAAGCATTGGCATAGCCAATAGGTCTCGCCTTTGGGGCCTTATAAGTGTTTAGCCAGAGCTTTTGACTTTGCCAATGTCTTCAAGCTGTGCTGTAGAGAAGTGTGGCTGCTGTGCGGCATGCTGAAAAGTTATAATAAAAAAGTGTCAGAAGCATTTTTGTTACTTTATATATGAGCAAGAAGGCATTATGTAAAACTGAACAACCATATTAAAAAAAGTATTTACAATAAAAAATTTCCTCAGTTTTCTTTTGTTCTTGCAATGCTGGCAACTTGTTTCTGCCTATTGCAATGGTTGTTTGTTAAAGCTTTTTTTTGAGGGGGCATAAACAATCGGAGGGTGAAGGTTGGGAACTAGTACCTGTATTATAACACTAGCAGCGGCCAGACGCTAGGGGAGAATCAACAATGCCAGATTCCGAGAGCAGGCTGAGGTGGTGCTGAGTGATGCTGAGGTGGTAGTGGTGGTGGTGGTGACTGTTGCGGAGACGATGCTGAGGTGATGCTGAATGATACTCAGGTGTTGCTGAGTGATACTGCTGTGGTGCTGAGTGATGCTGTGGTGGTGCTGAGTGATATTGTCTTGGCGCTGAGTGATGCTGTGGTGGTGCTGAGTGATATTGTCTTGGCGCTGAGTGATGCTGTTGCGGCGCTGAGTGATGCTGTGGTGGCGCTGAGTGATGCTGTGGCGGCGCTGAGAGATGCTGTGGCGTCGCTGAGTGATGCTGTGGTGGTGGTGAGCGATGCTGTGGCGGTGGTGAGCGATGCTGTGGCGGTGGTGAGCGATGCAGTGGCGGTGCTGAGCGATGCAGTGGCGGTGCTGAGCGATGCTGTGGTGGCGCTGAGCGATGCTGTGGTGGCGCTGAGCGATGCTGTGGTGGCGCTGAGCGATGCTGTGGTGGCGCTGAGTGATGCTGTGGTGACGCTGAGTGATGCTGTGGTGGCGCTGAGTGATGCTGTGGTGGCGCTGAGTGATGCTGTGGTGGCGCTGAGTGATGCTGTGGTGGCGCTGAGTGATGCTGTGGTGCGGCTGAGTGATGCTGTGGTGGCGCTGAGCGATGCTGTGGCGGCGCTGAGCGATGCTGTGGTGGCGCTGAGCGATGCTGTGGTGGCGCTGAGCGATGCTGTGGTAGCGCTGAGCGATGCTGTGGTGGCGCTGAGCGATGCTGTGGTGGTGCTGAGCGATGCTGTGGTGGTGCTGAGTCATCCTGTGGTGGTGCTGAGTGATGCAGTGTTGGCCCTGAGTGATGATGTGGTGTCGCTGAGTAAAGCTATGGTGGTGCTGAGTGATGCTGTGGTGGCGCGGAGTGATGTTGTGGTGGCGCTGAGTGATGCTGTTGTGGCGCTAAGTGATGCTGTCGTTGTGCTGAGTAATGCTGTGGTTGTGCTGAGTGATGCTGTGGTTGCACTGAGTGATGCTGTGGTTGCACTGAGTGATGCTGTGATGGCGTTGAGTGATGCTGTGATGGCGTTGAGTGATGCTGTGATGGCGTTGAGAGATGTTGTGTTGGTGCTGAGTGATGCTGTGCTGGCTCTGATTGATGCTGTGCTGGCTCTGATTGATGCTGTGGTTACGCTGAGTGATGCTGTGGTGATGCCGAGTGAGAGATAGAGTGAAGATATAATGCCCAATTAGAGAGGGCGGTGAGAGAGAAAGAGAGAGAAAGGGTGTACATAGAATAAAGAGTGGAGCGGGATAGAGAGAGACAAAGAAGGGGAGAGAGAGTGAATGAAGGAGTTTGAAAGAGAAACAGATAAAGGGGTGAGAGAGAATGAAAGGCTAAAAAAGATAGAGAGGGAGAGTTAATTAAGTAGAGAGAGAATTAGAGAGGGGAGAGAGAGAGAAGGAGAGAGACAATAAGAGTGGGGGGTGTGGAGTTTAAATAGAGTGAAGAAGTGATGCGGAAAAAGTAACCTTAAATATAGCTTTGTGCTTTGCGCGAATAAATATAAAAAAAAAAAACAGTGAGAGACAAAAATACTGGTAATAAGGCTGTGACTCCCAATATAAAACAAATAGCGATATAAGGTGAAATTAACCCACCGAAGCAATATTTCTAACAAGACAAAAAAAAGCTTGCATTTCAATGCTAATCGCTGTTGTTTTTCATGTGACTGTAGTCCAGGGCCCTCAGTTGGTAATGTGAGCTGCTGCTGCGATTGAAACATCAGAGTCCAGAGAGTTAATGAGCCATGACGAGGAAATGAGGAAGAGATAGGAAACCCAGATGGCAGCTGCGCGTGCACGCCATCGTGAACTCAAGCTGGTCGCCAGCCGAAAGCCAGTGTTTGCACTTCCAAAACCCGCTTACTAAAACTCTCGGCCAGACCAGCGCAAGCGCTGGTGCAGGCCGAGACCTAAAAAACAAAGCTGCCACCTCAGTGACTGCCTGGGGCCGTGCAATCAGACACCAGCGTGATTACAGTGGAGCAGGCGCCTTGCTGCAAAACAACAACAGGCATGATGCCACCCCCCAGAGCCACCTGAGGGCACCGCTGGAATTAATCTTCCGGATTTTTTCTTTCTCAACTGACCCTGACCACGAGTGGAGAGACCACGTGTTAGGAGAGACACACAACACTTGGAAGCAGCGTTCTCGGCTTCAGCCTTCTCGGCTTGATTTAAGCATGCCCCGGCCAGCATGGTGCCTTATAGTACTGAAGTGATCATCATGAGAATTAATGTAAAGCCTTCAGATGCCTTTACCCCGTACTTGGCCCACGCCAATTAGTACACATTCCACATATACATTTATAAATAAAGTTACACCAACCGTGTGCATTTTTCTGTGGGAATACTTGGCCGCAGTTTTATTACATGCATGGACTCTGTGTTACATCATTGACCTCGTAAATCACAAATGGTCAGTCATAATTCAAGATGACAAGGCCATAAAACATTATTACAGTGTCATAAGGTGCAGAGACAGAATATCGACTCTGAAATATCGAATTGCATGAATATCGAGTCAAGAATATCGATGGTGTAAAATATCGAGGTAAGTTTTTTCGTTGTTAAAAATATCGATTTTTGTGTAATGTAGAAATATCGATTTTGTAAATATCGATGGCAAATATATCGTTGTAAATAATATTGATTTTTTGTTTTTTTGTTTTTGTTTAATGTTTTTTTTAATTAATTTGGTATTAGTTATTTTATAATTTTAATTAATTGTTTTATGTTAAAATTTTGTTTTTATTGTTTTTTAATTAATTTTTAGGAGTGGGATGTTGAGTTTATAGGGTATAAAGGTGGGGAGTTATTTAAAAAAAAATTGTGTATAATTTAAATGCATTTCAATTTTTTTTTAATTTTAGGAGCGGGATGTTGGATTTGTAGGGGATAAGGGTGGGAATTAATTTAAGAATGTTGGTTAAAAATAATTTTAAAAATATTTTTTTTGAAATATATAAATAATGTAAAAAAAAAACAATTGTAAATTTTTAAAAGTTTGAGGTTTTTTTTGGTTGCTAATATTTTGATGTAAATTGTGTAAAATATTTTAGAAATATTTTTTAATTAAAAAAATAATTTAGAAAATATGATTAGTTTATTATTTTAAAATTTAATTGTAAAAATATTTGTTTTTCTAATTATTTTTAGTTTAAAAAAAGTGTAAAAATTGGATAAGTTTGAATTTTTAAATAGTAAAATGTGTTTGTAATTTACAATTTAATATTTATAAAAAAAAATTTATGAGAAGGGGTGTCTCAAATTTTTACTTATAATTTTTTTTAAATTATACTTTTTAATAATTTTTTATTATTTTGAATTTGTGACAAATTTAAAAGAAATTGTGTTACATTTTTTAATTTGTTTAAGAAATGTAATTTTTTATAAATTGTTTTGGTTTAAAATTATTTTTTATTTTTCTATATTTGTAATTTTATTATTAAGTAGTATTTGTACTTAATTTTTTTGTTTTGGAGTTAGGAATAGGAATTTTTTTAGGGTTTATTATCCAGCACTTTCCCTGAGTTTAGTTGGTCTTGGAGTTAGAATAGTAATTTATTATGGTTTATTATCCAGCACTTTCCCTGAGTTTAGTTGGTTTTGGAGTTGGAATAGTAATTTATTATGGTTTATTAACAAGCACTTACCCTGAGTTTAGTTGGTTTTGGAGTTAGGAATAGTAATTTGTAATTGTTTATTGTTTATTATGTATTTTTTTTTAGTGTTTATATGTACTTTGAAATGAGAAAGGAGACGTATGTTAGTTTTTATTGTGAAATTTTTTATTTGCAAACATGTATTTTTTTGGCTCACAATTAAGGGGTCGATTTTGATCCCGGTCGGAGGCGCACCTAATACCATTCGGCCGGGAAAAAAGCCAGGCGAATGCCTGTTTCCCGACCGATTCGCACATACGTCCGAACGAGCAAGTACGATGCGCACAACTGCCCAAATCCCGACCCAGTCGTACTCACCCAATACAGGTCCTGTTCTCCGACCGAGGCGGATCCGGAAACGCAGAATCGAGTCGCACGGAAGCCAAAATGCAGCCCCGTCCGGCCGGACAAGTACGATGCGCTTTCCGTACGCGCCGAACCCGTCGCTACGCACGGCACGTCAAAGCATCCGGGAGAGGCGCACATAAGCTCTGATTCGCGCCACAAGACAATCCACGGCTACGAGACGAACACGCCAGCGACGAGGACGAGGCGAAGCAAAGAGAAAGACGAACGAGACGAACCAACCATGAATCCCATCGTGCCGATCCTACCAATATTCTACATCTATTACCGGAACAGGCACGGACGCGTACGGCGCAGAAGGTAAGTCAGACACCAACCACAAAAACAAACTACACGTACCCGACATATCACACACAGAGGGATGCAGAAATTACTAACACCAGCAACAGCAGCACCATTGGGGCGGGATGGCCATCACCAATGCCACATATACACATAGGGGCCTGGATGCCCACCACCACTACCACCCCTACTCAGGGGTGCCAGATGCCTACCACTACTACCACCTCTACCCATGGGGGCTGGATGCCCACCACCACTACCACCCCTACTCAGGGGGTGCCAGATGCCTACCACTACTACCACCTCTACCCATGGGGGCTGGATGCCCACCACCACTACCACCCCTACTCAGGGGGTGCCAGATGCCTGTCACTACTACCACCTCTACCCCTGGGGGCTGGATGCCTACCACTACTACCACCTCTACCCATGGGGGGCTGGATGCCCACCACCACTACCACCCCTACTCAGGGGGTGCCAGATGCCTACCACTACTACCACCTCTACCCATGGGGGGCTGGATGCCTGTCACTACTACCACCTCTACCCATGGGGGGCTGGATGCCTACCACCACTACCACCCCTACTCAGGGGGTGCCAGATGCCTACCACTACCACCACCCCTACCCAGGGGTGCTAGATGCCTGTCACTACTACCACCTCTACCCATGGGGGGCTGGATGCCCACCACCACTACCACCCCTACTCAGGGGGTGCCAGATGCCTACCACTACTACCACCTCTACCCATGGGGGGCTGGATGCCTGTCACTACTACCACCTCTACCCATGGGGGGCTGGATGCCTACCACCACTACCACCCCTACTCAGGGGGTGCCAGATGCCCACCACCACTACCACCCCTACTCAGGGGGTGCCAGATGCCTGTCACTACTACCACCTCTACCCCTGGGGGGCTGGATGCCTGTCACTACTACCACCCTTACTCAGGGGGTGCTGGATGCCTGTCACTACTACCACCTCTACCCATGGGGGGCTGGATGCCTACCACCACTACCACCCCTACTCAGGGGGTGCCAGATGCCTACCACTACCACCACCCCTACCCAGGGGGTGCTAGATGCCTGTCACTACTACCACCTCTACCCATGGGGGGCTGGATGCCCACCACCACTACCACCCCTACTCAGGGGGTGCCAGATGCCTGTCACTACTACCACCTCTACCCATGGGGGGCTGGATGCCTGTCACTACTACCACCTCTACCCCTGGGGGGCTGGATGCCTGTCACTACTACCACCTCTACCCATGGGGGGCTGGATGCCTACAACCACTACCACCCCTACTCAGGGGGTGCCAGATGCCTACCACTACTACCACCTCTACCCATGGGGGGCTGGATGCCTACCACCACTACCACCCCTACTCAGGGGGTGCCAGATGCCTGTCACTACTACCACCTCTACCCATGGGGGGCTGGATGCCCACCACCACTACCACCCCTACTCAGGGGGTGCCCGATGCCTGTCACTACTACCACCTCTACCCATGGGGGGCAGGATGCCTACCACCAACAACACCCCCACTCACAGGATGGCTAATGCATGACACAACAAGCACACACCAACATAAGGAATGCAACAAAAGACATCCCCCCAACACCATGACAAGCGTGTGTAGACTGTGTCAAATGCCTACAACACTGAACATGACTTTGAAAATACAATGTGACCCCCTATCACATGTGTCACACATAAATGTGTGTGGCCCCCACAATGCAAGCAGACCATGACCACTGTGGCAATGGGGTCTAAGCCCCCATCATCACAGTGACCAAAAGGTAAGTGTGGGGTCCATAGCTGAAGCACATTTTGCACATTGTGGCAATGGGGTCTAAGCCCCAATCATCACAGTGACCAAAAGGTAAGTGTGGGGTCCATAGCTGAAGCACATTTTGAACATTGTGGCAATGAGGTCTAAGCCCCCATCATCACAGTGACCAAAAGGTAAGTGTGGGGTCCATAGCTGAAGCACATTTTGCTCATTGTGGCAATGGGGTCCAAACCCCCATCATCACAGTGACCAAAATGTAAGTGTGGGGTCCATAGCTGAAGCACATTCTGAACATTGTGGCAATGGGGTCCAAACCCCCATCATCACAGTGACCAAAAGGTAAGTGTGGGGTCCATAGCTGAAGCACATTTTGAACATTGTGGCAATGGGGTCCAAACCCCCATCATCACAGTGACCAAAAGGTAAGTGTGGGGTCCATAGCTGAAGCACATTTTGAACAGTGTGGCAATGGGGTCCAAACCCCCATCATCACAGTCACCAAAATGTAAGTGTGGGGTCCATATCTGAAGCACATTTTGAACATTGTGGCAATGGGGTCCAAACCCCCATCATCACAGTGACCAAAATGTAAGTGTTGACAAAGAAAAAGCTGCAACTGCCAAACTGCATGGATGATTCCTGGTCACAGAACATAAAACACATCAGTGGCAAAGTAGTGCATGTGTCCCATTGCAACATAGATTGGGGGAGGCAAATACTGCAGTGCAAATAAGACATACCTTTGGCCATGTGCAGACAAACAACACCCATGGGGGCTGACACTGTCAACATTCATCAATGACACAATGACAGAAGTGACCATCAGAATGCAGACCCACATATTTGCACCAATGGGCACACAAATGCAGATACCCTGTGGAGACTGTAGATGTGAGGTGAACAGATACCATACCATGGCAGCAATGGGACACACAAACCATGATCATTGTGCTGACTGATGACCTAGGAGTCCCAGGGACAGCAGGGGAAACCCACCAAACTACATACAGCCAATGGCACACCCAAGATATGCCAATGCAGTGGTGCAGATGCACAAACACAAACAGGCAGACCCACACTGCACATCAAACACAACAGGTGAGGGGGGGGTGCCAGTGTCCCCAGGCAACCACACAACACATGAGGAGGCCTGAATACCAATCATACAGATGTGCATACAGTGCCACACAAAGGTAACTCATGGATCCAAATCCCCTATGTGGGCAAGCAGGCATTGTCAGATGAGAGGGAGCACAAATCACACATGTCACACAGGCACGTAGGAACAGCAACTGACACAGCAAGACACAGACACACCACAGCACTACCCCCAGGGCCCCCACAATGTGGTGACCCTGGGCTGCATTACAATCCCACTGTGATGACAAAGCTAAATGTCGTTCACACTGTGAACCACAGTCATGTGTCCTGAGCAACAAACTACCATCACACCTACACAAGCACAAATCAATCAGCACGGCCAGTAAGCCAAGGCCAACATGGAGGCAGGGGTCTAGCCGGGCAACAACTCTCATCTGCACACACTCAACACCACACACCTCGACCTCCAACAATGTGCAGCAGTGAAGCACACATGCACTGGTGACATTGCATATGCACCCATGACTATTCCAGGGTGGTGGGTGGGAACCAAGGTGCAGAAACACATCACACATGGCCACTCAACAAGACTCCTGAATGTCTGACACACTGCACACTATGCTGTACATGGACATGACGGCAATACCACACCAACCAATGGGATCCCAGCCACAGTCACACACCAATGAAGAAGCCAAGGTCACCCACAAAGAACACACATAGACAACAACCAACATTGCAGCCCGGACCCTGAGGAGTGCCAGCAGTCACACACACAACGTGTCACAATCACTGAAAGATAACACAAACTGGAAATCACATGACAGGTGCAAACAACAAGTGCCAAGGGAAACCTGACTGTGACCCATCTGCGTCTGCACACAAACTCAGCCCTGACAGCAAACACACCTATGGGTGACACCCTGATGACCAGTAATGTGCCATGCACCCACATCACAGAGAACCCAGGGAGAAGACTTGGGGGGAACATAGGTCAAGTCAGCAAGCATCACAAACAGGTACAACACTAGGGATCACAGCATGCACAGCTAAACGGAAGTGAACACACAGACATGCTCATACAACACACACCTTGGGCGCACGCAATGTCACAGGAGTACACACTGCCATGAGGAGACTCCACTCCTGTGTGAGGAAAGCTGTGCCATATGTTGCCTCAGTAGGGCCCCATCATGTCAGCTGAGCACTTGGTCACACAATCAACAATTAGCACCAAATGAAGGCTCCTGTCACATCAGCCTGGTCATGGAAGTGCCAACGAAATCATCAGCACAGATCCAACACACTTGTATAGCAATGTTGCACTGACAACACAGATGAGTCCTTCCCCATTGATGCCCAAACCTGCATGTCCAGTGGAGATGGCCACACGGTCAGGGAAGTAGACGAATTGAACAATGGCAGGCACAACAGATGTGCAGGGGTGGAAGCCACAGATGTGAAATTGCTAATGTAAGTAGGAAATCCCATTGCCAAATACTGAACACATGACACCCTCAGATGCTGCTATGGAAGACATGGATACACCACAGGATAGGACACATTCCCCCTGGACCACATGGGTTCCTGCACAGTAACACTTCATTATCATGAGACCAAATATCACCATCACTGCAGCAAGGGCATGGTTAGCATCATCAACAACATGTACATCAGAAGCATAAGCACTAGAGAACAGAAAGTTGCTTTATTCAGCATATGTGTGTTTAAAAGTGAAAGTCCAGAAAAAACACAAAGGCCAATGGCCAGTCCATTGTCAAAGTCCAAACAGGGTGATAGTGGCAGATGTCACCCTACGCATGCCTGCACTGCACAAAACCAGGGACAATCCACTAGGAGGGGCAACCGGGGGGGCAGGCCAGGCACCGCAGGGACAGGATCAGGGCTCACCAGGAGGAGGCAGGGAAGGGGTGGTGGGTGCTGGAGAGCCACTGACAACTGCAGTGGAGGTGTCTGACATGGTGTGTGCCGGCACAACTGGGGGGCATGACTCAGATGTTGTGGGTGCCGGCACGACTGCAGTGGACCCTGCAGATGGAGTGGACAGGTCCGCCACTGCAGTGCCCAAGTCAGACAGGGTGGTAGTGGACTCCACTGCAGTGCCTACCACCAGGGGAGGAGAATGGGGAACAGGCAAGGTGGGCTGGACAGAGGGGAGGACACCCTCACCACATCAGTGGCACAGACAAGCGCAGCGGGGGTGTGGTGCCGGGAGAGCAAGTGGCAGGGGAGAAGGCCGGATCCTCTTGGGGATGGTATATCTGTGGGTGGGGGAACCTGGGGCAGGGTGTGGTGGGGGCACCTGTGGAGTGGGGGCCTGAGGGATGGAGGAAGGAGACCTGGTGCCTGAGCTGCAGGGCGGCGGCGGGGTCTTGCTCTTACGACTCCTGGGGGACTTGCGGGTGGGGGCCTCAGTCTGTCTGCGCCTGGGGGAGGGTGTCCGGGGGCGAGGGCACTCTGCTCCGTGTGGGTGGGCTTCCTCTTCCCCCTGAATGCTGTATCAGCTGGATCGGAGGGGAAGAGGCCGAGGTCACTGAGGAAGAGCCGCTGGGTCTTTGGGGTTGCAGGTGAGGCAAGGGAGGGTGCTTTGGAGGGAGAGGCAACTGAGGACTGCGCAGTGCTCGTGGATGCGTGTGTGTGTTCCAGGGCCCCATCCCCTGTGAGTCTGGTTTCAGTCCCCTGACTGTGCGTGCGTGTGCGTTTTGTTTGTGGCGTGTGTGTCTGTGTGCTGGACGTGTGTGTGCTGGTGTGTGCCTGTGCCGGTGTGTGTGTGCTTGGGACGGGTAAGGTGCTGGGGAGTGTGGATGGAGCAGAGGCAGGAGGGGTGAGGGACTGTCTGAGGAGGGACACTGCTGCCATCAGGGAGGAGTCCATGGACCTATTGCCCCTCTGTAGGTCAGACATGCCCGATGAGATGCCCTCCATGAACGACACCAGCTGAGTCAACAGAGCGGTGTGCGCATGGAGGACACTCAGCATGGCTGTCTGCCCTACATGGAGCTGGCGAAGGAGGTACACAGACTCCTCACTCAGGGCAGCAGGGGACACAGGGGCAGGGGGTGCGGTGCCTGGCCCAAAGGAGACATGCTCCCGAACATGGGAGCCTCCACGGACCTGGGGAATGGGAGCCGATGGGAGGGCGGTGGTGGTGCTGGTGGTGACGGGGACAGCAACACTAGCTGGGGTGTGGTGGCTGCTGACACCCGCCTCCATAAGGGAGTCATCCTCCGAGCCGCTGTGGTCCTCAGCTGAGGTGGATGCTGCTGAGGACTCCTCGGTGTGGCTCCCCTCGCCCTCTGTGCCACTGGGTCCATCCGACCACTCCTCGGCTGCTGACCCAGTCTGGCTCTCCGGCTCCTCCTGGTCCGTGGAGCTGTCCCCTTCCGTGGCCGTGGATGTATCTGCAAACAATGGGGAAACAGACAGACATCAGTCACCTGCACCAAACGCACACACCACTGTGAGCACAGCACATTACAGAGCAAGCCCTGGCATCATTAGTTGAACATTGCTAAAAGTGCCCTAACTGAACAGGAGAAGCCAATTGTCAGTCTGATGCCAACCATGGCACTCACATCCCACATGGCCTTGCACCCATCTGGCTGGTGTCTGTTGGATAGCAACACCCCAGTGTGGACACATGCACCACCTACACAGTAGTTGGACAGTGCAGAGGACACGGTGTAGCATGTGGACATGCACACATCACAACTCTTGCCACTGAGTCAGTACAGGTTTCCGGATGAAAGGGATGCCCAGAGTCAAATAGGAAATGCATGTGATGCATACCAGCGACAGACACCATGATGCACCCATGTCCTGATAGCCATCGCCACAATGGTGTGCATGTAGCACATGTCACTCCCCTGCAGGATCACCAATAAGTAGACACATGCCATGGCGGAGGCATGACTGCTAAGTCATACATCACTGTCTCAGTGATGTATGACTTGGCAGCCAGACAACAACACTCTGCACTGTGTCACAATAGTAGGTCATGGGGAATGCAAGTCCTGGAGCTGCACAAGTGCACATGTACATCCCCCACACAACACATCATCTTAACCCTCATCTGTCCAGGTCATACCGATTGGACATATGGGAGACCTGTGACACTACCCTCTGAACCTGAGCCCCTCACAATCTGCTGTGAATGGGAAACAGCTGCCTGAACTTCACATTCGCATACCCCAGTCTGCACGGGCAGCTGATCAAACACCTATGTGACACACAAGTATCGTCTCCTATGGTCACATCTCCAGTGGCATGCTGAGCCCCTACCGAGAAACACCCCAGCAGTCCTGGCAACAAATCCACAGCACACTGACACAGAGGCAGACACCTGAGGGGTCAAATCACTGCGCACAATGTGTCAGCTGATACACGGGAGTGGGAGTACAGGTGTATTGGATGGGCTGGAGTAGGCATGACTGTCCTGCCCCACATGAATGAGGGATGAGCCCTGGACAGTGGATAGCTGGCTATGTATGTGTGACACACGTAATCTGCACACTCCTGGGGCCCAAACATTGTTCCCACCCGCTGCATGGGTGTGTGCCAGATACCCCAGGCACATGTGGTGGCTCAGCTCAGCAAGTGGACCGCATATCAAAGCAACACGCAGATTACATGTCCGAACACAGGCGTTGTGTGAACAATGGACCCACCCATGATTCCCACAACAGAGTTAGGGAAACAGATGCTGTCCCCCACCTTGAGTGAAGCAAACTGCAAGGACACAGTCCCAAGTGACACAATTCCCTGAATGTAAGGGCCACACCTGGGTATCAGATGAGGAGTGGGCAGTGCACAATAGAGGGACATGGCTCCTGGACAACATGACTGCTGTACTGTGGCAGTTTAACCAGGCCAGAGGAGGGCACATAGCATGTAATACAGAGTTCACAGTGCAGTCTTTGACTCACCCCCTCCTTGCTGCTGTCTGGCCTTCAGCTGCCCATCCAGGTCTGGAAACACCACCGCCAGGATCTGGAGCATGTGGGGGGTCAGGGTCCGTGTTCCGCCCCTCCTGCGAGGAGGCGACAGCTTCAGCTGGACCCCTGCAATCCTCCGGGTCCAGCCCCGAAGGTCCTGCCACCTCTTCTGGCAGTTGCGGATCCGGCGCTTGTAGACCCCCACGGACCGGACAGCCCGGACGATGTCCTTCCAGATCTCCTGCTTCCGATGGGCATTAACCTGTCAGGATGACAAAGTGAAAAGGCCATTACTACACATGCAACATATCCGTGCATGACACAGTTGTATATACATGTCTCAATCACAGGGGCACATGATGTACACAGGCAGTGCAACGCTGCCCATGGACAGTTTGCCAGAAGTCACTACATGGTATCATTGCATGGGAACTAAAACCTTGTTCAAATGCACTGTCAATGCACCATCCCTGTCCAGTGCATGTCACTACACACTATGGGGGTGACAACTACTCAGTGAGCCTGCTAGCCAGTGGCGTGCAGACTTTCAGCCTTGCTAGTCAGACAAAATGCACATTCAGAAAGGCAGTGCACAGAACACTCACCTGCTCCCCTGGTGTCCCATACAGCTTGCTGTACTGTGGAAAGTAGGCTGTCCAGCAGGGCCTGGTTCTCCTCAAGGCTGAAGGCTGGGGCTCTCTCCACAGTACGTGCCATTGCAGGGTCCAGAGGGGCAGAGACAGCAGCAGTGCAGTGGCAGATGTCGTCCTGGAGCATGTAGTGCAGGCAAGTGAGCTCTCAGGGGAACAGCCAGCAATATATATGTGCTGGAGAGGCAGATACTGTCCCATGTGTCCAAAGTGATAGGTCCAAGTCGTTTGCATCTTCTGAATCTGGCCAATCCATGGAATAGCAGCACCAATACACGCCCACAGCATCCTTGAAATCTTCAACTTCATGACATACATGATTTTGCAACATTGTTGTGGGTGACCAACTGAATTTCCAGCAACCGACTCGTTCGAATTTCGAAAACGCGTCCGTTGCCAGGCTAGGCCATTGTCAATGGGTGCGCACCGATCGGTCCATTGCTGTTCAACGCGTACAGGGGCACAACGCGTACCCGCACACATTGAATGCAATGGGCCGGCCGGGTGCACCGATCGGTCCATTGCTGTTCAACGCGTACAGGGGTACAACGCGTACCCGCACACATTGAATGCAATGGGCCGGCCGGGGGCACCGATCGGTCCATTGCTGTTCAACGCGTACAGGGGTACAACGCGTACCCGCACACATTGAATGCAATGGGCCGGCCGGGGGCACCGATCGGTCCATTGCGGTACAACGCGTACAGGGGTACAACGCGTACCCGCACACATTGAATGCAATGGGCCGGCCGGGTGCACCGATCGGTCCATTGCTGTTCAACGCGTACAGGGGTACAACGCGTACCAGCACACATTGAATGCAATGGGCCGTCCGGGGGCACCGATCGGTCCATTGCTGTTCAACGCATCCCTGTACAAGTGACTGGCATATGTCACCATGCCTGTCTCAGATGAACATATGCCAGCCACAGATAGCTCCCAGGGAGTGAGGGGCACACCTACAACACGACAGCCTGTCCAAACTGTATCATAAGGCATGTAAGGCTGCATTTCCTATTGTGTGTATGTTGGTGTACATGTTGTCCTGTGGGTGTCACCTGGGGGCAGCCACCCCCAGGCTGTGCACGTGTTCATGGGGACAGGATCCTGGGTGTTACGTGTACATGACCACTGTGATGTGCAACTGTTCATATCTGTGCATGTGCCATGGTCACATTTCACGGTGGTGTATGTGTATGTCATGTCACATACCCCGTGAGTCCCATGTGGGACGGTATGTTTGAGCCAGGGTGTCCCAGTGGCACAATAGTGATGGTCCTCCACAGTCTGTGTGCATGTAGTGTTTACAATGTCTCTGATTTCATGTGCACAATGGGAGACAGTCTCCACATCCACGTTGTGTGTGCATGGACTTTGATGCTGTGCGTGTGTGTGTCACAGACGTCCATGTCTGTCCTGCAGTGGCAAGTGGGACCACTACCTGTGGGGGTCATGGTTGTTTTGCTGTGGTGTATACATGATACTCCATGTAATGCCAGTGTCCATGTGGCAATACAGGGTCCCTGGGAATGTACCTGTCGTTGAGCTGTGATGCCTGGGGCACATCTGCCCTCACATGTCACTGTGGGGGGTTATTGTGACATGGCAGCAGGAGATGGGAACTGTGCCACGGCCTCATGATATCCAATGGGCCAACCTGGGACTTATTGATGCCACTTGTTGAACCGTGATGACAGATGTTGGCCATGTATGTACCATACATGTCCTTACGGAACTGCACACTTCATGTAGTTGTGCCTCATAATGATGTATGATGTGATATTGAGTGTGTTCAATGCCGCATATGTGGGGTGACTGACAATCTTGCTTTCTTCTCCTCTGCACTGCAGGGCTCCTGCTGTCCATAGACCATTCCCAGACCTGGCAACGATGGTGGAACGGGACAGCATCCGCCGGTACCGCTTCACCAGGCAGCTGATTGAGGATTTGGCAGTGCAGTTGGCCCCACATTTGCAGCCTGGCCGGCCGTATCCTACAGCGCTGACCCCCAAGGTGAAGGTGATGGCAGCCCTACACTTCTTTGCCACCGGTACCTTCCAACATACTGTGGCGACTGCTGGTGGGATGTCACAGACCATGTTGAGCCGTGTGCTCCGCGATGTTTTGGAGGCAATGTTGCTATACCTGAACCGGTACATCTATTTCCCTAGACTGCAACGACTCACTGACGTGAAGAGTGACTTCTATGCCCTGGGGAGGATGCCGCATGTCATTGGCTCCATTGATGGGACACATGTGGCTTTGGTACCACCACAGGCCCAGGAGCAGGCCTACCGTAACCGCAAGCACTACCACTCGGTCAATGCACTGGTGGTGTGTCTTGCAGATATGACCATCACACACGTGTGTGCCCGTTTCCCTGGTTCAGCACACGATGCCTTTGTGATGAGGAGTAGTCGCATCCCCAGGATGATGGCACAGATGCAGAACCAGCGTGCCTGGCTTGTCGGTGTGTACTGACTTGTGCCATTGTGTGTGATCTGATCTGTAGTATTCCGCCCACTTTTCCAAGTCAGCTAATGTGCACTTGTCTGTCCGTAGGTGACTCGGGATACCCCAACATGCCGTGGTTGCTGACACCCCTCAGGAACCCTGTGACACCAGCCCAGATGCGCTACAATGAGGCACATGGTCGGACCACGAGAGTGATTGAGCGGACATTTGGTCTCCTGAAGAGCCGCTTCCGCTGCCTCGACAAGACAGGAGGGTCCCTCCCATATGCCCCAGCGAAGGTGTGCAAGATTATCATCGTCTGCTGCATGCTCCACAACCTGGCAGTGCGGAAGGAGTTGCCTCTCATCCAGGATGACAATTACCAACATCCGCCACCTGTGGAGGATCCTGGCCTGGACCACGATGCCAGTGATGATGATGATGATGAGGGTGATGTCCGCACACAGCTCATCACCAACTTCTTTAGCTGAATGTGAGTATCCTGAGGTGTCATGTCAATGATGTGAGTTGGCATGATATGTGTAGGTGGTGCTCTGGTGCTGTTGGAGTGTGTCCATGGGCTACTTGACTGGATGTGTGTAGCGATGTGTGCTTACAGGTGGTCTGTACTCCCCAACAGTGTTGACATGCTAACTTGGTTCTGGGTGGGTATCTTGTAACATGTATTGTGCATGAGTTTTGCTGTTCTGTCCTGTTCTCCATTGCTGTTGACTGTGTGTCATTTCTGTCCTTCACAGGGTACTTTCAGATTCGTTTGGTCAACTGTGTCCACCGACGATGTGATTGTACTTCCAGGGTGGTAGATGTTGTGTCCCTACAGGTGATGTGCGCCACACCCATGGACTTCCTTCCTTCTACAGTTGTTGACTGTGTGCCCGCTGCCAGGTGGGATTACCTTGCATCTGTAGTGGTTACGACATGTTGCAACTGTGTAATAAACCTGTGCTTCACTTTGTGATGTGCGTTGTCTGTGGTCACACATTTGACTGCCATTTGCTTACTGCACCTGTGGGCTACTTGACTACAACTGGGAATAGGTGTGGTGTCTGTGCATTGCACCGTCTTCCCTGGCAACATCAGTGTAGGCAATGAGTCAGATGGCCTAGGTGTGTATGTGTTATGTAGCCCTGGTGGTGTGTCTCCCTCATATGTGTCACGTTGCCTTTACTCACATGCCTGTGTTGTACTTGCTGTTGCAGTTCGCATACACAGTGTAATTTTGCAGTTCATCATCCCCATGACAGCACCCATGTTGGAATCACAACAGAGGCAAGTATGGTGTATTAGTGTGTTTATTGTGATACATTTGTGTGAATAGTGCATAGGATGGTTAGTGCTGTACATATATATTGCAATCAGAAGTTCCTAGGTGAATTGAAAGTCCTGGTAGACAAAATCCCCAGTATCGGGGCCACAGTTGTCTGAGACATTGGTCCAACTTGTACTCCCCATGTTATGTGTGGGAGTTGTGTTGCCGTCAACAGGGTGAACAGTTTGTGCACAAAGGCGAACATCCAGAACAGGTTCAGGCTTCCTGGGGGTTGCACTTGGCCATCGGCCTCTCACTTGCCCCTCCTCGGACGACCCCTCTTCTTTGGTGGGGGCCCCTCAAGTACAGGCTGCTGCGGTGCAGGGGACTCTCCGCCAGAGTCATCCTCCCTCCCTGTGGCAGTTGCAGTTTGTTCAGCACCAGATGTTGTTGGCACACAGGGAGGTGTGGACTGGTTGCTGTTCATCTGGCGGAGGCATTGTAATATGTCCCTGTGCACCGCCGTCATCTCTTGCAGTGCGTCCCACTTGGACTCCACGCGGGACAGTGTGAGTCCAAGCGGGCATGATGGGCAGCCTGCTGCTGTTTCATCTCTCTGAGGAACCCCACTACCTGGCTGAGATCTCCGGTGCTGGACTGGTACGCATCGGCTATGCGTACCAGTTGTGGGTCATCATGCACACCAGCAACCTCTGCAAGCAGCGACCTCTGTCTCCCACCCCTCCCACCACCCCTGCCGACATGTGCAGTGCGTGCAGTGGCACGCACAGATGACCCTGGTCCCCCTTGGGGGTTGGTGGTGGTGGTGGTGTCTATGGCCCCACGTTGGTCCAGGGTCCCTGTGCTGGTGGTGCTCCTTGTTCTGTCCATGTCGGCAGGGATGGTATTTGTGGTGACAGTCGTTGGAGGGGTGGGTGCAGGGGTGCAGCTGGTGGTCCTGCTGGTGCTGCAGCTGGTGGTCCTGCTGGTGCTGCATGTTGACTTGCACCGGAGGTGCCAGGTTGGTCTTCTTCGTCTGAGGAGGGCAGAGGCTGTACGACACCAGTGAGCTCCGTATCCTCTTGAGCCTGGGACTGGGACTCCTCAGCGTCTGCTGCTGTGTCCCCATCATCACCTGTTTTTGGGAGACACACACAATGTATGTAATGTTTCTGCAGGCATCAATGGTTGACACACCTGACAGTTGTGACTGTGCCTCTGGGTGCGGGCCTGTACATTGCATTGTCCTAAGTTGTCACAGTCAGGGGTTGATATTGGTGTAGCACATTGTCCTGCATTATTTGGGCATTTCTATGTATTTGTTGGGGTGTGAACATGATCTGCATTGGTTGTATTTGGTTGACAGCCGGCCCTCCTTCCCACCCAGCCAGTCAGTTATCCCACCATGGACTGTGCTTGCATTGCAGGGAGTGAAAGTTGTCTTTCAGGATGTCAGTCAGTGGTGTCCTGCTGTTGGTTGTTGCACAGTTGCCAGCAGGGCCTTGTGCTCCCCACAGCAGTAGCCAGTGTCAGCCATCTTGTCAGTTGTTTTCCACTCCCTGTGATGTGAGCATGGTTCAGGGTGGTGTTGATGGGACAGTTGTGGGGGTGAGCTATGTCTGGGACTATGACTCCCATCATGCTATTGCCTCCACCCCACTTCCCAGCATTCCCATACTTACTTGCTTTTGTGGGGAGTTCAGTGTGTGTGGGTGTGAGAGCAATGGCAAGATGGCTGACAGTGGTGTCCTGCTGTTGGTTGGTGTGCAGTTCCCAGCATGCCCTTGTGCTCCCCACGACACAGCAACAGTGTCAGACATCTTTGATGGGCCTTTCCACTCTCTGTGGGATGTGCATGCGTGAGTGTGAGCTTGCTGGGCCATGTGGTGGGGGATGTAGAGCTGTGACTACGACTCCCATCATGCTATTGCCTCCACCCCCCTTCCCAGCATGCCCATCCTTCCTTCCTTTTGACTCTGCTTCCCTGTGGGGTGGGCTGCCTGTGCTGACAGGATGGCTGGGAGTGTTGTCCTGGCAGTTGTTTGGCTAAAAGTCCGAAGAGTGTCCCTGTGCTTCACACAACATAACCCAGGGTGGTGGTTCTTTGTGGGATCTTGAGTTAGGATGTGAGGCATTGCATTCTCCCAGGTGGGTTATGTGGAGTGTGTGTTGAGGGGGTGTGTGAGGGGAGGTGCTTGTGACTATGGTCAGTGCTGCAAGTCCTCCTTCCCACCCAGCCAGATATCCCACCATGGAACGTGCTTGCATTGCAGGGAGTGGAAGTTGTCTTTCAGGATGTCAGTCAGTGGTGTCCTGCTGTTTGTTGGTGCACAGTTGCCAGCAGGGCCTTGTGCTCCCCACAGCAGTAGCCAGTGTCAGCCATCTTGTCAGTCCTTATCCACTCCCTGTGATGTGAGCATGGTTCAGGGTGGTGTTGATGGGCCAGTTGTGAGGCTGAGCAATATCTGTGCCTACTACTCCCATCATGCTATTGCCTCCACCCCCTTCCCAGCATGCCCATGCTTCCTTCCTTTGACTCTGCTTCCCTGTGGGGTGGGCTGCCTGTGCTGACAGGATGGCTGGGAGTGTTGTCCTGGCAGTTGTTTGGCTAAAAGTCCCAAGAGTGTCCCTGTGCTTCACACAACATAACCCAGGGTGGTGGTTCTTTGTGGGATCTTGAGTTGGATGTGAGGCATTGCATTCTCCCAGGTGGGTTATGTGGAGTATGTGTTGAGGGGGTCTGTGAGGGGAGGTGCTTGTGACTATGGTCAGTGCTGCACGTCCTCCTTCCCACCCAGCCAGATATCCCACCATGGAACGTGCTTGCATTGCAGGGAGTGGAAGTTGTCTTTCAGGATGTCAGTCAGTGGTGTCCTGCTGTTTGTTGGTGCACAGTTGCCAGCAGGGCCTTGTGCTCCCCACAGCAGTAGCCAGTGTCAGCCATCTTGTCAGTCCTTATCCACTCCCTGTGATGTGAGCATGGTTCAGGGTGGTGTTGATGGGCCAGTTGTGAGGCTGAGCAATATCTGTGAATACTACTCCCATCATGCTATTGCCTCCACCCCCCTTCCCAGCATGCCCATGCTTCCTTCCTTTTGACTCTGCTTCCCTGTGGGGTGGGCTGCCTGTGCTGACAGGATGGCTGGGAGTGTTATCCTGGCAGTTGTTTGGCTAAAAGTCCCAAGAGTGTCCCTGTGCTTCACACAACATAACCCAGGGTGGTGGTTCTTTGTGGGATCTTGAGTTGGATGTGAGGCATTGCATTCTCCCAGGTGGGTTATGTGGAGTATGTGTTGAGGGGGTGTGTGAGGGGAGGTGCTTGTGACTATGGTCAGTGCTGCACGTCCTCCTTCCCACCCAGCCAGATATCCCACCATGGAACGTGCTTGCATTGCAGAGAGTGCAAGTTGGCTTTCAGGATGTCAGGCAGTGGTGTTGTGCTGTTTGTTGGTGCACAGTTGCCAGCAGGGCCTTGTGCTCCCCACAGCAGTAGCCAGTGTCAGCCATCTTGTCAGTCCTTATCCACTCCCTGTGATGTGAGCATGGTTCAGGGTGGTGTTGATGGGCCAGTTGTGAGGCTGAGCAATATCTGTGCCTACTACTCCCATCATGCTATTGCCTCCACCCCCCTTCCCAGCATGCCCATGCTTCCTTCCTTTTGACTCTGCTTCCCTGTGGGGTGGGCTGCCTGTGCTGACAGGATGGCTGGGAGTGTTGTCCTGGCAGTTGTTTGGCTAAAAGTCCCAAGAGTGTCCCTGTGCTTCACACAACATAACCCAGGGTGGTGGTTCTTTGTGGGATCTTGAGTTGGATGTGAGGCATTGCATTCTCCCAGGTGGGTTATGTGGAGTATGTGTTGAGGGGGTCTGTGAGGGGAGGTGCTTGTGACTATGGTCAGTGCTGCACGTCCTCCTTCCCACCCAGCCAGATATCCCACCATGGAACGTGCTTGCATTGCAGAGAGTGCAAGTTGGCTTTCAGGATGTCAGGCAGTGGTGTTGTGCTGTTTGTTGGTGCACAGTTCCCAGCAGGGCCTTGTGCTCCCCACAGCAGTAGCCAGTGTCAGCCATCTTGTGAGTCCTTTTCCACTCCCTGTGATGTGCGCATGGTTCATGGTGGTGTTGATGGGACAGTTGTGGGGGTGAGCAATATCTGTGACTACGACTCCCATGATGCTATTGGCTACACTGACTTGCCCAGCATACACAGAATTCCTTTCTTTCAGTGGTCTTCACTGTGTGTTGGTGTTGTAGTGGTGGCTACATGTCTGGATGTGTTTGTTAGTTCTATTTGTGCCACTGCCTAGCTGTAGTTGTAGTTGTGTTTGTACATGTGATGACACGGTTAAATGTAACTTTGAGATGGCATGTGTTGTGTTTATCTGACTGACATACACATTTTGGGATGATTCTGTTCTGGTTGCTGTGTAATTGCTATGAGTGCATGGTTTGACTCTCCCCTTGACAGTGATGTGTGTGTGTATTGTGGCAGAATATTGTGTACATTTGTTGTGTACTCACCAGGCTCTGGGATGTTCTCTAGTCCATAGACGCTCACTGGCGGAAGGATGGCCCGCACCTTCTCCTCCCAGGGGCTGAGGTATACTGGCTTGGCAGGAGGGCCACTGCCGGTGTATTGGCTCAGGAGGTAGTCCTTCTTGAGCAGCTCCCGTACCCTCCTGCGCACGTCATACCACCTGTTCTGGATGTCAGTCTTTGTGCGCAGACATGGTGATTGTGCGTTCACCCTGTTGATGATCCTCTCCCACATCTTGGTTTTCTGGGAGATGGGTGTCTGTTGGACCAGTGTGCCAAACAGCTGTGGCTCTACCCTGAGGATCTCGTCTACCAGGACTTCCAATTCACAATCTAGGAACTTGTGATTCTTCTTTGGGGGCATGGTGATGGGTGGTGATGGTGAGTGATGTGTGTGTTGGTGTGCAGGTGAGGGTGTGTGAGTGTGTGTTTTGCTGGGTGTATGTGAGGTAGCTATTTGTTGGTGTGCTGATGGTGAGTGGCTTGTGTGAGGGATGAGCTGTGGGTGTGTGGTTGCTGACTGTTGAGTGCTGGCAGTAGAATGGCATTTGCAAAGGATCATGGTTGGGATTTCGTGTCCTTTATATGGGTGGAGTTGTGGGTGTGTCTTTGTTCTCTGTCCCCACCCCCCCCCCAGTATTTATTGGCTTTGTAATTGCTTGTTTGGCCTTTTTTTGTGTATTTTTCCTTAGTACTTTCTGTGCATGTTGGAAACGTTCTTGTGACCGAGTCGGACCCTGCAGTTGTCTCGTACGGTCTTCTCCGTTTCGTTCACGCTGTGTTTGTGCAGTTTTCTATGCTGCGTACGCGTCGGTCGCGGTGTTTTGTGTTACTTCGGCTCGCAGTTTTGTATGCGTGTTGGTCGTACGGCTTGTCCTCCGTACGACTCGGTCGTGGTTTTCGCGCCTTGCATCGTACTTTGCGGTTTGGAGTTCGCGGGTACGTTTCGGTTGGATTTGTTCCGGGTGCGTGTCGGTCGGTTCGATTCGCGTGTTTTTCCGGCCGGATTGCTGTTTTCCGTGCAGCTCGGTCGTTCGGCATGGGTTCAGTACGTGTCGGTCGGATTTTGCACGCTTTGCATCGTACTTGGCGTGTCGGGCGCCACAGGTACGTGTCGGTCGGAATTAATTCCGGCTCCGAGTCGGTCGGTGCTTTTTCCGGCCCGAATCGGAATCGACCCCTGTGTTGTTAGTTTTAGCTTTTTGAGCTACAGTGCTATTGTAGACGTTCCACCAGGGGATTTGGAACTTTGTTTATCTACGGTGCCCTGACCTATGTAGCCTTCCCACCCAAGGGCCTGATTACGATGTGGTTAGGTTTGGCTCTGACCCTCGGTCGAAGCCATCCTAACCGCATCGTAATTACCAATTCGGTTTCCCTTCCAACCAACCCATTATGATGGAGTCGGTCGGAAAGGAAACTGAATCGGTTTTCCGGATGGCTTCCGACGGGCTCGTCCGCCATCCGAAAGGCCCACAGTAATCCACCGGTCGGCTCTTTCCGGCCGAGGGAATATAATGGCAGTTTCCCACTGCCTTTTTGTGCCGGCCTTCCGGCACAAAAAGGCATTGGGAAACAGCTTTGGGGGCCCCCAGCAGGGCCCTCATGGGTACCAGGCCGCCGTATTGCGGCCTGCCCCTGTTGATCCCTGCACCCAGTGGCAGGCACCTTGAGGTGCCTGTCACGGGGTGCAGGGATGAACTGCACCTCTGCCCCTTACAATGTAAGTATAGGCATGCGACCGAAAATGGTTCAGTCGCATCATAATTCCTGGGCTGTAACCGACGACAGGGAACGTTCGGTTACAATTCCAGAACGATGTTTAACGGACTCCGGTCCGTTCGACATTGTAATCGGGCCCCAAGTGTCTTCAAAGTAGTCTAGGAAGGGAGTTAGTTTAGTTTTGTTTGCTTGATAGAAAGGGCTTTCAAGAAGTATGTTATAATGGTTGGCTACTTCAGTTGTTGGTACATAGGCCAGGGCTATTAATTTTTTAATTTAGTAGGCAAAGTTGCTATTGGTGGCGTAGTGTATACTTAGGGCCGATTACGATGCGGTTCGGAAATCATTCTGACCGAATTGGTTTGGGAATGGTTTCTGACCGAATCGGAAGAGTCCGACCGACCGATTACGTTGCATCCGGATGCTTCCAGACACGATTCGGTCGGACTCCCATTGACTTCAATGGGAGCCTATGTTCCAACCGAATGCATAGGCTCCCATTGAAGAAAGGGGTGGCTGTGCAAAATCGGGCACCCTGTGGTGGGCACCCCCTGGTGCCTGCCACACTGTGCATGGCTGGTAAGGGGGGACCCATTGGTACCCACAGGGGCCTGATTGGGAAGGGTCTGGGTGCAGGGGGGCCCACTATGGGCCCCCAAAGTCTAATTCCGACTGCTGATTCGAGTCAGACGGCACGATTCGGAAAGGCTGTCCGAATCCATCCAGCATCGTAATTGGTCATTTGGAAACGTGGCCCGTAGAGACATACGAGTCTGCTCCATATGGCTCGGTCATTCTGAATGCCATCGGGTTTGGATTAGGATATTCCTAACGCCTAACTAGCATCGTAATCGGTCAGTCAGAAACCTTTCCGAATCAGTCGGAAAGACACGTTCCTGATCCGATTTAGGGGCCGATTCCGATTCGGGCCGGAAATCTCTCCGACCGAGCCGGATCCGGAGAGATTTCTGACCGAGCCGGACTCCCGCAGTCCGACCGAGCGAGTACGATGCGGCCGTATGCTGCCCGACTCGATTCGGTCGGACTCCCATTGAAGTCAATGGGAGCCGATCGTACAACGCGTACACGGGCTCCCATTGACTGAATGGGTACGTCGCGAACAGGGGGGCCCCCTACAGTGGTACACGTCGGTGCGACTCGCACCGTACATGCATGTTTTTGTGTGCGACTCGTGCGGCTACGCGTGCAGGGGGGTCCGACACGGACCCCCGAAGTCCGGCTCCGACAGCTCTTTGGAGCCGGACGCTACGAGTCGGTCGGGCAGTTCGAATCGCGCATCGTACTTGCTTGGTCGGGAAACGTCTCCATTGCGTGGTGCGAGCCGTGTCCGTACGAGGCGGTCGGAGCGGTTCGGACCCGGGAACGAGTCGGTCGGCGATTTCGCGTGCGCTCGCATTGTACTTGCTCGCTGGGACGACTGTACGAATCGGTCGGAAAAAAGGCCTCCGAATCGGATCCGGTAAAGCCGAATCCAATTCGGAGCCCTACCGGCCAGGATCGGAATCGGCCCCTCGGACGGAGCAAATGCCGTTAGGAGGCCTTCCAAACCGCATCGTAATTGGCCCCTTAAAGTAGATTTTTGTAGGTGTCTCCAGATAGTTTGTTTGAAGTGGTAATAGCAGCCTTGTATTGCAGTGTGTGGGTATATTTTTAAAATTGACTGAATCATTGCTTGTTCAAAGTCAATGAATATTTTTGGTGGAAAGTAGTTGTCGGTGTATTGTTTTAGTATTGTAAGGAGCTCTATGAAGGTGGTGTATTGCTTATTAGGGAGTAGTGTGTATATGAAGGGGCTGTTAGTGTCTTCATTTTCTCCGTGGATGGTATATAGTTGGTAAAAAGGCTTGGGGCAAACTTTGAATGTGCCACCCATCATCCACGTTTCGCAGTTTTTAAGTTTTTGTAAGTTGTTGTTGGTGGCAAAGATGACAATTCGTTTTTCATTTCTGTTATTGTCATGAAGAAGGAATTTTTCATCTTTGTGGGTGATGATGTATTCTGGTAACATTTCTATTTCTGCAAAAGTTTGGGGGGTGGATGGTGTTTGAGCTGTAGCTCTTTTAGTTCTGGCGATTAATCTTTTTAGAGTGGGGATGGACAGTAGTTGTCCTGTGACATGTTCAGGAACCCTAGTTAACATGTTTTTTAGTATTTGGGTACTAGTCTGTTGGGAGCTGGTACTTGCTTCTCTGATTGTTTCTAGAGTATCTCTGACCTCGATTTCAGTCACATTGGGGGGATGGTTGTGTTCTCTGACATTAACTACATTTGCTTCTACTGTGGTGGCTCTCCATTAGCAAGAATTGGAGTAATATTTACTACATTTCCAATGGGTTTTGTGTCCGGTTACTTTTTCTTGCGTATAGGTGTAGCCCATGTAGCACAGAAGTAGTTTTCCCTTTTTTTTTTCCCCGCAGCGGTGTGTTCGGCTCCGCCAGATTTCCCGTTACGCAAGGGTGCCTGATGGAGCCAATAGAGCAATGCCGCCGTGCGGAATGACGTTCCGTCCGCCAATAAGATTAAGATGTATCAAACAGCCCATTACACTGAGGCAGAAACCACCCCATCTCGGATGGCGGAAGCACAACTACGGAGAGGGAAAGTCGAGCATGAAACACCTCCATGTGATCCGAGTCGTCATGGATCCTGCTCTACAGGCCTTTCCGCTGCTCTACCTGATCCACTACCAGCAGATAAGACGACGACGCGGTCAACAGCAGAGGTACGTCCAAAACATCGCCACACATGCAACTCCTGTACAACAACAACACTCAGGTACTATGCAGGCAGGGCCGGCTCTCGGATTCATGGGGCACCAGGTTAAGTGGAAAGTGCGAGGCCCCTCTAATTTACACGAGTGACACCTTCAGGGCTCCAGAAGCTGCCTTGTGCAGACTCCTCCTGGGCCGCAGCTCCCCTCACTGCCACCTACAAGCACCACTCACACAGCTCCGATCGGGCTGAAGGTGGCAGACTAGCTTGGGCGTTGAGAGTCAATACACTGCAGCCTGTAAAGTGATGACAATGCATGTCCCGCTGTGGCTCTCAATGGGCAGCCAGGCAGGAGGCCCAACTGCAGGACACAACTACAAAAAGCGTCTCCTTGCAACTGGCACAAGATGAATTCTCACCCTCCCCTAGGCCTCCCCATACCATCCATGAGAGGTCCAGGGAGGGGGTGCCCCCCTGTAAGCCCAATTGCAAACAGACACCTTTCTTCAATGGGATTGGCAGGGGCACAAGAGGCTTGGTGGTGCCATGCACCGTTGCGGTCCCCATGCTGGTGGGCTAAGAGCAAGGCCCTGGGCAGCTGCCCATACAGGCCATGCCTAGCGCCGGACCTGCGTGCAGGCATATATTACTTTGAACATTGGACACACGGATGGACACAGGAACATATACCACAGTCAAAGTACCCAATGCTTGCACGCAGTACATTTTCACCCTTGGCCGGCGATAGGCATGGCCATTGTGGGCAGCTGCCCAGGGCCCCTAGTCAACCCTCCAACTTGGGGGCTGCAACAATGCAACAGAGTCAGACCATGGCATGAAAGGTGCTACCTTATGAGGCCCCTCTCCCCTGTCCTCACTGCTATGGTGAAGCAAGGGGAACCCGAGGGGAGGGAGCCCCCCATTACCAGTAGCAAGAACACACATTCCTCAGGTTTGACCAGCAATCAGGACTCAACCCCCCACCCACGCAGAGGCACAGCAGGATGGCAATTGCCCTGCTGTTTTGCTCCCTGCCAGTCTGAACCCTGTCTGGAGACAATCAACCCTCACACCTTCACCCCTTGACGAGCTGGTAAGAGGTGCCTGTGGGTGGCTCAGAGGGAGGGGCTGCAGCTACACAAGCAGGGACATCTATACAGATGCAAACACCACTGAGTGTGTCACGTCTATGCACTTTAGAGGGGCTTCGCACATTCACTTTCTGTCCAGGGACCCACAAATCCTCGACCCGGCCATGTCAATGTCACCTCAGCATCTGTGGCCCCCATCTTCATTGAAATGATGGCAACTAGCCCGGCCGTGGCGGTCCCGTCACAGCAGCGGTGAAGCTGTTATATTCCATATAGGTACCCCAATATAGGCTCAGGTAACATCATACCTTTCACCTATACTCTCCCCTACATTGCACACATAACGGTTCTTGGGGACTGACCTTTTACCTAGATACGACACTGCACACAGAACGTGGGATTTGCCATGGTAAGAGCCTCATACATTATGCATGAGGATTCTTGGAAACTCAGCAGGACTACCATCTCCTGTATAAAAGCTATGTATAAAGTTCATTCCCGACGTCATCCTAAGTCCGACAAGTGGCACAGCAAGGTAGAACCCCCGGGGAGACCTTTGGGTATATAAACATCACATCTTGCTGAGACAAACAGAGGAGATCAGGATTTCCCCGCCGACACACTGACGTGAGACGCTGAGGTTCTTGCATGCAGATACTCCAGCTCGCAGTGGTCTAACGTCCCTTGCAGGTTGTCCAACTCGAGACCAAGACGGGGGTCCCACAGTCTCTCACTTCAGGTAATGGGGTTGACTTTATCCTAGAGGGATTCTTGGCTTAACACCTACATACATGCTAGGTACACTTAGGTACATCTAGTTAGGGTAGCATCGTAGGAGTACGCATTTTATTGTCATGTATTTTCTATACTTGCCTGTATTTATAGTTATAGCAAAATGGTAGAAATCTACCATCCTTTTACTTTCTTAGTGCTTCTAATCATTTATATCTGTTACTGTCTAATGGTTGTTTCAGCACACCTATTTTACACTAGAATAACGACTGTTCAATAAATACTGCGTCAATACCGTTTATTCTGTGTATCTCTCTGAGACTAAGTGAGCACGAGTGACTGAGCGAAAAGTAGTACACTGTTTCCATAGTCCTGAGGGATCAGGTTTGTCATGTTCGATAGTTGCCAAGAACTATTCTCTCCTTGGTAAGAGGAGTTTCTAGTGGCACTGTGAGCTAGCTGGTATACAGGCCAACATATCTGATGGGGGTGTCTGGAATCAGTCTGGACACCAAGCCCGCAGTGTATGTTGTCCAAACTCGCAGATCCTGTATAGGAACTACACGACATGGTGCCCAATGTTGGTTGGGTACTTATATAACGGTCAAATCTGAGTAGTTCAGTAGTGCTATTCTCAGAGACCCCTAATCACACTTCCCCAGAGACGTCTGTAGTGGGAGGGTACAAAATTCGCCGCAGCTCAGTAGGCAAAATCCTATTTATTGGCTGTTGGTTAATCAAGCTTGAAGGACACATTGTTCCTATTGTGCATAACACCTTATCTTAGTTCCCTTGAAAAGAACTCTTCTTACTAAATACAATGACTCGGCAAGCGGATAACGCTGTGCATGAGCTAAATCTCTCAGCCGAAGAAGAAGATGCAGATGCAATACAAATCACAGAAAATTTTATAAATGCCATCACCCTTAAACTAGCTTCATATGGTTTAACAGCTAGGGGTGGGCCAGTAACTTTCGTGATTGAGGCACACAAATCATTTAGAACAGAGGTATTCTATTCATGGGTTACATTCCCACAGGCAAATGCACGAAAAAAGACATTTCATTACTACACAGAAGATGAAATACAGAACAAATATTGTCCGTACGAGGACATTGAAGTTCCGCTCACTTACCAGGAACATTTAAACTGGTTTAAAAGCGCCCTACCCTATACAAGAAATAAAGTAGGACTCGGTCAGCTCGGAAGAGACGGAGCAACATGGCCAGTATTAGCAGCCTACACACCACATCCTGACATTGAAACAATGCCAGCAGGAGACTTACTTACACTTCATAAAGAACTAATAAGACTTTACAGAAACATGACACAGTTCGTGATGAGAAAACTCATAGTTCAGCCAGCCACGGCTACACCAACAGGTCCGATTCAAACATCAACAACTAAAATGACACCACAAACATTACACACAGTGATCGGTAAAATGCCTGTGAAACGTGAACAAATGCCATTCTGGGTGGCTCAAAAAATAACACAGCTAGAGGCGGTATTTCCAAACACCAGCCCACATGAAAAACATAGAATGTTAACAATTTGCTTGCCCATGGGGATAACACCCCAGATAGAGGATTGTACCTCTTGGGGTACAGTTTTCGCAGCCGTATATACCAGGACTCATGGTATCCCGTCATTAGCAGTAATACCAGATGTATTAAGACAAATACAGAACGAGTATGGAGCAGAGCCTGCTCTGAACTTAGGGATGAAGTCACTAGGTAATTTTGCCCAGGTATCAGCTATAATATTTGCAAATATTAAAGGGGAGGCAGCATCGGTGGCAATCCGCCAACGCCTAAGGGAGTTCACTCCTCTACAGCAGGAACATGAATTACCTAAAGTAATTGAAACTGCTTACGCAGAATTAGGCAGAGACAATATGGGGGGGGTAGAGCAATAAAACCTCAGCTGATGGGTAGTCCCGAAAAGGATACCTTTAAGCAAGCACCTGCTTCTTCAAAAAAGAAATGGAATAATAACAAACAACAAAAGAATAAAGAGAATAGATCTCAATCCAGAGGTAGGTCTCCTCAACAGGAGCCCTCCGAAAGGAGGTATAACCTTAGGAACAAGGACAACATTAGAAAACCTGACAGGTATCAGGACACTGATACACGTTCCGATACACGTTCCTCTTGTTCCTTTCAGGGTTCTTCGGAAAAACTTGGAGAGGGAAGGACGGTCAGAACACAGACAAGAAGAGCATACAAAGTCCAGAGACGTACAACGCACTTCAAACTACGCTTCTAAAAAAGAGGACAAACCTAAAGCAAAACCTCAATTCAAAAAGAAGAAAGTAGCAGGTCTCAAGGTTAGACATGCCCGGAATTCTGAGGACTCAACTACTGAACGAGGAATGGGCTCTGACGATGCTAGACAGGGCAGCAGAAGTAACAATAGCTCACCAGAACCTGATGGAATTTCTGGTGACAGCGGAGTTGAGTGAACATATCACGCTGGAAACGCCTGATACTAGGGTAAGTGTCCCACATAGGTTACATGAGATAATACTCCAAATGGAAGGGAACAAGCCCAGAAAAATTAAAGGTCTCTTTTGGGAGAACCTGACTTTTGGCTACGACATTCTTATAGCTGAAAGAGGTTGGCCGCCAACTATTGTTATGGATTGCCCAAAGGGAGAAATGGTAATTATGCCAGCTTTTTCCGACCTCGTTCCCCAATATCTAAAACACACATACGCGCGCGAGTGGGCGGTAGCCCTTGCCCCTGCACTTTATCGCAACCATGTTGGGTGGGATGAAGATTCAGCCCACCATGTGATACCATTAAAGTCTACTCCAACTCCACAAAGACAGTATTCAATAAAACAGGAAGCGAAAAAACAAGTCAGGGAGATCTTAGATCAACTTGAATATCAGGGTGTGATTGAAACCTGCACCTCTTCAATGAATAATCCCTTGTTTCCCGTAATGAAACCCGATAATTCATATCGTCTAGTTTTAGACTACAGACACCTAAACTCATGCACAAAAACTTTTGCAGTACAAAACACACATAGTGCTGCATTGATGAATAACATTGTGCGGAAAAAATATAAAACAACACTGGATATCTCAAATGGATTTTTCTGCCAAAATATAGCGCCTGAGAGCAGATATTTGACAGCATTCTCAGCGCTGGGGTCACAGCGTCAATTTTGTCGACTCCCTCAGGGGTATAAGAACAGCCTGGGGTTATTTTCCGCCAGGGTAACTGAGTTACTTCAGAATCTGGATGAAGAGGCATTGTCCTATGTGGATGATATTTATCTGACGGATGATGACCTAGAAGAACACTTGACCAGGGTGAGCACCATAATTTTGGGATTCGCCTCTAAGGGCTACAAATTCAACTTCAAAAAATCAAAAATAGACCACCTCAATGTCCTATTTTTGGGATATGAGCTTTCAAGTGAAGGCAAGAGCTTGGCAGCTAAATTTTTAGAAAAATGTGCGCTGCTCCAACCTCCAAAATCATTAAAAAATCTACAATCCATACTGGGATTCCTGAATTTTGGTAGAACATACATTTTGGATTACGCAGAAAGGGTTAAACCTTTCTACGACCTCATAAGACCTGATTTTTTGGTTAGACAATGGACACAGGAACACACAGATATCCTTTGTTCCTTGCAAGCTGACATGATAGCATCTAAACACTTACAGACACGCGTAAATGTCCGCAACCTAGTGATCCGTATAGTTGCGGGTCAATCTGGGTACACCTACCTAACATACAATGAATGCGAAATGGTACCCAAAGCATACAAATCACATTTGTACATGCGTTTTGCATCCACAGAGAAAATTCTGACTGCAGTACAGACTGCTGTAGTGAGAGAAAGAGCATTGGCTCAGGGAAAACGAATAATAGTCGTAACCCCAGTACCGGCCTTAGAGGCTGCTACAAAGGCTAGCATTCCAAATGCTAAAGCCTTACATCCGAGATGGATACAATGGGCAAATTCTCTCACTGCATCAGACGTAGAATACAGATGCGACCCAAGTCTAAACACACAAGCATTCCTACAGTATGAACAAGAATATCCTCTCCCGAATGAAATAATGCCTCTAGATCAGTATGAATACTTAATTTACACTGACGGATCTGCTCAGCCGGCCATTGGAAGTAAACAACAATACAGCGCTGCATGTGCGATTGTAAAAGGTCGTATGCAGGACGGCAAGTTCTGTTCGAGTTGTACAAAAACACAGTCTCTAGGAGACTGCACGGCTCAGCTGGCAGAATTAAAAGCTCTATTGCTGGCACTGATAAATACGGATCGAGAATTCCCCACACGAATTGTGTGCGATTCTTTCTACTGTGTCCAGTCATACAATGAATATCTTCACCATTGGGGACAGAATGGGTTTAAAGACTCAAAAAGTGGCACAATTAAGCATAAAATGCTGTGGGAACAGGTAGTTGAGTTGAAAAACGAACTACCAAGAGCTCACGTGATACACACGCTGAGTCATCAACGTGATGGCGTTCACGTTGAAGGGAATTCATTGGCTGATGATGCCACGAAGGGAGCAGTACGAACTGCGTCCATAGCTGCAATCACTCGTTCAAAAATTAGAATAGATGGACAGATAATGGTAGCTGTCATTGCTTCACGCAAAGACAATAAGGCATTGCCGAAAGGTTTTCCACTCAAGTACTCCTACAAGTTAGATGCAAATAACGTTCCATTTGCTCAGATTCCAGGAGTGGTGGATAGAGTAATACCAAACATGGATCGCAGATTAGGCTTAATTTTAGCTGCACACGAGGGACTTGGTTCTGCGCACGCAGGAGTGTCAGCAACAGTTTCATTACTGAAACAACGCTATTGGTGGCCGGGGTTAATGGGTTAGCAGACCAAAGATTATGTCTTAAAGTGCGACATCTGTCAACAGATGAAGGGCTCCACCATAACACGTCCAGCACAGACACCATTGCTAATATCAGACAGACCACTTGCGTGTGTCTATTTGGACCACTGCGGCCCCTTACAATCAGATGGGGCTTACAAATATAGAATGGTTGCAGTGGATTCCTGCTCGAGATTCCTATGGGTATGGCCTCAGCGCTCGGCTGACGCTCAAACTGTTATTAAAGATTTGCGAGTCTTTATAGGGACATCCGCAATTGGCACATTACATTCTGACCGTGGCCCCGCGTTTAGCTCTAGGGCTTACAGGGAAGCCATGGGAAGTTTGGGTGTTGCACTGCGGTACTCCTCTTCGTACCATCCTGAGGGAAATTTGGTTGTGGAGAGGAAAAACCGGGACTTAAAGCAACCTTTAACAGCTAGAGTATTAGGTTCGGGTGATAGTTGGGTCAATCACTTATATGGGGTACAGCGGGCCCTCAACAATATGCCAAGAAGTTCTCTAGGGGGTGTCACTCCTTATGAGGTCCTATTTGGGATGAGAATGTGGGTACCTGATCTCGATTGTGAAGGCACAGTGGCGGATGGAAAACCTTTTGACATCAATAAACGTTTGCCTGTTTTACAGGATCTGAATTAATCCAGGGCACTGCAGAGCAATGTGCAGGTAAAGCGGACCGCCACTGGGGAACTAAATTCAGTCACGGCAAGACCTGTCTGAGTCCCTAAAGTCGGGGATCTGGTCAGAGAAAAGATAGTGGACAAGAAAGAATTTGGGCCATCATACAGAAAGCCTGTACCTGTCCTGGCCGTTGAAGGAACAAGAACTGTATTTCTGCCGCCTCTTGCCTGGAAAAAGGAGAAGAGATTTGTCTCCATTGATCTGATAAAACCACACTATGTGGCCGATACTGAATAGTAGGCCTCGTGGACTCATGGGTAGCCAAATGCCCTCCTCTCGCTACCATACAGGAAGTTCAGACGGAAAGGCTCATCACGTTTGAAGAGTCACCTATACGGAATGATGGACTATTTTATCGACTTCAATACCTTTTCTTTGGATCTAAGTGAACGTGAAACAACGCCAGCCCCAATATCTCGTCAACAACAAATCAAAGACTTTTTCTTAGAAAGACTTACCTGGTGTCACCTTGGATAGAACTTTGGATAATCACCGGGATACTTTTCTTTCTTTTCTGGATAGGCTTAGTAACTGTCTTCTGCTTACTTATTAATGGAACTTACCCTTGCCAAAGCTCTGCAGCATCAAAAGTGAACTTGATACTGAAACCTCATGTTTCATCACATCGTGAACAAAGAGACTTGTCATCAGTGAACATTACAGCAGTTCCTATGCCTGATGGTATAGTATGGGACAAGGTTGATTATGATATATTTGGTCTGACCGAACATTTAAAAGTACCTCATTTATTTAAAATGTCCTTAAATGATATCATTACCTCCAGTACATTTTCCGATGATTGGGATTTTGAAACTGTAAACAATATGTTGTCTGATTTAGAACAATCTGCCGCATTTTCTAGCAATGAAATGTTAGAAGACACATCAGACTGTAACACAATGTATTGTTACCAGCATTATGTTCATCATTTTCTACACAAATCGAGCACCCTTAGGAATGTTTTCACATATCACCAATGGGAACATTGCCCTACACCACCGAAAAGTAGTTCGAAAACGTTTGCACAAACATTTTCATATTTTTCAGGGTTTAATGTTTCAGACCCGACCTCATATTACTATAAGGTTGCACCGACATCCTCACAGAAAAATATGCTGACTAACACCAAACAGATTTATTCTGCTTCCTTTATTACCCAACTGTCTGAACAGGGTTTCGACTTATGGAAAGACACTATAGACTTAAAATTAGTCTGGGGTTCTAGAGACTGTCAAGTCCCGGGAACAGAAGTGCTATTTAGAGCATGCCTCATTCCTCAGCAGATGATATTTCTAAATGAAACTGTGCAACAGACTTCCTGTCTTGGGATAGCCAAGAACAAGGATTTGAACACAGCTCGGATTCCAACACCATCACATACCGAGGAAAATTTTACATCACAAGAAGGGGCTACAATAGATGACATTTTACAATACGATAGATCAGACACCAATTGTAAGGGATGATTGGTTTGGCCCACAGACACAAACAGATGTCAGGAAAGATTCAGGGGTACCACCGAAGGGTTTAGTATCCACAGGCCAGACCCACGCTATGTACAAAGAGAACATCCAGGGGTGGTGACATCATACAGTGTTGGGAAGTTATGCCTCGATTGGCTAAAGACCTCAACACTAATACAGGTGAAACAACACTTATCCTTACTTACAGAGGATGTGGACCTACGGGATTTTTTATTAGGTCCCAGAAAGCCATGTCAAAAATGTTTCTATTATGCTGTCTATAATGAAATTTGGAAAATCTCCCAACAAGAAGCAGCGGAGAGACTACGAGAAATAGATAGGATCAATCTAGAAAAGGCGCTAGCCGTAGTTGACAATGGCATGACTACATTAACTTCCAGGATTTATTCACTGGGCAACATTGTATCTTCTGCTATTGATGTACTAGAACAAAATTTGTTCATACTACAGCACAGGCAATCACAATTGCGTTCTATTATGTTATTAAGCTGGACGCTGCACTCATTGCGCGCAGGTTATGAGCCTTGGCGTTTTATCGACAGTACGTCACTGTTTTCTGCATACAATCTAATGGAAAAACAGATGAAAATGGCACAGAGGGGAGTAAAATATACAATGCTGCGTGTTGAAAAACTGGACAGATTACCTTTTACTGTGGCAGAATCATCGTCCACAGAGTGGTTGATCCATGGCCATATAACATTACCGGTCACAACTTTCCAGTTTCAGTACTGCCTTGAACAACAACAGGCAGGCAGATATGAAGAAATGGGTACGGAATTCATCAAGGAATCTTGGGAATTACCGTACAGATTTCGATGCAGGAGTGGGGATCTAGAAGTGTTTCTAAGCGGTACAAACTGTGAGAACGCTTTAAGTGGATCTCTCATATGCCAGGATATTATGCCACACGAGGCCTGCAATGGTTCAGTTGCGAACCTATCCTATCACTTGAGGGGTACCCCGGCAGCCGTGATTACTCCAGTATTCAGGCTACTTTCAAATGGGAATTACTTGATGCTGAATGATCAAGGTTGTTGTGGGATGCTTCCAGGCATCGCATATCTCGTCACCGTGAGTTCCAGGGTTACTTGCTGTATGCAAGTATTGTTTCCACCGACACACACAGTCAGGGAGGCGCCGCTATGGCCTTCTTTGAATGTTTCCTTTATACGGTTTGATACTCTGAGCACAATGAAAGCCATGCTTCTACAGAAAACCGTGCCCTTAACCTCCGCCCAGGAGACTTTTGATCTCCAGATAGCAAGGTCCTCGGCTGAGATACAGGCACTCATATGTACGAACTGCCCCTTCCATTTCACAGAAATGGTAAATCGTATCTTTAACATGTCTGATACGACGGGTATAGTCCACCTATTTAAGACCATAGACTGTTAAGCACCTTTCAGACGGTCCTCAGAGTTATACCAAACTTTATACACTACGTATTTGGAAGCATTTTTGGAGGACTTTCGCTGCTCCTGTTTCTAATAGCAGGTATCCTGATTGTAATTTTTCTGCTACGCAATGGGCGTCCCAGTCACCAAGGAGATGGAAACAGTACTCCTGGAGCGTAAATACCGTGATCGCATGGTACAACATCTGGGCACACCTCGCCTACGGGAACTAAGCGCCTCTTGGTTCCTGTCATTTAGACCAGTCTGGATGGACTGTATCCTACCTGTTCTCCGATGCCTGTTCTGCAGAGAAGAATGCGTGTTGGATCTCTGTCTGACACTTCCATCAGTTGCGCAACTGGACGTTGATGCTTTACTGGACCCGATAACGGACCACGTTCTGCAGTGTCCCCAGCGTATTCCTATGTTGATGGCGGCATTCTTAGAGCCTCCACAGGAAGTCTCTGCTCCTGTTGGAATGGATACCAGCTCCTCCACTGACACCCACGCCTTGGATGGCGCACAAGCTGCCCCAGCATCGGCTGCTAGCAGCACGGAAGATCATCTGTGCTCAATTGACGTAATCTGCGAGGTGTTACAAGGGTTGTCGTCTGCGAAGGCAGGCAACATCAATGTTGCGTCTACCAGCCAGGACACATAAACATTTGGCCCGTCGTGTGCTGGGAAAAATTCGGCCTTTTTTACAACAATCTGAAATTGGAACTCCAAATGAAAATTGACCCTTTTTATGACCTGCATGGCTTTCTGGTGCTTGTAGTGGTTCGAACTATATATACGGACACATTAGAGCTATCGCTTAAGTAACAACTTTTTCCCTTTAACATATTTTTTTTAAAATGTTAACCTTTTTTAGCAGAACTATTGTTTTACTGTAGTTGTTTGCATACCAGTGCCTAGACAGCCTAGTAGTACGTTAGAATTTAATTATGTCGTCCAGTCGGATGAGGAGTGGGTGTTATATTCCATATAGGTACCCCAATATAGGCCCAGGTAACATCATAACCTTTCACCTAAACTCTCCCCTACTTTAAACACATAACGGTTCTTGGGGACTGACCTTTCACCTAGATATGACACTGCACACAAAACGCAGGATTTTCCCTGGTAAAAGCCTCATACATTATGCATGAGGATTCTTGGAAACCCGACGTCATCCTAAGTCTGACAAGTGGCACAGCAAGGTAGAACCCCCTGGGAGACCTTTGGGTATATAAACATCACATCTTGCTGAGACAAACAGAGGAGATCAGGATTTCCCTGCCGACACACTGACGCAAGACGCTGAGGTTCTTGCATGCAGATACTCCAGCTCGCAGTGGTCTAACGTCCCTTGCGGGTGTCCAACTCGAGACCAGGACGGGGTCCCACAGTCTCTCACTTCAGGTAATGGGGTTGACTTTATCTAGAGGGATTCTTGGCTTAACACCTACATACATGCTAGGTTCACTTAGCTACATCTAGTTAGGGTAGCATCGTAGGAGTACGCATTTTATTGTCATGTATTTTATATACTTGCCTGTATTTATGGTTATAGCAAAATGGTAGAAACCTACCATCCTTTTACTTTCCTAGTGCTTCTAATCATTTATATCTGTTACTGTCTAATGGTTGTTTCAGCACACCTATTTTACACTAGAATAACGACTGTTCAATAAATACTTATTGAAAAACGTCAATACCGTTTATTCTGTGTATCTCTCTGAGACTAAGTGAGGACGAGTGACTGAGCGAAAAGTAGTACACTGTTTCCATGGTCCTGAGGGATCAGGGTTGTCATGTTCGATAGTTGCCAAGAACTATTCTCTCCTTGGTAAGAGGAGTTTCTAGTGGCACTGTGAGCTAGCTGGTATACAGGCCAACATATCTGGTGGGGGTGTCTGGAATCAGTCTGGACACCAAGCCCGGAGTGTATGTTGTCCAAACGCACAGATCCTGTATGGCCACATTGTCGAACAAGTACATCACAGTCTCCCAGGCTAGCAAGATCCTCATACCATTCTACAACCCACAAAACATACAAAATAGCCTCAAGTTAGCCAAACATAGCTGCTGCAAGGAGTCATGTGCAGGCACAGTGTCCATAGTGACATGTCAATAGCACAAGAAACAAATGTATCACAACAGGAGTGACGGATGAGGCAAGAGTCACTTTCAAGGGACAATAGTCCTCATTGCAGTTAAATCTGTGTTAGTCCACATCCAAGGTGGAACAGAGGAACCCAGACCAAACAGGGTGTGCATGGGGAGTTCACAGTAGTACAACAAGGTGTTGGATGACTCAGAGAGAGCAAAGTTAGAGGACATATGAAGATAGCCAACACTGCCACATAATCACCGTTCAGCACACACCCTAAGCAGGCACTGCTAGGCTCATCACATACAATGGCAGACCATACCACATGACGACAGCCCAAACCATGCAACACTGTAGACTTATTCTGACTCAAACTGCTAACTCTAAGTAAGCACCAGTGTGCATTTGTCCCACTTGTGTACTGAAGCACTAAATGACCCCATGTGAGTATGTCCTGTACATTAGCAACACTGACTGCACTGCAACTTCACTGAACACCTCCACCCTATCACTCCACCTCTCCAGAGGTAGCACCAAATCCTAAAAATTGAAGCAATGCCAACGTTTCATGAACAGTACATCTTGATTGCAGTAAAATGTGTGATAACAAGTGAACTATTCAAAAGTGGAGGGTACAGTGCACAGTGCAGGAAATGTATGGAGAAATGACTGGTACCATATGGCCATGGAATTTAGGAGGTACCACATATGACACTACACTTACATCATCAATCAACACATTTGTGGCACAGAGATCATATTTGACTTAAAGTTATCATCACTGTTGTGTCACTGTGATCCAGCAATGAAAGTAATGCGTTGGTCCACAATGATGTCACTTGTCACAAGCCATACATTGAGCAGCCCCTCATCTGTCCCTAATATTATGTCATGTGTATGCCACCAGCACAACACTTATGGCTCATGGTGACATTCCCTGACTGTAAAACTTAACTATAACCTTCACACATACCTCTAACCTACCCATCTTCCACCTTAACTGCTCAACTCCTGGGACCATGACTGATAAAGGTGAAAATAAGCTCCAATGAGTTCTCTGCTAACCAATGCAACACCCTGTTGTTTATCTCTAAATATCTGACTTCAGCTGAAGGATGTGTGGTTGAATGCTGAACTCCACGCAAGTGCCAAATCTGCCACGTGGCCGGTGGCACAGTAGGCATAGCGGAAGTTATCTTGTCCTGAATAACCACAACTGCTTTGTATTACGGGCAGGCGTCCCGTATATTGTGACGGTTTCACAACGTGTTCCATGTTGCTTCAATGTCCTGTTTCCTCCCCCACATGGGATTGTAGATAGTTCATTGTGGCCTTCCATTCCTACTTTGAAGGCAGATATCAATAAACTAAGCAGACTCAAAGCACCATTGTGTCAACAAGAAGTCGCTCTCACATCTGCCCGTGTGACCTTCAGATTGCAGGTGGCTCGAACATCAAGTGAGATTCAGTCACTGCTAAACACAAATCTCCCCCTTCACTTTGGAGAATCAATTCACCAAATATTTATGCTTCTGACACAGAAGGCCTTACACACATTTTGAAAATTGTGGGCTCCGGCCTTGTGACGTCCATTCAGACTATTTTTGGAGTAATACAGGCTTTGATACATTATATTAGTCCCAGTGCCTTCGGCGGTTTTCCTCTCATACTATTGCTGATTTGCGCTGGTTCTACTACTTGTACTACACAATGGCTGCCCGTCCTGAGGCTTGCCGTTGGCAATTCTTGGCATCAGTTATAGGCTGACCTACCGCAATGCCTACTCCACCTGCTTGCAACCTGTGTTCCACTGTTGCCGGTGCCCGTTTGATTGGGCCCTGGATGTCTGCCTCTCCAATACATCTCACGCTGATCCGGATTATGACCTGTTGGTGGGTGCTTTGTTGGCCCATGACCACAGCTGTTCCGGGGACAGTCGCTTAAGGGATGCGTTTCTTCTTGGCAGACGGGCTGACTGGATTGCCTGTGCACATGTGCAGTGCTTCCGGCAGCGCAGCATCATCAAATATCACGCAGGTTGCCCGAAAATGCTCCTGGTGGCACACAATTATGAGGAGTATGTCTGTTTGTTCACCTTGCTCAATTGGATGGCAAATCTCTTTGCGGGGGCGGCACTGATGGCCTTTTGGAGCTGATTGCATTCTACAGGGCATGTGATTTCATGGAGTTTGATGCATCACCATGAGGGTCTAGGGACCCAGATCCTTTCCTAAATTTTGTGTTTACCATTGATTTTCTGCTTATTTCCACCCTGTGATATGACTCTTTCTCATCGTTCTATGAACTTTATGGAGATTTCATCGTTCGATGTTCCTAAACATTTTTACATTTATTCTCTCTCAAATAACAATTTGGCCTTTGGACATTCGCTTTGGCTCAGATTTTTGTCCAGTTCTGTTTTCCTAGGTACTACAGACCTGGCCAAGGGGAGGGTGTCACCTGGCCATTGGGGACATTGTCGACATCACTAATTTAGCCTGAGCCCTTTAGCCATTATGCTGCTTATGTGCACGTTATTACATGGTATTTATTTTTATGGCTACACTTTTCGTTGATGCTCTTCACATGAGAACTGTCTGCTGTGCTCGTTCTCTGCAAGATCCTGGAGTTTCGTCTGAACATTTTGTACAAGGTAGAATAACAATACCACATGTTGTTATGGTCAGGCCCTAGCACCTAGACACAACATACCATTGCAACAGCTGTTGAACACCCTTACCCATGATATCATAGGAACACTTGCTTGTTAGCACACACTTGGAGAGGGACCTTTCCAGGGAGAAGAGCGAGACAGCACCTGTGATGTAGACTTACCATCTACATGCTGAGGTATGGGGTCTGGTGACAAAGCCCAGAGATCTCCTAATACATAATAACATTTTTACCTAGCAAGAGGAGGGTGGATAGGCTCTATAGTACATTCCCTAATTGTCCTGTTAGTATGACATCTTCCTTTATGATATCTGGACTAGTTTCTATGCTGACTGATTTTTGTTCTACGCACTTTCCTGCTTGTTGTGGCAAGTATGCTGCATGTTGGGACACATTAGTTAAAAATAAACATTTTAAAACGTTTTCGTGTCTTTGTCAGATCGGATTGCGGACAAGTATAAGAGTGAGGGCTAAAGGGTGTGTCTTGGTACCGCCATTTCTGAGAGATCTGGGAGTGTTGTGTTCTGGGGTGTCTAATCACTTGTTTCTCTGTGAGTGAGTAGGAGAGCGAGTGAGGGACTATAGCTAGTCGTTCCTGGGCTTATGGGTACTCAGGTGGTAGGATGACTCAATACCTGCACAACAAAGTCCTATAATCCTACGCATATTTCTGTGCAGTGGCAGAATCCCTGCAACAAATCCATGTATCACAGACCACATCAAATGAAGTCCACCAAGCATGGCCATGTGCAGCAAAACAGTGGATAGCCAATGTAATCCCATTCCTCCCTGGAACAGATATAATTTCACCTGTGGACAAATGCACAGACTGCATAATGTAAGTCAACATCCAAAAATTACACATATATAACCAAAAGTGTGTGCAGCTACACAAATCTGCCAATACAGCCATAGACACTATACCTGTTACAAAGTGACCATGGTGTCAGTGTGCCTCACCAGCATTCCCAAGCACAATCCTGACATGTGACTTTTCTAATATAGGGGGACATAGCCCAATTGTGCACACAAAACCATCTGATTAACAAGACACAACAAATCTGTATATGCCATGCACACAAGAAATGCACAGTACAAAAACAACACCCAGCTGAATGCATTCAAATACACACACTCCTTACACACAATGTCCTGCCAAGACAACATAACACACACATGGAGTTGCCAGTAGAAAGAGCCAAAACAGCACAAACACTGCATCTCTCACAACCAAAAGAAAAACATATGCTCATCAAAACATATCACATACCAATATCAGCTGGACATCAGGGGGACTAACACCTGCCAAGGCCAATGCATCATCCACTGACAGCAGTTCATGCACAGTAAGCAGTGTGTGAACACCAGGAAAACAAGTATCAGACATATCTGAATATACCACCATGAACTTGAACATCACAAATCATCACAGCACACACATCACTCCACACTCAGGAGGGGTAGCAGTGCCGCAGCAAACGGGTACACACTTTTGATATCACCTACTGCTACACAACTAAGGCAAACACATATGGATGGAACAAGACTAGAGGACTGTACTGGAAACCCATCTGTACTGTACATGAGCAACAATGACTGCAATCAAGTAGTTGCATTCAGAGCATGTAACCGAAGAACATATACACATACATTGTACTGCATCATTAGCAAGGCCAGCGACTAAGCTCAGAACATGAACATAGTTTTATTACATGAACTCGGTCTCTGCATCCAAAGTGCAAAACATTAAGGGCAACGGCCAGTCCAAACTAGAGTCCGCACATGTGTTCATGGAAACTTGCCAGAAAAAATAGCAACACAGTCCACTGCCATGGAAGTCTCACCAGGATAGGGCCATGAAATGGGCAGGTCAGGCACCACTCAGGGAGGAATGGGGTGGGAAGGGGGCTTCAATTTTGTGGAGAACTGGATCTGGGAGGGGGATGACTGTCTGGGGCAGTCGGAGGACTGGACCTGGGAGGGGGAGAACTTGTTTAGGTAGAGGGATCCCTGGATGTGTGAGCCTAAGGGCTGGCTGGACCTGGTGGAGTCTTAGCACGGGGAGGTGGAGAAATGCAGTGGGGAGGCTCAGTGGCTGATGTTTCATGTGGAGGGCTGGGTCTCACTTGCTTGGGGATACAATATCCCCCAAGTGTCTTGAGCCAAGGGAGAAAAGAGGCGGCCACAACAGCCTCCTTTTTCCCTGAAAGTGGAGCAGGTGGTCGTGGATCTTTCTGGGTAAATGTTCCCGATCTGGTGGTACGCTTGGGGGGGTGGCCTTTTACCCTGCCTCCCCTGTTTTGGAGGTACTACTACCTCTCTGGTTTTCTGTCCATGCTTCCTAGGGGTGGTGGGGGTGGGAGTGGAAGCCTTGGGCACAACAGCCCTCTGAAGGGGGGGGGAATTTGTGGCAGGCACCAGGTCAACGGCTGCCAGGGCAAGTTTCTGTGTGGATTTGGGATCAGGTGTGGGGATGGGAGGGCTCTTGGAGGGCGAGGAATGTGAGGACTGCAATGTGGATGCATGTTTTTTGGTTTTGTGCTTCTCAGTGTCCTGTGATGGGCTTGTTGTTGTGCTGTCATGTGTGCCTCGTGTGTGCTTTGTGGATGATGTCTGGTGTCTCTGCTGCTTGGAGTGCTGTTGTAGTGTGCTGCGTGTGGATGACTTGGTGCCTGAGTGCTCTGGTGTGTGTGTGCTCTGGTCAGGTGGGGTCAGTGGCAGGGTGGTTGCGGAAGGGACAGGAGCTGGACTGGGAGCTTGTGACTGCTGAATGGCTGCCGTCAGTGTGGAGGCCAAAGACTGGACAGTCCTCTGCAGGCCCCCCACGTCCGAATGAATGCCCTCCATGAACGCAAGAACCTGTGACAACTTGTTGCCATGATCCTGGAGGGCATTCAGGAGCAAAGTCTGCCCCACAGACAGCTGCCGCAAGATGTCTATAGCCTCCACACTGAGGGCAGCAGGGGAGACAGGGGCAGGGGCTGCGGTGCCTGGGGGAAAGTGACTCAACCCTTCTTTGGGAAGCGTGGACACAGGACCGGTTGTGGCAGACGAAGAAGCAGAGGTAGAACTTCCTTTCCCCCACAACACCGAGGAGTCACCGCTGGAGTGTGACGATGTGGAGGTAGGTGTTTCTGGTGCGGACTCCTCCAGGGCACTCCTGTCCCCCTCCGATGCGCTGGTCCCCTCAGTGTCGCTGTACTCCCATGGAGTAGTGATGCCAGTAGCTTTATCAACGGTGTCGGGCCCCTCTCCTTTCCTGCCATCGGTAGATGCTGTAAGAGACAGAGACTCTTTGAAGTGTCCGGCTCACAAACATGATATGCAATACAAACATAAATGCTTGGACTGAAATCACACATTTAACTCTCCATGTACGGTCTGCATAAGTCCAATTTTTGTAAGGATCACCTGATGCATGGAAACATGCTTATTGGACAGTCATGCGCCATGTTGCGTTCGCAGTGCCAAATTGCTGGGCATGTGTCTACATCTCAACATCACATCCTAATGTCTGCAGGCACACCTACATACATTTACCTAAGTGAGCTACACCGTGAAATATGCTGTGTGTCTCACATTTGAAGTATGAGTTCACAGAGCCACACAGATACAAACTAAAAGGAAAGGATTGTTAAGTGACATAACATCCTTACATCCACTAATTTAGGTACTGCAGCACAACTACAGTTGAACATTGTTAAACAATCTGTAGATGTAACAATTACTTGGAAGTGCACAACACAAATCTGTAAATGCACCCTGACATGATGCTCACTGATGCTCACTGCCAGTTGATGTCTCAGAGACTGACACTTATACATATGTTACCTGGCCAGATGACAATCCAAATGTACAGATGCATAACATCTGCACTCACCACTGAGGCTACTTAGAAGCGATTGCACCACACTAGTCACATCTCAGAGGTTCCTGCCTTACTCAGGGCTGGGATAATGCAGTCTGTCATGCGCAACATCACACTTTGTACAATACTCACCCCCAACTTGCTGCTGTTGGGCCCTCAAGCGTACATCCAGCTCTGGTTGTGTCACTGCCAGGATGCGGCCCAGTAGTGGGGTCATGCTCCGGCGCGCCAACCGGCCACTTGGAGGAACGTGCCCGAGCGTAATTTTGGTGACGTTTTTGCTGAGGCAGCAGATGTCATCCCACCTCTCGTGGCAGTGGTTATGTCACCGGTTAGAGACCCCCAGTGGCTGCACCTTGCGGGCAATGGCCCTCCATATTGCCTTACGCTGATGGACCTTGAGCTGTAGGCATGGGAGACAAGATAGGACCTTCTTAACACTGTGTTGTGGACCATTGTGTGTGAGTACAGAAGCATATGTACACATAACAAACACATAGCTCAATGGACAGCAGAGTCCATTGACCTTGTCACATATTACACTCTGAGCAAGCTTGCTGATTCCATTTTAAACATCTATGATGATGGACCGACTCCCTCTCCATCTCATACACATGCAGAGTGCCTGCAGGGAAATCGAGGTGAAACAGGCCCTCATCTGTGATGCACGATGAGTGTCAGCATGCCCGGAAATACACTGTAAATGATGTATAGTGGTCAGATCCACTGGGTCCAACACTACACACCCCTTAATGTCCATGACCATTGAATAGCACCATGTGTAATGTAGGTCACAATTAGGTCCCTGATTGGACATTCACTCACGCATTTCACAAGGTGTAGGCCTGTCCTGCGTACTCCTCAGACCTCTAAATGCTGCTTCATATGTAGCAGGGTGGACTACTCATATGTCTTACAAAGTCCTTTTAGTGAAGCGGCCTCGAGACATTGTGCACTTTCAGGAAATGCCTGTGTGATTTCAACTGATGCAAAAAGTGTTACATCACAGGATTGACATGCATGTACAATGACAATGATGACACAGTGCATACACATGTGCGACTTAACACATAATAGCACCAAAAAAATGATGACATGTACACTGTACATTTCTCAGGTGTGTGAGAGGTGGTTTGCCACTGGTCTAGACAGATACAGACCTTGTACTCTTGTGCATACTGGGCTCATCTCCATAGTGTCACTGTCGAATCAGTACACCCCTTAATCAGTACCCTCTGCCCACTCAACAGGTACCATCTCACTAATGTTCATTTGTACACGTAATGAACTGTTATAGGACATGTCACAGGGAATGTGTGTACAAAGTGAGATTTCATGAAGTCATCAGTGTAACTGTACTACTGCTAAACCACATAATGGCAAAATCAACAATGGAATGCAGTCAGGGATCAGGGTGAATAAGGCTCTACACCATCAACTTGAAATCGTTCTGCCAGGCAGAGTCTCACACATGTGCATTTCCCATTCGGAGATTGACATGTGTGATGTTGGGCATTAATGGAGCTGCAACATTGTCGATGGTGCCATCCTCCCCACATACTCAAGTGCATCTACTTGTACATCATGTATGAGCCATGTAGATGTCAAAATCTTAATGCATGAACAGTGGCTTGCAGTATGAGGCACATACCACTGTACAGATACATATTGTGAGCATAATGAACATTCAAAGTAAGTTTCACAATCACTTACCAGTACCTCTGGAGCACCATAGAGCCGGCTATACTGGCCAAGGACCTCGTCCCCAAGACCTCCAGCTCCTCTGTGGTGAAGGGACGGGCCCTCAGGTTCTCAGTACGAGCCATGACTGGTTCCAGAGATGATGTACAGCAGCAGTTGCTGGTGATGAGTGGCAGGCAGCAGTGTCTCTGGGCAAGTGACAGGTGTGGACATTTCACAGACATATATATAGGCCCCTAGGGTTGTTCCAATGTTACTCTGCTGATACCATTGGCCCGCCTCGTTCGCATCATTCAATTTGGGCCAATGCCGGGCCCCGTAGTGGCGGAGCACGCCTACCGCAATGTTCAAAATTGTTAGACACTACCACGCTGGCGGATCCCTTGGCTGATAGCTCATTCGCATAGGCGGTGTCACACCTCTGCGGTCAGGAAGCGCGACCGCTATCCTGCATCATTCAATTGGGGCCAATGCCGGGCCCCACAGTGGCGGAGCACGCCTACCGCGACGTTCAAAATTGTTAGCCACTACCGTGCTGGCGGATCCCATTGGCTGATGGCTCATTCGCATAGGCGGTGTCACACCGCGGACCTCAGGATGGCTCGACCGCTTTCCTGCATCTTACAATTGGGGCCAATGTGTGTAACCGCAGTGGATGACATCTACCGCGCATGTAAACACGTTGGGCATTTGCATTCTCGCTTTGCTAATTGCATCACTGATCCCAACACATTTAGCAACAAGCATTGGCATAGCCAATAGGTCTCGCTTTTGGGACCTTATAAGTATTTAGTTATGCAGCACAATCCTTATAAGGTCCCAAACGCGAAACCTATTGGCTATGCCAATGCTTGTTTATCATAGGCTCAAAGAAAAAAACATTCCTAAATGTGTGCATGTTTGCTTACGACTGGCGGCCATGTTGCAAGTTTATTATTCTTTTAAATGTATTTTCTGGGGTGGAAACAAACATTCACAAAGTCAACAACTCTATGCCTCATTATAAAAGGCGACAATAGGCTTTGTTGACTCTTGTTCGGTACGTGGCACAAGGACCCAAACTAACATACCAGTGCAAACCGGGGCCTAACGGCTCACTGGTGATCTGGGGCCCAGTCCTGCACTTGAAGACGTTCTATCGGTTACAAAAGATGTATTCGCAATAGTGCTAAAAGTTAACGTAGTGCTGTTGGGCCGTCTTTAAGCTCTGGTGACGCCAGAAATCACTCAACTTTCCCTGTCACAATTCCTTGACGGCCTAATAGCGCCGCTATTCATGGTTGTCAATCTATAAAACTAAACACTGATCCCCACCGTAGCAAAGGCTCCAAAATCATAGGTGTGCGCCCCTGCCCCCACCCACCTCCGCATAAGCTGCACTCCGCTCCGAGACATAACAGCAAATAATTGTCGTGTTCTGCTTACATATTTGGAGAAGGGCTTTCCGACAATAAGGTTCTCCAGTTGGGCGAGGTGAAAGGTCACACCTGCTATCATTAAATGTTGTGCTTCAAAAAGCATGCACACAAATGCGGGCCTACCAAAGGAATTCCGACGCTGTAACCAACACCGTGCAGCTGTTATAACGAGGACTTCATTATTCCGCCTAATGGGCAACGCTATCCCCCTGAAAACGGCTTCCAAAAATCCGTTCGTTCTGCCCTTCGTGAAGCGCATCGAAGCCCGCCGGCGCTTCGCTCGCCTTTAGTGCTCGATTCTTTACTGCAAAACAGTATTTACCTGCTGTGCCACTTAACTTTCAAGGAGCGGTTACGAGGAAAATACACATCAATTTCCCCGCTCGCCGAGCTGTAATTTCAGCATTGCCCCCTTCCTCTCGGCTCGGATGCACATATATTAGTCACATAAGCCCACTGAACGGTGGGCGCGCAGGGACATTCCGGGTTTGCGGCTGCTAAAACATTCAGCGCTTCAAAGCGTAAAGGTGGGGGTGATTTATTTGAGCAGTGATGGTAAAACATTTACCGGCGTACACCCCGTGGACAGTAAGATTTATTCTACTTTAATTATATGGAAAACATTAAGACCGACGCTCGTGGCAGATTTTTCTACGGACTACAGCGCCTTGTTTTTTTTTTTTTTTTTTGCCTCTTAACTAAGCCTGACGAGAACGTGGTCACTGCCCAGCAAACAAGAGAGGAGCGGGGGAGAGCGAGCGCGGCAGCCTGGGCTTTTGAAAGCTGACCAGACGCTCGTGCGTCATGGCCTTTTGCCTGCGATTACTCGCACGGCCGGCATGTGTTTCCAATTATCGCGCCCGCGTCTGGGCACGATAATTGGAAACAGATGTCTGCCGTGCGGGTAACCGCAGGGAAAAGGCCATGACGCACGAGCGTCTGGTCAGCTTTCAAAAGCCCCTAACTTAAAGTCTCGCAGTGCAGCGCTTGCGCGCTACTAGAGGCTCGACCTAAAAAGTACTTTATGCACCCCGTAAAGGGATTGGAGAGTGTGACCTTTGACTTAAGTCATCACACACATGTCACATACAAGAAAAAGAGAGGCAAATGACTCAAATTGTCATGTCTTGTGGCTAGAAGAGAATATGAGGATTTAATAATTCCAAAAGAACAAAGGCCTCTCGCATCGTATTTCTGTTGTCTATTGAAACATTCCAAGTGTGAACACTGTCTGAAAATCTCATGTTATTTGCCTCTCTATTTCTTGTATATGTGTTGTCTTATGAGGGGCCAATGATGGTGGCTGGCCTTTAAAGGTGGGCATTGTACGGAGATCAGACATACTTGTTATTTCTTGCACTTTAACCCCTTCAATGCTCATGACGAGCTGGACTCGTCATGGCACACAGTGCTCGTGTGCTCATGACGAGTCCAGCTCGTCATGGAACCCAGGGCAGGAAATCCCTCTGGTGCGGGCACCAGAGGGATTCCCTTTAATCCCCTAAAGCCTCGGGAGCTGGGGAAGAGCTTCCCCAGCTCCCGAGGCCCCCCCCTGGTTTCCCTGAAATGACGATCGGCGCGCACGTCGCGCTGATGTCATTTCAGTGAAACTGAAACTGAAATGAGCCAAGAGGCTCATTTCAGTTTCAGTTTCTACGTGCTCAGGGGGCTATCTCAGCCCCCTGAGCACGTAGAAACTCAGGAGAGGTATCGTTGGAAAGGGGAGAATCTCCCCTTTCCAATGGTACCCCTCCCTAGTGGATCCCTGCTTGGGGATCGCCCCAGGAGGGCGTGGGGGTTGCCCAGAATGGGCATGCAAATGCCCCCACCCTACCCCCCAAAGAAAAAAAAAACTTTCTGCCCCCCAGGAGGCAGATGGAGGCAATAGCCCCTGATCTGCCCCCCCGGGGAGGGGCAGAAAGCCCACTAAGCGCCAGGGATTTTTTTTATATAGGTAGGGGTGGGGGCTGCCCAGAATGGGCATGTCAATGCCCCCACCCCAAAAAAATGCTACAGTCTTTCTGCCCCCCTGGGAGGCAGATGGGGCAATAGCACCTTATCTGCCCCCCCGGGGTGGGCAGAAAGCCCACTAGCCACCAGGGATTTTTTTTTTACAAAGTTCGGGGTGGGGGCTGCCAAGAATGGACATGCCAATGCCCCCACCCACCCCAAAAAAGATGTCACTGTCTTTCTGCCCCTCCCAGGAGTCAGATGGGGGCAGTAGCCCCTGATCTGCCCCCCGGGGGGGCAGAAAGCCCACTATGTGCCAGCGATTATGCTGGCTTTTTTATACGCAGGGGTGGGGGCTGACCAGAATAGGCATCCCAATGCCGCCGACCCCCCAAAAGAATAGCCACAGTCTTTCTGCCCCCCTCGGGGGCATATCGGGGCAATAGCCCCTGATTTCCCCCCTCCCCAGGGCGGCAGAAAGCCCACTAGGCACTGACTTTTTTTTGCAAAGTGCCTAGCTGTAGATTTTGAACCCTAACTCTGCCGGCACCTAGGGAAACCTAGCAAACCTATACATTTTTGAAAACTAGACACCCAGGGGAATCCAGGATGGGGTGACTTGACTGGCTATCACCAGGATCTGTTACCCAGAATCCCTTACAAACCTAAAAATATGTCCAAAAAAACACATTTTCCTCACATTTCTGTGGTGGAAAGTTCTGGAATCTGCGTGGATGTACAAAATTCCACCCACCCCGCGTCCCCCAAAGTCTTCCGTGAAAAATGGTACCTCACTTGTGTGGATGGGTCAAGTACCCGCGACAGGCAAGGGCCCCAAACCTCTTGAGGCGACATCAAAATTACCTATCACAAACCAACCTGGTTTTGCAAGGGGGCTCCGGGCTCAACGGCCATCTAGGGAAACCTACCCAACCCACACATTTCTGAAAACTAGACACCCGGAGGAGTCCAGCGAGGTATGGCTTGCGTGGGTCCTCCAAAAGTTTCTTACCCAGAATACCCTGCAAACCTCAAATTTAGCTGAAAAAATCACGTTTTTCTCCAATTTCTGTGTGGGAAAGTTCTGGAATCTACGTGGATCCACAAATTTTCTACCACCCAGCTTTCCCCCAGGTCTCCCGATAAAAATGATACCTCACTCGCGTGGGTGGGTCAAGTACCCGCGACAGGCAAGGGCCCAGAACGTATTGAGGAGACATCAAAATTATCTATCACAAAACAACCTGGTTTTGCAAGGGGGTCACCTGGGTTATTGGCCCCGGCCTCAGCGGCCATCTTGGGAACCTACCAAACCCACACATTTCTGAAAACTAGACACCTGGGGGAGTCCAGCGAGGTATGGCTTGCATGGGTCCCCAAACGTTTTCCTACCCAGAATGCCCTGCAAACCTCAAATTTAGCAGAAAAAAATCACTTTTTACTCAAATTTCTGTGTGGGAAAGTTCTGGAATCTGCGTGGATCCACAAATTTTCTACCACCCTGCGTTCCCCAGGGCTCCCGATAAAAATGGTACCTCACTTGTGTGGGTAGGCATAGTGGCTGAAACAGGAAATGGCCCAAATCGTATTGTGGAGACTTCAAAACTACCTATAACAAAACTACCTGGTTTTGGGGGGGGCACCTGGTTTTTTGGCCCCGGGCTCGCCGCCATCAAGGGAAACCTACCAATCCCACACATTTCTGAAAACTAGACACCTGGGGGAGTCCAATGAGGTATGGCTTGCGTGGATCCCCCAACTTTTCCCTACCCAGAATCCCCTGCAACCCTCAAATTTAGCTGAAAAAACCATATTTTCCACATATTTTTGCGTGGAATCACCGTGCTGGCACAAATGTCCTACCACCCAGCGTTGCCCTTGTTCCCCGAGTAAAATGATACCTCACTTGTGTGGGTGTCCAAAGCAGAACTGGCTAAAAACGTATTTTTAAAAAAATATAGCGCTTAGAATTCTCGGTGCTATACCCTAAATCCCTATGTTTTGGGCTCTTCCCAGTCACAGGCCTTTGGCCCACCCACACAAGTGAGGTATCATTTTACTCGGGAGAATAAGGGGAACGCTGGGTGGTAGGACATTTGTGCCGGCACGGAGATCCCACGCAAAAATGTATGGAAAAAGTGATTTTTTCAGCTAAATTTGAGGTTTGCAGGGGATTCTGGGTAGGAAAACGTTGTGGGACCCACGCAAGCCATACCTCGCTGGACTCCCCCGGGTGTCTAGCTTTCAGAAATGTTTGGGTTTGGTAGTTTCCCAAGATGGCCGCCGAGCCCAGGGCCAAAAACTCCTGGGACCCCCCTTGCAAAACCAGGTTGTTTTGTGATAAGTAATTTTGATGTCGCCTCAATAGGTTTTGGGCCCTTTTCTGTCGCGGGTACTTGACCCACCCACGCAAGTGAGGTATCATTTTTATGAGGAGACCTGGGGGAATGCTGGGTGGAGGAAATTTGTGGATCCACGTAGATTCCAGAACTTTCCCACATAGAAATTTGAGAAAAAAGTGATTTTTTCAGCTAAATTTGAGGTTTGCAGGGATTCTGGGTAGGAAAAAGTTGGGGGACCCACTCAAGCCATACCTTGCTGGACTCCCCCAGGTGTCTAGTTTTCAGAAATGTGTGGGTTTGGTAGGTTTCCCTAGATGGCCACCGAGCCCAGGGCCAAAAACTCATGGGACCCCTCTTGCAAAACCAGGTTGTTTTGTGATAGGTAATTTTGATGTCGCCTCAATAGGTTTTGGGCCCTTTCCTGTCGTGGGTACTTGACCCACCCATGCGAGTGCGGTATCATTTTTATCGGGAGACATGGGGAACACAGTGTGGTAGGAAATTTGTGGATCCACGTAGATTCCATAACTTTCCACACAGAAATTGGAGAGAAAAGTGATTTTTTCCAGCTAAATTTGAGGTTTGCAGGGCATTCTGGGTAGGAAAACGTTGGGGGATCCACGCAAGCCATACCTCGCTGGACTCCCTCGAGTGTCTAGTTTTCAGAAATGTGTGGGTTTGGTAGGTTTCCCAAGATGGCCGCCGAGCCCGGGGCCAAAACCCAGGTGACTACCCTTGCAAAACCAGCTTGTTTTGTGATAGATCATTTTGATGTCTCCTCAATACGTTTTGGGCCCTTGCCTGTTGCGGGTACTTGAACCACCCACACCAGTGAGGTTTTTGGCCCTGGGCTCGGCGGCCATCTTAGGAAACCTACCAAACCCACACATTTCTGAAAACTAGACACTCTGGGGAGTCCAGCGAGGTATGGCTTGCGTGGGTCCCCCAATGTTTTCCTACCCAGAATCCCCTGCAAACCTGAAATTTTGCTGAAAAAATTCACTTTTTTCGCACATTTTTGTGTGGTAAAGTTGTGGAATCATGGGATTGACACAAATTTCCTACCACCCAGCGTTCCCCCAGGTCTCCCGATAAAAATGGTGCCTCACTCGGGTGGGAGGCCCAAGTACCCGCGACAGGCAAGGGCCCACAACGTATTGAGGCGACCTCAAAATGGCCTATCACAAAACTACCTGGTTTTGCAAGGGGGGTCCCATGACGTTTTGGCCCGGGGCTCGGCAGCCACCTAGGGAAACCTACCAAACCTACACATTTCTGAAAAGTAGACACCCGGGGGATTCCAGGGAGGTATGGCTTGCGTGGATCCACCAAAGTTTTCTTACCCAGAATCCCCTGCAAACCTGATATTTTGCTCAAAAAATCACTTTTTTCGCACATTTTTGTGTGGTAAAGTTGTGGAATCATGGGGCTGACACAAATTTCCTACCACCCAGCGTTCCCCCAGGTCTCCCGATAAAAATGGTGCCTCACTCGGGTGGGAGGCCCAAGTACCCGCGACAGGCAAGGGCCCACAACGTATTGAGGCGACCTCAAAATGGCCTCATAGGTGTCTTTCATAACAATTTTTCCATGTATACATTTTCCCAAAATAATTGCTATATACCCGGTACATAATAAAAAACCATTGCAAGATGCTGCTCAATTATTGGCTCTGGGTTCGTCGGGTTCTTGGTGAACCTACAAGTCCTATATATCCCCACAACCAGAAAGGTCCAGCGGATATAACGTATATAAATAGCTGTCATAATTAGAAGAAGTTACAGGTGAAAACGTTGACACAAATGGCTGTTTTTTTCAACTAATTTTCAATTTTTCCTTTATTTAACTGTTAGTTTCTATAAGGAAAACTTTAAGGATCTACACAAATGACCCCTTGCTGAATTCAGAATTTTGTCTACTTTTCAGAAATGTATGGCTTTCCAGGATCCATTATTGGTTTCATACCCATTTCTACCATTAACTGGAAGGAGGTTGAAAGCACAAAAAATAGCAAAAATAGGCTATGTCCCAGAAAAATGCCAAAACTGTGTAAAAAAGTTGGTTTTCTGACAAAAGTCTGCTTGTCCCTGAAAGCTGGGAAGATGGTGATTTCAGCACCACAACCCCTTTTTTGATGCCATTTTCAGGGAAAAATCAAGACGCTTTCATCTGTTGCCCTTTTTTCGAATTTTTCCCAAAAAACCCAAAATGTAGCTGTATTTTGACTAATTTCTGGGTCCCCTCCAGGGGAATCCACAAACCCTGGGTACCTTTACAATCCCCATGATGTTAGAAAAAAAGGACGCAAATTTGGCATGGATACCTTATGTGGTCAAAAAGTTACAGGGGCCTAAGCACGCACTACCCCAAATAGCCAAAAAAAGGCTTAGCACAGGAGGGGAAAAGGCCTAGCAGCGAAGGGGTTAAACACACGTAGTGGTGTGGCATACAATGTCCCTTGCTGACATTGCCTGTTTAGTTTCCACACACATGTTATAGGAGTACACATGTGAGAAGATGCATCGGTCTGTCCGTCATCACCTGTCATTTTCATCCATGTGTGCATGTATACACATTCATTGTGTATTTGTGTTTCATTTTTCTAAACATGGCAATGTGTGTAATGCATACTCCTCCCACAGTAATGATGGACTGATCCTGTAATGTGCATATATGTCTGTCCACTGTGCTGTGTTCTTATGTAATGTTGTCCAGCTTACACTCACTGGCCTCATTTCATGATGATGTGTTTTGTGTGACTGAAGTTGAGGTCGTGCAGTGACATACAAGTCTGCATTGTTGCTGTAAGACACATATGCTGTGTCATCTACCCACAGGGCTGGGTACACATGATGTAGCAGTGTGCCATATGCCATACACATCGACTTATTTAGATCTTGTGGTAGTTATTATGTACACCCTGGCTACCTGAATGACTACAGGAGATCAAGGTGTCCATGCATGCCACTTGTGCATTACACGAGTTCACCAGTCCTGTCAATGTTGTGTTTGTGTGAGTCATTCTGTAAGCTGATACCCACATTTCATTTTTGACTCATTTTTACATGTTTCCCCTGCCAGAGTACGTAGGAGAGGACCACATGTCTATCGCCCTTTCCCAGATCTGGCGATGATGGTGGATATCGACATCATCCGGAAATTCCGTCTGAATCGCCTTACCCTGCGAGACCTTTGTGCTCAGTTGGAGCCCCATTTGAGGCCTAACCGTACCTATCCAACAGCTTTGACACCAACAGTAAAGGTGATGGCCGCACTGCATTACTTTGCCACTGGGTCTTTTCAGTACACGTTGGCCATCGCCGGTGGGATGTCTCAGCCTATGTTCAGCATGGTGTTGCGTGATGTCCTGTCTGTATTGATGACCTACAAGGACAGCTACATACACTTTCCAAGAAGAAATTAATTAGCCGATGTGAAGGCGGAATTTTATGACATTGGACACATCCCAAATGTTGTTGGAGCCATTGACGGGACACACATTGGCCTTGTTCCACCACAGGCACGTGAGCACATCTACCGTAACTGGAAGCATTATCACTCCATAAAACTGCAAGTGGTATGCCAAGCCGATCAGATTATATCACACGTGTGTGCAAAATTTCCAAGTTCTGCACATGACTCTTACATACTGCGGAACAGCATCATCCCACAATTGATGGCCAATTTTCATCCAGAGCGGGCCTGGCTTGTTGGTGAGTGAGCTGTGTCAATAAGTGTGGTGTATGTGTGACATGCTGATCTCCTCAACTCTTTCTATTACATTTTTGGTCTGTGTTTCTCACAACTAGGCGACTCAGGGTATCCCAACGGCCTTGGTTGCTGACCCCACTGAGGAATCCGAGGACACCCGGGGAAGTCAGTTTCAATGATCCCCATGGGAGGACACGTCGTGTAGTGGAGCAAACTTTTGGACTTCTGAAGGCTAGATTTCGGTGTCTGGACAAGAGTGGTGGTGCACTACTCTACTCTCCACAGAAGGTGTATCAGGTCATAGTCCCCTGCTGCATGCTACATAACCTGGCCTTGCACAAAGAGATCCCCCTGATTCAGGACGATGATGACCAGCAAGAGCCCCCCACTGCAAACCCACACATGCCCAGTGACGATGATAGTGGTGAGGAGGAAGGTCTTGACCTGCGTCTACAGCTCATCACCAACTACTTCCATTGAGTGTGAGTTAGCATTGAGCAACTATGACTGTGTCTGTTCGCTATGCTGTTCTGGCAAAAAAATTGATGATGTGTTGGGATGCTGGCTGTTGTTGGCACACTGCTGAGGGCTACTTTTTGCAGTGCTGTGATTGTTTTTCTACTTACCTACTGTCCATGTTGATGGTGTTGGTTATTGTTATCTGGAATGCATCTTGTACAGTGTTGACTAGTGGTGTGTTGCTCCTGTTGTGCATCATCTGACAACTCAATGCTATCTTCTTGTGTCGTTCTAGGTTCCTCCACCATGTCAATGGATTGTCGCATTCAAAGCTTGTGGTACATTGGAATCTGAGTTTACATACTACTTACTGTGATAAACATGGCACTGACACAAAGGCTTAGGGGTGTGAATTGTGTTTATTTGAACGTGAGTGAGATGTGAGTGTTCCAGTTGTCAGTGATGGTACAGAGATAATTAGGGTAGACAACACAATGGTGGAATACCAGAGTCCAACAGACAAGTGCCATCAATGTAGCAATGTGGGATCGGATGTACAACAAAGTCAATGTTCAGTGCAACACTGGTGACATCATTGGAGGCTCGTAGAACGTGTTTTTTGCCAAGTGATCCTCCCGTGGTCTTTCTCGGACTTCCCCTCTGCCGTTTGATAGTGGGGGACCCTGCTGCATGCTCAGAGGTGTCTGAGGAGTCAGTGTCTTGGACTCACCCCTCCCTGTGGCCGCTGCTGAGGTGGTGCGAGTATCAGCAGGCTGGCCACTGGGGGGGGCTGCTATTTGAGCTGCATGGATGTCCTTCAGAACACCCACGAGCTGGCCCATGTACTCAACAAGTTGGCTCAAATGGATGTCCATGGACCTCTGCAGCAGGCGGAGCTCCCGCAGTTCTTCCACAACCTGGCCCATCTGTCCCTGGTTTTCTTGGCAGGCACCAAGGACTGTATTGACAGTGGCCAGGGCTTCAGTCTCAGTGTCCTTCTGTGACTGTCCCCCAGTTGACCTCCCACCTGCCCTGCAGACACGGACCTGTGGCATTGCCTGTTGATGCCCACGCACACTGTCCCCAGCATCCCTGGCGTGGCTGGTGGGGTTGGTGATGACTGACACACGGACAGTGTTGCAGGCAGCGTTGTTGATGGTGGTGGTGGCTGCCACACAGGTAGTTGGTACATGGGTCAGCGTTGTTGCTGCTGTTGTGGGAGTCATGGTGGTGGTGGTGGGGACAGTGAGGCCCTGAGACTTAGCGTGCCCTGCCAGTCCAGAGGGGCCAGGTTGGTGCTCCTCATCCGAGAAACAGAGAGAATCATCATCCGAGAGGTCACGATCGTGGGGGGGAGACTGGCTCTGCTGGTTGGTGTTGGTCTCGTCAGGTGTTTATTGCACATCACCTATTGAACAGAGGTCATATTGTCAGCATGTTAAGTACACTCCACAACTTTGATGAACATTTTTTTGATGTTTTATTGGAGATGAGCAAACTTTTGACATTGAAATTGTCATTCGGAACAGTTTGTCAGCAGTATAACATGATATAGAGGTACATACATTACTTGTTAGCGATGTGACATGGCAATACCACCGATTTGACATGTACAGATATTGTGTTTCCAAGGACATGTCCTCATCTACCAACTTGGTGCTCCTCCACTCCAGTTTAGGCTGGGCTATTGTCGTGATTCCTGAAAGTATCTGTCTGCTATGCCGAAACTTAATGATTTCTGTTGTGCTTTTTGTAATGACATCATGTGGTTTGTGACCTTTGACTGAGTGTCCATGCATGTGTTGTGTGGATGTGAGCCTTTGTGCTTTAAGATAATGGGACTTGCACATTGCATTTTGGCCATTGCGTTATTGTGCTCTGCTTTCAGTTACATGTGACTTCATCTTTTACACTGTGATTCATGTGACATCTACATGGGCTTAGCTGTGTGCACACTGGCTGCGACTTATGGAGCTTTACAGAGTTGGCTAATAAGTGCAGGCTGTGGTGGTCATATAACTCCATGCTGTTTGTGAGGGAGGCCAGAGGGCCTTGTGGGAGTTGTGGTCTTGCTCTCAGGTCCCAACAGCCCCCTCCCTAGTAAGATGGCTACCTACCTGTTAGGAGGCACGGTTGGGGGAGATGTCAGCCACATGGCTGTGGGGTGGGGAGGGTGCTCCATGCTGTTTGGGAGGGATGCCAGAGTGCCTTGTGGGAGTTGTGGTCTTGCTTTCAGGTCCCAACAACCCCCTCCCTAGTACGATGGCTACCTACCTGTTAGGAGGCACGGTCGGGGGGATGTCAGCCACATGGCAGTGGGGTGGGGAGGGTGCTCCATGCTGTTTGGGAGGGAGGCCAAAGTGCCTTGTGGGAGTTGTGGTCTTGCTCTTAGGTCCCAAAAACACCCTCCCTAGTAAGATAGCTACCTACCTGTTAGGAGGCACGGTCGGGGGAGATGTCAGCCACATGGCTATGGGGTGGGGAGGGTGCTCCATACTGTTTGGGAGGGAGGCCAGAGTACCCTGTGAGAGTTGTGGTCTTGCTCTCAGGTCCCAACAACCCCCTCCCTAGTGAGATGGCTACCTACTTGTTAGGAGGCACGGTCGGGTGAGATGTCAGCCACATGGCTATGGGGTGGGGAGGGTGCTCCATGCTGTTTGGGAGGGAGGCCAGAGTACCCTGTGAGAGTTGTGGTCTTGCTCTCAGGTCCCAACAACACCCTCCCTAGTAAGATGGCTACCTACCTGTTAGGAGGCACGGTTGGGGGAGATGTCAGCCACATGCCTGTGGGGTGGGGAGGGTGCTCCATGCTGTTTGGGAGGGAGGCCAGAGGGCCTTGTGGGAGTTGTGGTCTTGCTCTCGGGTCTCAAAAAACCCCTCCCTAGTAAGATGGCTACCTACCTGTTAGGCGGCATGGTCGAGGGAGATGGCTGCCCCATGGCTGTGGGGTGGTGAGGAGACTCCATGCTGTTTGGGAGGGAGGCCAGGTTGCATGAGCTGACTACAAACCTGTGAGGTGAAGCAGTGGAAGGAAATGCTAGCCATGAGAGAAATTCATATTGAAAGCGTGCATTCTACATGAGTTTGATGTAGTCTGTGAATTGCGGCTCAATTGTTGTGTAGGACAGTACATTGCAGTGTGATAGGATAATTTTGTTTGTACTTACCAGTCTATACTCCCCCATCTATTCCTGTGAGACTCTCGGAATGCAGTATGGCAAGCACCTACTCCTCCCATTCGGAGAATGTTAGTGGTGGAATGGGAGGGCCACCACCAGTTCTTTGAGCCTCCTCATGGTTCCTCTTGGCCCGGGCTTTTACCCTGGTCTTGAGGTCGGTCCACCTTTTTTTGATGTCACGCAGTGTGCGCAGGGTGATCCCTACTGCATTGACGTTATTGTAAATCCGTTGCCACATTTGATTTTTCCGCAAAAGTGGGGTCTGTTGGACCAGGTTCCCATACAAATGGGGTGCTACCCTTATTATCTCATCTACCATCACTTTCAACTCGGTGTCAGTGAATTTGGGCATTTTCTTCTGTGACGTGCAAATGAGTGAGAAGTGCAGGGTGGAAGGTGGTGGTGGAGATATGTGAGGTGTGTCAGGTGTGTGGGTGAAAAGTGTTGGTGTGTGGAGATATGTGGGTGTGATGGTGTGTTGTGTGATGTATTCTCTCTGCTAAATGGTGTGCTGTGTGTCTCTCTGTAACGGTGGTTTGCAAAGGATGCTGGTCAGGGAAGGGGTTGGTTTTGTACTGTGCTATGTGGGTGTGTCCACATGAGTAATGACCATCAGGTGTTTTTTCCATGATGTCCATGGCTTTCATTAGTTAAAAAAAAAGAGGGGGTGTATCATTGGGGCTTGTCAGATGTAATAGAAGGCAGCGGAAAGTACAGGAAAACATGTTATAGGTTTAGTGAATTTTTTATTAAAAGCTCATTTTATTTATTTAGTTATAAAGTTTTGTTGTTACCTTTATTGAGGGATTTTTGGAATAGTTGTTTGTGTAGTTGTTTTTCGTTCTGTGTTCTCTCTCGCACAGGTTTGCTCTCCCTCCGTGTTTGTCCGTTATACTGTAAATTTTGTGTTAATTAATTGATTGTTTTTATAGTGTTTATTTAATTAGTTAGAGTTTTCTATTGGTTTGTGTTGGTGTAGTTTAAATTTATTGGTCGAGATAGCTTTTTTGAATTCTTAAGCTGTTGCTTTTTAATTTGTTTAATATTTATTATATTTATTTAATGTTTGTTTTTATTTTGTTTATTGTTGTTATTTAAATGTATATGTAGATAAATGTGATGTATTTTTTATATATGATATATGTTTATGTTTGTTTATTTTTTGTAGCTGTGATATATTTTTAATGTTGTATTGTTTGTTTATTTATTTGTGTTTGAGTTTTTAGTGTATTTGTTTTTTTAATGTTATTAATTTTGTAATTATTTTTATTGTTTGTTTAAAATATTTGGTTTATGTTATTTTATTATATAATTGTAAATAGTATATTTTTATGTTTAAATGTTATTTTATTGATGTTTGGGTTGTCGATATTGTTTATATCGATGTTTTTCATTTTATTTTAATGTTATCGATATTTTTGTGTTCTTTATTTTTGTTGTCGATATTTTTGTCATAGAGATTTTTTCAAACGATATTTTTTATCGATGTTTGTGTTATTTCTTTTTTGTGTATTGTGTGTCGATATTTTTGTATACGATATTGTTGACTCAATATTTTTGTACTTCGATGTTATAAGAGTCGAAGTTGTATCAGTGATCCGTGTCATAACTCGTTCTGAGTGTCTCAAATCATTCTGACAGGATCCTTTAATCATAATTACTAAACAGGTCATAAATCATGGTTGACAGGTCCATACATCATCTCTGTCATACATAAATAATTTCAACAGGATCATAAAACCTCACTGCGTGACAGGTCATAAATCATCAACAGTTGACATGTCCTACATCATCTCTGCATATATCAATCAAGTCCTTGTCATTTGCTTGCCATAATTCTGACACCTTGTGTTGTTGAGGCCATCCTTCATGCCGCTTTTTGGAGTCATAAAGTTTTGTTGGTCTTTTGTTGGTTCTTTCTCTGATTGTGAGGGGTAACCCTCTTACTGCTGTTAGGCTCACCTCGATACCTTGTCTGTCCTTGGTACTTCTAAACACACTGAATTACAGTTATCATGTTTAATGCCCTTAGACATATTTTGAGATGCCCAGTAAAACACAGCGTTACATGGGGAACTATCATACCGCAAACAGGACTGCTGTTAAACCTGATATTGTTAGCACAGCACCACACGTTCCACACTAGAGCCACAAGTCTCTGTCTTGGTGCTCATATGCTCCCCATCATCTGTCTCCTCGCTGTGCAACTGTGAAAGAGCTGTAACAGTGAGCTAGTGTCTAAGCCAGATTATCACTGTAAATCTTATGCAGCATACCAACTACCAACACAGAACAGCAGTATTAAATATGAACTAATGATATATAAGGCCCTCATTGTCAATATCCCAGTTAATAGCCCATCCATCAACATGCTGGTGTCAAAATTGAAATAACAACCAAACTACTATTGCTCCGACATATTGTCATGATGCCAGTTTCCAAATTACCTCAGAGAAGCCCACATTATTAAAAGGACGTTTCCACAACGACTCTGTAAAGCACACATTAATATACTTGTTTACTCACTGCCACATTATAGCAGTCACTCTCCTGCCCCCAAACTTGCCAGCAAAGACACATTTGCCTGTTTGTGCCAGGCTTCAAACCAGGAAGGCCTACCAGAACTTAGCACCCTGCACCTGATCAGAACCTCCACAGAGGTACCTAGTTACACAGCGACACGTGCCTGTTGGTACATGTCTCGCATATCTACACAGGTGTGTGCACATGCCAGGAGAGGCGAACTCTAGAACCCACGTTAAGCTTCCACACTCGGGCTCTTGTCTAAGCATGTAGACGCACCCAGTGGCTTGTGTCTGCACACCTCCATCTTTGTACCAAGCACACATAGATGCCCTTGAAAACGCCTATGAAGGCAAGCACCTAGGAGCACACAAGCGCCTCAAGAACCGGTTGTCGTGGGATATTTGTTTTGAAGTGACCAAGGAAAGGGCTGGTTCCTGCACCCCATGCGGAGCCCCTTTAAATTGACCTGCATCTAGGTTCATGCCAGTTTCTGACACTTAACTCTCCCAATACTTAATGATGTTTTGAGAAAACACTTCCAACTCGCAGCGCCTGAGAGGTGCGCGACCTGCGCCTCCCCTCAAACTGCCGAGATGTGAAGAACCAAGCTTTTAAGTCCCTTTTGCCAGAAGGACCCTTTAGCTTGCTCGTAATTACAGGAAATGATTGCGCCACGAATGTACCTTCTGCAGGGGCAGCACAGTCCTTTTAACCCCCGTGCCCCAGCTGAGGGTGCGGTGGTGTCCGCCCATAGGAGGGTTCAAAATATTACTTGCCATTACCGGGCCCTCATTTGCCCATTGTCTTCATGCCAACCTTGGTGCGCTTGGGGAGGCTGGGGGGCAGCTTAACCTAGTAATTTATGAATCCCCGGCAGCTGTTATTGCGTCGCCCCTGATGCCCCTTTCGGCTGCGGCCTCTGTCAGTGTTTAACATAGCAGACGTGTGGTAAACATACCACAGGGTGCAGCCTCGTTGAGCGCACCTCATGGTGGTCCTGTGGCAGTATAAATGCATGACAAATGAATTTTTGTGCGGTGACGGGGACACCAGCACTAAAATGAGTTAGTCCAACCCCCTGGGCGTGGTACTTGGTTACTGTTCTAAATTTTATAGAAATTCAGTTCAAGGGCCTCAAACATTGGCTTGGAAAGTAGCAACAGCAGGTGTAGTGGGCCCCAATGCCGCAGCACTGTCTGCACCACTGATAGTCACATACCTATGTTCCCTCCAGAGAGATGTCAAAACTGCTGGATAACATCAAGTGGAAGGTTTTTACTTCAAGGAGTCTCACTCTCTGTTTGGAGAATGCCACATGTATGTTAGTCCACTATATCCATGCCTTGAAGGACCTGGCAAAACTGGCAGTTGTAAGCCTTCTGGAACTTATGAAGAAAGCCTTTTCAAAACTGGTCACGGATGGTTTGGATCCCTCAAAACATATCCTGAAGTGCAGCTTGAATTCTGTGGGAACCACGTCCTGGTTCATGGGCACAGCTGACATGTTATACCGGCATGACTCGGTGCATTTTACACCCTATTTTGCAGATGTCCAGGACACTCTGAATGACATGCCCACCTTAAGGCATTCTCCTCTCCAGAGGATCATGAATATTTGGGAAATGATTTGAGATTACTGACTGTCCTGCATCTCTTGGTCCTACAGGTCCTACGACTGCTCGGCTTTGTACATCCTAATGGTTCTGCATGCCAGATGGCAGATAAGGGCCCTCCAGTGGTGCCTGCAATGGCAGTGGCTCCAACACCAAGGGTGCATATCAGCTTGGATACAGATTTTCCAGTTGATTCACCTGGACCGACACTGGTGGGTAGTACAGGTCAATCTTGAGATGTGTCATCCAGTTAGTACATCGCAAGCACAGGTTGCCGTGGTCAGGGACACTGGTCTGGGGCAGTCATCTGTGTGACCTGATGGCATCAGGCCTTTAATTCGCATTGGAACAGTGCCTGCACATAAATGTGCAAAAGCTGTAAGTGGTCCGACTTGCCTGAAATACATTACTTCCTTCAGTATTACAGAGCGCCATTCGGATCTTGTCGGACAACAACACCACCGTTCATTATATCAACAGACAGACCAGTTATGGATCATGGACTTTTTGTTGGGAGGTGATTTGTCATTGGCAGTGGATGTAGCAAAGGGGAATTTTCCCACACCCGCCCCATCTGGCAGGGCCTCTCAACATAAGTGCGGATATTCTTACTCGCCTCTTGCATGATGTCCAGGAGTGGAAATTACATCACAAAGTGACAGTAAATCATCCAAAACTTCACCCCCCAAGCAACAAACTCACTTTTCAGTGCGCTGTAGGGAGCTAAAGTGGAGTGTGCCAATTAAGTTTCTAAACATTCTCTTGTGGTCATTGCCCTAACTGCCATAGACCTGGCATTGATTTGCCCACTCATTGCCACTTCGGCCAAGCCACATAATTTCTCCCACTGGGAATGAGATGGGACACCAGCTAGTTTGTTGGACAGACCTTGCATGTGGTGGTCATGCAGAACAGCATTCAAAACCAAGCATCTCAGTACCATGTCTCTTAATAGTTTATTCAACCACTAGTCCTTTGCCTGAAACTTGTTCACGACATGCACCACCGATGCACTGTGTAATGCAGATATCACTCTGAAGTCATGCAGTGCATTACCGCACACTGTCAAATCTACAAGCGCTGAAAATAACTCTAAGAAGTGTATCCTCTGTTTCTTCTCAATCCAGTCCTGTGCCCATCTATTAGTGCACCCTTCACCTGCCCAGTAGATCCAGAAGCCTGAAGCGCCTGCAATATCCAAACACACCTCACATTGACATTTACTCACTTATCCTTCTAGCTACATACATTTTCCATTAGTATTCTCAGAAAATAATCCTAATTCTCCAAATCATTCTTTGCACTACTGTTCAATCGCTCTTTTTGGTGTAGTAGCCACACACTACAAGTCAACAGGCATAGCCATCTCCAGAAGGCCACTGCTGGCAATACCATCTTGCCTGCAAAGTGTAGGTGACCAAATAACTGTTGTACGTTTGGTAACTTGTCTTCTCAGTCACTTCATCTCATAATAAGCTCTTTATTTACCAGTTTGTCAGCAGACAATTAGTATTCCATCAGCTCTGAGTCCAGCTTAATGCCTAGATAAAAAACATATCTTCGCTGAGCCCTAATTTTTGTCTTCAGCCAATGGAACTCCCAAATCACTCGCCATAAGCAAGAACTTACTCAAGATCACATCTCATTCACACTTTCCATCACACGCTCCTATGAAGAAAAAATCATCCAGGTTGTAAGAAATTGGGTTAATGGTTGAGGGGGTGGAAGCCCCACTCAGGCAACAACCACAATCCTTGTCAGGGTTAACCACAAAAGTCACTAAATTAACCTGTGCTTAACCCTCTAATAGCTTGCCACAAAAGCAGTCAGGCTTAACATAGAGGCAATGTGCAAAGTATTTATGCAGCACCACAACTCAAGAAAAATCCCAAACCAATTTAGAAACATAGAGTACATTTTAATAAATAGAATGACACCGAAATTAATTAAATCCGATCAGTAGAACGGGAGTTATGAATTTTTTACTTTTTAGTGAAATCTAGCACCTAGAAGATCAAAGCCCAAATCTCCAGTTTCTGGTCACGCGAGACAGGGAAAAGTAAAAAGTTAAGGCTGACCATGATGGAGCATGGGTCGGATACAAGGGGTGGATTGGGCCCGGTCTCGATTTACCTTCGGAATTAGAAGAATTTTCAAAGAAAAGTAGGTAGAGTCTCAGCGGGGCAAGGCAGCAGGCTGTTGCCAAGAGGAGATCATTGATGATGAGGATCTGCTGAACGAACACTTGGTGAAGCGGTTGACGATGGCGGGAAAAGATCCGGGTGGGAAAATCTGGATTTTCAGGCGGAGGAGGTCCTGGTCATCGTCGGGCCTGGTGAAGATTTCTACCCTCGGACTTAAAAGACTTTCTGGAGCTTGGATTCACCCAGCGAGACAAGGCTGAAGGCTGTAGCTGAAGCTGTAGCCAAAGAGGGGTACACGAGGCTGGATACCGCTGCAGGATGTCTAGCTAAAGAGGATTTGCTACTGCGGAGAAGAATGCAGCTGAAACAACAGTGAATCCCGTTGGTGGGTCACCACACAGGTAGATCCTGGACTCCTGTCAGTACTCAGGGTAGTGTTTGGTGAAACATTTTTTAAGTCCCAGATTTTGGATTCTGGTAGGAGGAGGTAACTGAACAGTGGCTCCAGGGGTCCAATATTTATACCTGGTGCCAGCCTTTGTGTGTGGGGAGAAATCCTGCCCTACCCCCACATCTGGTTCTGGAAAGTTCTTCCCTTCCCCTGTCAAGGCTCCAAACTGTCTGAGGTGATAAAAGGGTGATGTCAAGTCCCATGTTGTGTGCTAGAGGCAAGCCCTTTGAAGTGTAAGTGGAGCAGGGCACATTTTCAACCTCAGCTATCCTGCCCACTCCTAGTCCCCTTTGCGTCACTGTCCGGGAGAAATAGACAAACCCCAACAGCAGAGCCATTTACAATCATGTGACCCAGGACACTGGCAGGAGGCACAAATGGTTAAGACAAGAAAATGCCAACTTTTTAAAATTAGCATTTTCAGAATTGTGACTTAAATCTGACTTCACCATTTAAGAGGATTTTAAATTACAATTCATTTGAGTCTAAACAGCATATCTCTATGTACCCCCAATCCAAAGGTAGCACTTATTAAATGTAATAAGATAACCCAGTGTTAGCCAATGGGAGGGATAGACCTTACAGTGGTGAAAAACGGCTTTAGGAGTTTTTCAGTACCAAGACATGTAAAACTTAAACTCACATGTCCTCAATCAATCAGGGAATTGTAAGCGCACTACTCACCCGTGAGGGTCTCAAAGCGCTGAGGGGGGGGGGGTCCGCAGATCTGTTTAGCCGAAGAGCCAGGTCTTGAGGGTCTTCCTGAAGGTGTTCAGGGAGGGGGCGCGTCTGATGTCTGCTGGTAGCTCGTTCCAGGTCTTGGCTGCAATGTGAGAGAAGGATCTTCCGCCTGCTCTGGCTCTGTGGATGCGCGGGGTTTCGGCCAGTGTGGGGTTGGAAGATCGGAGGTTTCTTTTGGGTACGTGGAAATTGATTCTGTCGTTGAGGTATTTGGGTCCGTTGTTGTGTAGGTATTTGTAGGCGTGAGTGAGGATTTTGAAAGTGACTCTTTTCTCCACGGGGAGCCAGTGGAGACTTCGTAGGTGTTGGCTAATGTGTTCGTGTCGGGGGATGCCGAGGACGAGTCTGGCGGCGGTGTTCTGTATTGTCTGGAGTTTGCGGAGTAGGGACTTGTTGATGCCGGCGTAGGCTGCGTTTCCATAGTCCAGTCTGCTGGTGATGAGTGCATGGGTGACTGTCTTCCTTGACTCAGGGGAGATCCACTTGAAGGTCTTGCGGAGGATGCGGAGGGTGTTGAAGCAGCTGGAGGTGACGGCGTTGACCTGTCGGTTCATGGTGAGTGATGAGTCGAGTACGATGCCGAAATCTTGGTGCGGTCTGAGGGGGTAGGTGGGCTTCCGAGGGAGGTCGGCCACCAGGTGCTGTCCCATGCAGAAGGGGTGGTACCGAGGACGAGGAATTCTGTCTTCTCGGCGTTGAGCTTCAGGCAGCTGTTGGTTCTTGCATTCCTTTCTGGAAGTTGAGTTTGGCAGTGGTGGGGTCTTTGGTGAGGGAGAGGATGAGCTGGGTGTCGTCGGCGTAGGATACGATGTTGAGGCCGTGTTGTCGGACGATGGCTGTGAGGGGGGCCATGTAGATGTTGAAGAGGGTGAGGGCTCAGTGATGAACCCTGTGGGACTCCGCAGGTGATTTTCGTGGGGTCGGAGAGGAAGGGTGGGAGTCTGATCCTTTGGCTTCTTCCGGTGAGGAATGATCAGATCCAGTTCAGGGCTGTTCCTTGTATGCCTGCGTCGTGTAGTCTGGCGACTAGTGTGCGGTGGGAGACGGTCTCGAAGGCCGCTGATAGGTCGAGTAGGATGAGGGCTGCGGAGTGGCCTTGGCCCAGGAGGGTGCGGATGTCGTCTGTGGCGGCGAGTAGGGCGGTCTCTGTGCTGTGGTTGCTTCGGAATCCGGGTTGGGACGGGTCGAGGACGGCATTCTCTTCAATGAATCGTGTCAGTTTCCTGTTGACTGTTTTCTCTGCAACTTTGGCTGCAAAGGGGAGGAGCGAGATGGGCCGATAGTTCTTGAGGTCGGTGGGGTCAGCTATGGGCTTCTTGAGCAGGGGTCTGACTTCTGCGCGCTTCCAGTCGTCTGGGAAGGTGCCTGTTTTGAAGGTGGTATTGATGGTGCGTTGTAGTTCGGGTGCGATGGCGGCAGCGGCTCTGTGGTAGATGTGAGGGGGGCAGGGGTCAGTGGGGGCCCCCGAGTGGATGCTTTTCATGGTCGAGGCGGTGTCTTCGGCAGTGATTGGTGTCCAGTTGGAGATGGTGGGCTGGCTGGTGTTTCTCGGTCGCGGGGGCCTTCTGTGGCGCCTGGTGGATGGTCGATGAAGTTGTCGTAGAGGTTTTTGATCTTGAGGTGGAAATAGGTTCCAAGCTTGTCGCAGAGGTCTTGGGATGGGGTGATGTCTGTGGCTTCGCTGCGTGGGTTGGTGAATTCTTGAATGACACTGAAAAGTTCCTTGGAGTTGGTGGAGTTGGCCAGGATTTTGTTGTGGATGAAGTTCCTACAGGTGGCTCTGATCTGGTTGTGGTAGTCCGTCATGGCGTCCTTGTAGGTGGTGTGGTTTTCAGTTGTCTTGGTGTTTCTCCAGTTCTTCTCCAGGCGTCTGCAGGTGCGTCTGGCTTCTTGGAGAGCGGTGGTGAACCAGGCGGCTTTCCTGGGGCGTTGTCTGTCGGGGTTGCGTAGCGGGCGAGCTCGTCTGCGCAGTTGGAGATCCAGGTGTGGAGTTCTCTGGCTGCGTTGTTTGCGTCGTTTGCGTCGGGTGCCCAGGTGTGGTTGTCTCGGGTGAGGGTGAAGTTAAGTTGCTCGTCGGTAACCTTGCTCCAGTTCCTTCGAGGTGGGCGTGGGGCTGGTTTGGGTGCCTTGGGTTTGTTGATGGTGAAGTGTACGCAGTGGTGGTCGGTCCATGGCCATACTGAGAAATGAATGGTGACGTGAGCAACATTTGCTGATATATCACCATAAACCTGCACCGGTCCTACTGTGGGAAGCTATGCATAGCATAAACCCACCCCAGCATACAAAGACAACTGCCACCCCACCAAATGGACCCCACAAAACAGCCCTTGAGTGTGTGTGTATGGGGTGGGGGGCGATCTTTATAAATTCACTAAAACCTCTCTTAGCCACCTATTCTCAATTGGCCCCTCAAAGAGGCTGGCCTCTGACCCATAACTTTAATATATCTAAGCCTAAAACCGGAAGCCCCACCCTCCATGACCTATCTTAACACGGGCTCCGCGTCCCGTTTCACTTGCCCGAATCACCACGGGGGTGACTGGCCTGCGCTCCCCCTCGGTCCCCCCTATGGCCCTGATTGCTGGTCCGGGGGCCTTTGCAATTACTTCTGTCTTCAATTGATATTTTCTTTCATCTGTTTCTCTTAACATTTTTTTCTGCTGGCAGGTCTGACTCCGTTGCATAGAAGGTCACGCATCACTGTTTTCATTTGCGCGTTTGGCTTCAGGTAGGATCCGCTTTTGCATAGAAGGTCACGCATCACTGTTTTCATTTGCGCGTTTGGCTTCAGGTAGGATCCGCTTTTGCAAAAATAACCCATCGAACTAGCGGGAAACTCTAGATACAGTGGGTCCGTTGTGACTTGGCTTAAAGAGGTGGTGCATGCACCCATAGCCCCATTTGGCTGTCAGCTGTGTGTAAATCAGACGAGCACGGGGAAACGTTTAACATTCGCGGTGCAATGTTTTTTTATTGGTTCACAAAGGCGGGATTCTCGCAGTTTGTCACGCGACATGTCCTTTTATGAATGGTGACGTGAGCAACATTTGCTGATATTGCTGCAGTCGTGACGGGGCAGGGGTGGGAGGATATCCTAAGTGAGTGTTAGCTGGGCCGTCGCGGAAATGCAATGTTAATGAGATAATCACTCAGAGAGCGATAAGATTGTGGGAATTAAGAAACATTTTACATTTGTTTGCCTTTCCCACAAGTATCCGCACTGTGGCTGGAATTAACCATTATCCTTCATTTCTAGTGTGACAGAGAGGAAGAACACAAAGAAACATGTTATCCATGTGAAAAAGTAATATGAAAAGCTATTTGTGAAATTTCACAAATAGCTTAACTCCAAGGGCCTCAATACGAGCGTCACCGTAAATAGAGATTTCAGGGTGCGATAAAAATCCCGCACCTCGTTACATTTAGCAAGGTCAACCGTGCTGGAACTTAACGAGGAAAAAATGCCTGGTAAATAGAAGGATATGTACATTTTGGTGTAGAAAGCACCAAAATCTACGTTATGTCCCATTTTGCATGATAAATTCCTCACACACTGGTGTTGTTATGCCCCACTGTGAGGGGCAAAGTGGTAAAAAGCAATAATGACCACACAGGATAAATTCTGAACACATTGGTGTTGTTTTTTTTAATCAAGAGTGATAAATATCGCATCACATGCTAGGACCCACGTAGTGAGGGGGTCCAAGTGTGCAGAATTTACGGAGCTATGGAGATTTTGCACACCTGAGACAAGGAAAGAGGGAGACATAGGCCGCAGAAGTTCCTTATACAGGTTGGCCACCCCTGTGACTATAGTGCATAATCCTTAATCTCTGCAAATCGGGGTATGCCTGTTAATGTGGATATGTAAATAGTTTTTGTTCCTCTCCCTGTTCTCTTAATACATCATTGAAGTGACACAGCTCAGAGTGTGTGAATAAGGAAGCAATGGATATGCCTACCTAGTTTTAAAATCCTCTTGGTACACAATGCTGTATATTTAAATGGACTAAATGAACTGTGAATAATTCAACTCACAGAGCCCAGATGTATATTGGATAGGGTACAAAATGCGTCCCAAAATAGGCTTTTAATCCACACATTTGGTGCACCAGTGCCCTATGGAATTACAGAAGAGGCCTTCTGGATTTTCAAATATGTTGCCAGAGCTCCTCCGCCAGCATATTAGCCTTTGAGTGATTACTCATTTCACAAGGGGGCATAACCCATTCAAAAGAGTTTTTATTGCCCCTCTCCCTCTCTGACACATTTGCCATTGCTTTACATGCGCCATTAGAAATGCCATGTACAACCGAGTACCAAAATGATGGCCTGTAACTTGAGTTTCCTGGAGGAGGGGGGTGGGGTGGGGGGGTGGACTGGGGGAGCAGAGTTAGGACCTTCATGCTTTCTGCTTGACAGCAGGCGCAAGGAGTTTTTCACCTGTCATCAAGGCAATTTTTCACTGGCTTCTTGTGTACTGTTCAACAACTCAGGTAGATGAAGCATAGTTACAATTTAAATCTGTTAAATTCAGCAATGTTTGCACCTTCACCATTCACAACCTTTGAATAACAGGGCAGCCAAACACCAACTACAGGGATTTATCCAATATTAGCAGAGTGTGTGTCTATTAACATATTAACATTGTTCATCTGGGAAAAAAGTTGTTGCTCGAATATTATTTGCAAACGCAGTCATTAGGACCTGGAAAGTCTTGCATCAAAGTACAATTTTAGTGTTGTGATTTCAGGGATACTGTTAAATTGTATAACGTATGGCCAGCCTGGAAAAAAATAAGTTAAGTTTTCAGCTAATAATAATTAAAACTTTAAAAAGAAACCTCTAAAATACAGGGCCAATTGAAATGTAAGGTTTCAAAGCAACCTTTCCTTATTCTCTGACTGTGGCGTGTATTTCAATTGTTATGATGTTATGTGAGGCCTTATGGGGTTGCGAGGTAATATGTTTGTAATATTTTTTTACACTGTTTTACATGACTGAAGTATGTCTGTAAATATGTCATGTACTGTTTGGTTCTCTTGCAGTATAATTTTGCAAAAGTTGCTATTTGTGTTCAATGCTTTTGTTAATGTTTGGATACTCTTCACTTTTGTTTTTTTTATTTTGTATTCCATTTGTATTGTGTTAATTGTTTGGAGTGTGGTTTAGTGTAGATTAATGAAATGTATCCGTTTCTATGGTTGTGATCTATTTTTTCGTAACAACCACTAATTGAGTGTGATTTAAGGCTGTTATTGGCACTTTAACCTTTACATTTTTATATATTTCAGGCTTAACTTTTAAGAGGTTTTTTCAATATTAGTTGTAAATGGAATAAAAACCCAACACTTTAAAAAACATTTTGCATTGTATTTCTAGTGTCATAACAGATGAGGTGATATTGCCCAACAACACTGCAACAGTTTCAGCAAATCTGTTCTGTATTGCTATTGATTTCACAAATGCAGAGTAGGAAAGCAGACATACAACTGACATTTTAAAGAGAGGAATTTTAAAACAACATTTTTACTTACAGTAGATTTGAGAAAACTTCAAACTCGGGAAAATATAATGTGATAGCTCCAACCCCTCAGACTCATTAAGCTCATTTTCAAATCTCCACTTAACTAGAAAAAAACATTTGTCCATTCAAAAACAATGGAAGAGCAAGTCACATGTTTAAGGGAAAATATTTGAATCCTGAAAGCTGTCAAACTGAAAACCGTCAATCATTATTGCTTGCAAAACGGATGCAGTGTATTATGTTTTAGATGTACGTTACATGATATTAATTTGAAAAATTATAATAATAATTGCAAATCAAAGTCACAAAACACTCTTTTTTGCAACATTTCTTTATTTTTCATTATCCCAAAGAACATTGATACAATGGACGAACTTATACAAATTCTTAGATGGTGCAATCAAAAAATCATAAGAGGGTATTCTCTATGCAATGTATGAAAGAGCAAATATCCATTACGGTGTAATTTGTACTTTTTTTTGTTTAACAGCTGTAGTTATTAGGCCATTGCTTGCCAGGACCGTGATCAGATTTCTCTCTCTCTTAGTGATGGCAACCAAGACATTGGATATGCTGAAGCCTTCGAAATGTCATCTGTGTGTGCAGAGTTATTTTGTTGCTTTTCTTCCTCATTTTGGAATATCTGGATATAGATCTAGGTCTCAATTTCCTCCCCAGTTTAAAGGCCTGTCCTAAACCGAGGACATGCCAAATTCAATTGAGGCTTATTTTTGTCCAAGACCTGGAGATAGGCCATCTGAAAATATTTCTTAATACAGAGACAACTCGGTCTGTCCTGAACCTTATTGGCCATTAGCAGACTCTTTTTTTTTTTTTTAGAGGAGTAGACAAATCCCAAAAATTTCTTTTGCAACAACAAGAAACAAAGAGACAACATTAGGATCAATTAAAAAAAGAGAAAAGGGAAAGAGAGAACCAATCGTAACCACATTTTTTAGAGAGAAGAACAGAAGAAGGATAAGAAAGAAGAAAGAACTTATGTCATAGGGCCGTGAGTAAGAAACATGAAAGAAAACATCATCATAGGTAGACAGCGCCTTATTGCTCCCATAGCCGATCAGTCCAAATCCGATTAAATTTAAGCCACGAGCGCGGCCCTCTGGCTTTAGCCAAAGCGAGTTCCATCTCGTAAACCTGTCTAAGTAGAACCCATAGTTCATTGACACTGGGACTGATATTATCTACCCAAGCTCTAGCAATACATAGACGGGCACAAGCAATAACAATAGTTGCCAGAAGGCTCCAGTCGCTAACAGCCTCACTTCTAATCCCAAGAAAAATTTATTTTTCGGTAAGCTGGTATTTAGGGCCAAAAAGTGAACTGAGAATACTGGAGACCCCCCTCCAGAATCCATCGAGCTTTGGACAGTCAATGAACATATGCCTGAGGTCTGCAGCATATAGCTGACATTTCGGATAAAATGATTTTTATGAATTACAAGAAGCCCACTTAGATATGACAGCCGGAGTGTAGTACAGCATATATACAGCCCGATGCTGTTGCAACTTTAAATTAACCGATGTTACCCCTTGATCAAATACTTCCATACACTCCTGGATGTCCACAACAGCTATTTCAGCCCGTAGAACCCGGCTAAGTTTAGCCGTAACCAGTAAGCTATCATCATTAGCACGAGCAAGGAATTTCTGATAGACTGAGCCGATTACCCGTCGGCCGGTACGTGTAAATATTCCGGCCAATATTTCCGGCGAATTTGACATTGTTAATAGCTTTTTGCCACGTATAAAATAATCCCTAACCTGTAGATATTTTAAAAATGTTTTTTGCGAGAGGCCAAACTCGTCCTTAAGTGCAGTAAAAGAACGGAACCCCTGTCCATCATAGAGTTGGCCCAGTCGGGTGATACCCTTATATTGCCAGTTCTTTCCAATACAGTCCTGGAATATGTTGGGCAGCATTGGGTTGCCCCATAGCACCGTGTATTGATGCTGCGCCGGGAGAGAGTATTGCTTACAAATGTCAAGCCAAATCCGATTTATGTCTATGATTACCTTAAACTTTACTTGTTTAAAGTAATTAGGGTCAGCAGTTTTATACATCATAAACCCCACTGTTGGACCACAGGCAAGCTGATAACATAGCAATGTTGGACCAGCATCCAGTCCGCAGAGCAAACCGCGGGGCCGACCGGCAAAGGAAGCCCAAAAGTAGAGCTGAAAGTCTGGGAGCTTAAAACCCCACTGTGCATATGTTAATCTCATAAACTTGAGAGCCCGCCGAGCCCGCTTGTACGCCCATATGAAGCTACTTATGACACTATTGTAATTGCATTTATATAGCGCTTACTACCCCTGACGAGGCGTTGAAGCGCTTTTTCGGCGAGTAGCACGCTACTCCGGGACCCATAGAGGATTAGTGTTGAATTAGTATAGTGAAACATGCAAGTACATTTTAAGTGGTGGATAGGTTAGTCAGTTATTTGGATTTGGAATGATAGCAGAAGGATAGAGGAGGAAAAAAGGTTTGTATTTATATAGCGCTTGTTACCGCTGATGGGGTGTTGAAGCACGCTACTCCGGAAGCCCATAAAGGATTAGTGGTGAATTAATATGGTGATATATGAAAGTAATTTCAGTGGTGGATATTAGTCAGTTATTTGGAGTGAGAAGGATAGCGGAGGGATAAAAAAGGGAAGAAAGGTTTGCATTCATATAGCACTTGTTACCCCTTATGGGTGTTGAAGCGCTTTTCTGGTGAGTAGCACGCCACTCTGGAAACCCATTAAGGATTAGTGTTGAAAATTAGTATAGTAAAATATGAAGTAATTTGAGTAGTGGATATATTATTCAGTTATTTGGGTAGAGAAGGGTAGGTGGCGGGATAGAAGAGGGAAAGAGGTTTGTATTTATATAGCGCTTGCTACCCCTGATGGGGTTTTGAAGCGTAAGTAGCACGCTACTCTGGAACCCATAAGTATTAGTGTTGAATTAGTATGGTGAAACATGAAAGTAATTTTAGTGGTGGATATGTTAGTCAGTTATTTGGATTGAGAAGGGTTGGGGAGGGTAGAAAAGGGAAAAGGTTTGCATTTATATAGCGCTTGTAACCCTGATGGGGTGTTGAGACGCTTTATTGGTGAGTAGCACGCTACTCTGGAACCCATAAAGGATTAGTGGTGAATTAGTATAGTTGAATATAGAATTTGAGAAGTGAACATGTTAGTCTGTTAATTTTGATTGAAAAGGATAGTGGAGGGATAAAAGAGTGAAGGAATTTGTTTAAATTTTTTTTTAGGTCTTAGCAGTAGGAGGAGGCTTTTGGATGAGTAAAAAGGAGTTTTGGAGGGGAGGAGTCAGAGGGAAGAGTTTAGAAAGGTTTGTTTTAGGGGATCGGTATAGTAAAAGAGGTGTCAGATGATGCAAGGAGGGGTAGAGTAGGAGAGAGTCTAGAAAGGGTTATTTTGGGGATCATAGTAGTGGTATGGGGTTTGGGATAAATGAGAGTGTGGATGTAGAGGATATATTGATAAATGTATAGGATGAGAGATAGGGTAGTGCATTGGAAAGAGTAGTGGAAAGAAGTTTGAGATGAGTCAGAAGGTTGGGCTAGAAGATATATTGAGAGAAGTATAGGCTGAGAAATAGGGTTGTGCCTTGGAAATGCTAAATTAGAAGAAAGTGATAAATATATAGATCCATAAGTACATTGAAAGTATATAGATACATAAAGGAGGTAAGTATACGTAGATTAAAGATATTGATAGAGGCACAGGATGAGAAATAGGGTAGTGCATTGGATATGCTTTTTCAGGAGAAAAGTAACAGAGACACAGATCCAAGTACATGGAAGGTACATAGATGCACAATGGAAGTAAGTACATGTAGACCAAAGATGATTTTTATTTATTAATTATTTTTATTTTTTTCTCTCAACAACATAATTATTCTACATGTTTATACAAAGCAATACACAAAGATAGGTACATGTCTATAGTGAAAACAAATGCTTATATACAGAGGGATATGCTGTAAATTTCTGTTTGCGTATGGTGCTTATGTGGGGAAGAGCCAATTCTTGAGTAGTTTTCTGAAGATAAGGTGGTTGTCGGTGGATCTTATTTTGGGGGTAAAGAGTTCCATAGTTTGGCTGCTTGAACAGAGAAGGATGTGCCACCCATGGTTTTTTTCTTGTATCTTGGGATTTTGAGGCGAGATGCTCCTTTAGAGCGGAGGTTCCTCTGTTGAATGTGTTTGGTGATTTTATTCCTGATGAAGAGCGGTCCCATTCCATGTATTGCTTTGTGGGTGATACAAAGCAGCTTGAACGTGGATCTTCTGGCAACCGGTAACCAATGCAGGGCTTTCAAGGCAGGGGAGATGTGGTCTCGCGGTTTGATATGCAAGAGTAGTCTGGCAGCCGAGTTCTGAATCCGTTGTAGTCTTTTCATGGTTGTTAAAGGTGATCCGTGGTAGAGGCTATTGGCGTAATCGAGTTTGGACAGAACAAGGGAGATGGTAGCTTGGACCTTGTGCGGAAATCCCAAATGAGGGAAAATTTGTCGCAGCGTTTTTATAGTGACAAAGCATGATCTTGCTAGTTTGTCCACTTGGGCATTCATCGACAGCTTGGAGTCCATGGTCATTCCGAGGTTTCTTACTTCCTTCGATACTTTAGGTGGTGATCCCAGTTCATTAGGCCATGCGGCAAGCGGGTTGTAATGTTTCCAATCGCCACACGTGAGTATTTCAGTTTTTGAAGTATTCAATTTGAGATGGCTCCAAGTCATCCACTGATCCACGGCTCTGAGATAGCTGAAAATTGGTGATTTTCCAATGTATTTGGGGCATTCCAGTTGAAGGAGTATTTGCGTGTCATCTGCATAGTTATAGCACGTGAGGTGAAATTGATTGATCAGTACTGGTAATGATTTCATGTAAATGTTGAAAAGCATGGGCGAGATGATAGAACCTTGAGGGACCCCTGCTTTTGTGGAGTATGGTTTGGATGAGAAAGGTGGGGTATGGATGACATTAGTTAGGTTTCGAAGGTAGGACGCGATCCAGTCTAGAGCAGTTCCCTCTATGCCGGCTTCATAGAGTCTTTGTTTCAGAGTGTCATGGTCAACCGTGTCAAAGGCAGCCGAGAGGTCCAAGAGGAGTAGCGCAGCAACCCCGTTGCGGTCAACTGTATTCTTCAGGTCATCCCAGATGGCAAGGAGGGCAGATTCAGTGCCTCTTCCCGGACGGAATCCTGTTTGGAAGTCTGAAAGTATGTCATTCTCTTCAATGAATTGTGACATCTGGGCGAACGCTGCTCTTTCTATCAGTTTGCCCAGGAAAGGTCCATTTGTAATGGGTCTGTAGTTGTCAGGGTTCAGCGGGTCCAAGTTTGTTTTCTTCAGTAAAGGGCGTATGTGTGATTTTTTGAGTTCTTCTGGAAATATTCCGGTAGTGAAGGAATCGTTGATGATTCTTCTTACTGGAGTGGCAGCAGAGGTTGTTAAAAGAATTGTCCTGAAAGTTTGTGGTGGACAGGGGTCAGAAGGGCTGCCGGCAGGCCTGCTTGCTTTGACCAGGTCCATAAATTCATTGTGTGAGATGTGTTGGAAGGAACGGAGAGGCTTGGTTAGAGTATTCTTGGATTGTTGTTTTGTACAAGGGTTAGTGCTGGTGCTTTGTATCTGTTTTAAGTACGAGTCCAACGTGTCTGCTTTGTCCGTGTAATGATTTGCCAGTTTGTCTGTGAAATCTTGAGTAACAGGATGAATTCCTTCTAGGCAATTTGGTTTGCGAAATTCATTGAGTATTTTATAGAATTCTTTATTTGCACATTTAGCGTTTTGAATTCTGTCTGAATAGTACCTTTTCTTAGCTTTTTTGATAGCCGACTTGTATAATCTGTTAATTTTTTGTAGGTGAAGTTTGGCTTGTTTGGCGTTTGTTTTGAGCCAGGTACGTTGCAGCTTTCTAATTTGTTGTTTTATGTCTTTTATTTCTATGTTTCTCCAAGGTGCTTTTTTTCTTTTGTTCTGTTGTGTGGTTTTGAGTGGTATCAGGATGTCAAAAGCTTCTTGTAGCCACTCATATAGTTTTTGAACAGAATTTATTGTTTCCAGATTTGTACTTGATGTTAGTTGTGTTTCTAAGTGTTCTAAATTGAGTTTGTTCCACGGCCGATAGGTGGATGGATGTAAGGTAGTTTTAGGTGAGTCGCTTAGTGTTGTTTTATGTTGGAAAGCAAGCAAGTGGTGGTCTGACCATGTAACTGGAGTTATAGTTTGAAAGGTAACTAGTTCAGTATTAGCAAAAATGACATCTAGGATATGTCCAGCGGTGTGTGTCGGTTTGTGGACAATCTGATGCAGGTTCAGTGCGTCTAGGCCAGTGATTATTGTTTTAGGATGGGTCATATTGGGTTTGTCAAACCAAATGTTGAGGTCACCCAGAACGCATAGGTTGGAGTGTATTGTTATCAGGTTTGAAACTGTGTCTAGAAGTGCATCTGGGAATGCCGCCTTGCTAGGTGGAGGTCTGTAAAGGAGCAGGAAGTTACAGGAGGAAGACGGTGTAGGATTGCATCTTGTTAGAAGAGCATCACAATTCTTTATGGAGATGTCGTCAATTTTAGTGATATGATTTGTTTGCCTGAATACAACAGCTAGACCACCTCCTTTTTTGGCTATACGATTTTGGGTGATTGTTTGATAGCCTAGAGGAATGGCTTCATGCAGCACTGGAGCCATATCCTCTCCCAACCATGATTCGGTTATGAATAGTATGTCTGGTTTTGCATCTGTGAGAAGGTCGTAGATGTGATGCTTGTTTTTAGAAAGGGATCGAGCATTTATTAGTAGACCGTTTAGAGAGTGGCCTTTGGTGATAGTGAGACTTTGTTTTGTAGAAGAGTGATCAGTATTGTGTGGGTTTGTAGCAGGTGTGTTTTTAGAGCTGGCATTAGCTGTATTAGGATAGCAATCGTGTAGCTGTTCTGTATCATGTTCCTCATCCAGCATGCTAAGAAGGCATTTTGATGGGTCTGTGTGTGTATGTGGTGGAGATGGTGTTTGAGAGTGAGTTGGAGTGCTGTGTTGTTTTCGTGGTGTAACATTGTTGTGAAGTAGACATGGGGAAGCGAAGTTGTGAGGTATGGCATGTTGCTTATATTGTTTGCGTGTGTTTAATGTGGAAGGTGTATGAGTCAGGGGTGGTGGTGCAGCATGTGGGTCATGTAGTAAGGTTCTAAATTGTCCAATGGATGAGAGGCGGTTAGAAGAGAGTTGCTGTGTTGCTGTATCTGTGTTAGGTGTGGTGGAAGAGAGAAAGCTTGGCATTGGAGTTGGTTCCTTTGTGTTGTTTGAAAGGTGGGTGTATGTTTGTATTTTGTGATGGTAAGTATTATGAGGTGTTGTGCTTTGAAGATCTTGTGCTGGTGTGTGATATGTTTTGTTTTTGAGGAGTAGTGAAAAGGGGTGCTGATGTATATGTTTCATGCAATGGATTTGGTTGTATAGTATTGTTTGTGAGAGGAGGTTGTACGGTAGAGGGGGTGGTGATGTGTTTATGAGTAGAGTGTATGATGTGTGTAGGTGGGAATGAAGTAGAGGTAAGAGTGTTTGTCTTAGACTGGTTTGTTGCAAGAGTTAAAAAGTGTGGTGGTCTGCAGTGTGTGTGTTGTGCGTTAGTGTTATTATGGTAGAAGGGAGAGGAGGGTGTTTGTTGGACAAATGATGGAAGGATGATTATATGTTTGTTAGTGATAAAAGGTGGTATGTTAGGTGTAATTACAGCAGGGAGCGTGTGTCTGGATGGGATGTAGTTATGTATGGTGTCGATTGGCGTTGTGTTAGTGATGAGTGTATTGGTTAGTGGTATAGGATAGAGTTGTGTACTGTTTGTTGGTGATGGTGGATATGTGTGGTAGTTGGGATAGTAGGGTGTATAGATGTGGTTTGGTTGGGTTAGTAGTGCATGCTGGTACATTAATCTGTGCATAGTGTTGTGCGTGGTGTACATTTGGTGTGAGTGTGTTGCTCTGTTTGTGGATGTGGATGGTGTGGGCTGGGTGTTGCTAAATGGGAAAATGGGCAGCATTTCTAGCCCTGGCCCTGGTCAGTCTCGAACAGGCTCAAACAGGCAACTGCCCTTGTCCTCTCCGCCCGGGCTGAGACGCCCTAACCCTGGCCTTTTATAGCCCTAGTAATCAGGTGACCCCGTCAGCCAATGGGAACCCTAGCCCTAACACTATCCAATCACAACACTAGCCCTAAAAATCTAGAACCAATAGGAGACCAGGACCTTACAGCCAATCCTAGCCCTAGTCCAAGCACCCAATCAGTTAAAAAACCCTGATCTCTACGTCCAATAGAGGCCCTAGCCCTACCAGTAGTCCCAACCCTAGTCCAAGCAACCAATTGGACAGGAAGCCCTAGTCCCTACTTCCAATAGAAAGCCTAACCCTACTCTTAGTCCCACACCTAGTCCAGCAACCAATCACACCAGAAGCCCTAATCGCTACTTCCAATTAAAGGCCTAACCCTAGCCCTAGTTCCACCCTAGTCCCAACAACAAATAACACAGGAAGCCCTAGTCCCTACTTCCAATAGAAATCATAACCCTAGCCCCAACCCTACATTGATTGAATCACAGACCCAGAAACCAATCAGAACCCTCAAATACCCAACCAATGAGGACACTAACCCAATCCAATAGAAACATCAGATACAACCACCAATCAGTGTATACATGTACCAACCACTAGCAGACTATATAAGGTCCCAGCAACCTCAGACAAGGTTTGCTGGCCAGGGAGTTGGAAGCTGCTTCTCCTGTTCAGAATCTCCTAGGAGACAGACAGGCTCAATCCACACTTTGGACTTCTGCAGGTAAAGGCCTCACAAACTTGAAATCTAACAATACTGTTTGAATAAAACTTTACTCCCTCTCCTGGCCAAAAAACAAAGTGCACAGTCCCTATTAAACACAGTTTAAACAGCTCACAGAAGCACCCTCTGATGTAGAATATCACTGTTGCTGGGGGGGAGGCAGAGGGGGCTGGTTTCACTGGCTTGATAACACAAAATGGTGGCTGGGGGTGCACTGTTTAACATACAGGTCTTAGCACAGAGCAAAGGAGAAATTTGGAGGGAAAACTGAATAGTCACCAGGAATGAGAGGGAAAAACTACAGAGTTTGGACTGCAAATCCCACAATTCAACACGTTAAATGGAAGCAATCATGGGCAGGAAAACCGCAAGTTTAATACACAAAACAGGTGATAAAATATGCAATCACAGGCAGGTTAAAACTACAATTTTAAACTGTAACAACCACAGGCAAAGACAGTAATCACAGAAAGGGAAAATCGTTTTTTAAAAAACTTTTTTGGGGGGGGGGGGGGAAGAGACAGCACTAATCTGCCTCCTTACCACTTCCTGGACTCTGCTCACTGCAATCTGGGGCACAGGTAGGCTGCAACTCACAAGATGGAGGAGAATGATTTGGAGTGCACCCAGCAAAGCCTTAAGGGGCCTGGGCATGTGTGAGGGGAGGGCTCAGAGTTGCCTGGTAGCTGAATAGCCAATCCCCAGTCCTAGGCCTGCTGGCCTGGGGGTGGGGGCTGGGGAGCTGCTTCTCCTGTTCAGAATCTCCTAGGAGACAGACAGGCTCAATCCACACTTTGGACTTCTGCAGGTAAAGGCCTCACAAACTTGAAATCTACCAATACTGTTTGAATAAAACTTTACTCCCTCTCCTGGCCAAAAAACAAAGTGCACAGTCCCTATTAAACACAGTTTAAACAGCTCACAGAAGCACCCTCTGATGTAGAATATCCCTGTTGCTGGGGGGGGAGGCAGAGGGGGCTGGTTTCATTGGCTTGATAACACAAAATGGTGGCTGGGGGTGCACTGTTTAACATACAGGTCTTAGCACAGAGCAAAGGAGAAATTTGGAGGGAAAACTGAATAGTCACCAGGAATGAGAGGGAAAAACTACAGAGTTTGGACTGCAAATCCCACAATTCAACACGTTAAATGGAAGCAATCATGGGCAGGAAAACCACAAGTTTAATACACAAAACAGGTGATAAAATATGCAATCACAGGCAGGTTAAAGCTACAATTTTAAACTGTAACAACCACAGGCAAAGACAATTGATGATACATATATGTGTTATCATCTTCCACATGAGCATTCACTTTAGCTTGATAATATTGTGTGTCCATGATGACGATCGAGCCTTCCTTGTCTGCGGGTTGCATGGTAATAGTAGAATCATTAGCTAATGTTTTGATTGCTCTTCTCTCATGTTTTGTGAGATTGTCCCTTCTTTTATCTTGATACTTCAGATCTTTAATATCCTTTTGGATTAATACTTCAAAAGTGTCTAACATTTTATGGGACACCGGTGGAATATACGTACTCCTGGGTTTAAATATACTTTCAGAACATTCCTCAGTATGTTGTTTGGGGGAACAATGTTGGTGAAGAAATGCCGTAACCTCAACAACCTCATAAATCTGTATATCTCTGCTTCTACCTGTAGTAGGGTGGTGGTCCCAGTGGGGACAAATGACATACCGTGTCCCAAAATGGCTTTCTGTTATATTGCAGTAATTTTCAATATTACCTGCATTTCTTCTTTTGTGTTAGGGCAGTCCCGGCTGATATATTGAATCACTGAACCCTTCGTGAAATTCAAATTCCCTGTGAGGGTGAGTGAAAGTTTGCTGTGGCTTTCCGTTTTTTACTCTTATCGCAAACGCATGGCTGTGACTGATATAGATTCTGGTTACTTTCCAGCTGAACACCATTGTTATTAAGACTAACCGAAAGCTTTGTTGGGAGCTCGCACTAGGATATATAGGTGAGCAACTTATTCCAGTTTACATATGAACTTGAAGGGAAAGTTGATCATTCACTCAGGTTTAACGAAGCATTATTGCGATCTTTTTTTCTTTTCTCTTCACATTTTTGATGTAGGATAGAATTGATTTCCATTTGTTTATCGGTTTCATCATCAAGGTACGGTTCTTGATTTTTATGGCACGTAGTAGGAAGGTATCACGTTCACTATTGAAAACCAAATCGGTAGCTATGGTTCTTTTTCTACACTATGGGAGCATGTATGTCCAGGAGTACATTACGGGCATGGTTGCAAATTAGGTTGTCAGTAGTTTACTGTTTGGCAATTTGGGATAGCACTTCTCTTCTTTTTTTCAGTTTCACTAACCACATATGTGTTGAGCACCTATATTAAAATACTCAGCAGAGTGAAAAAGGTTCTTGGAGTCTGAGGATATTATGGGTAATGTCACCCACTTGTTGACTGTATGTATTAATTGCATCAAAGCACATTGTAAAACTACTTTTTTGTTTACAGGTTGCCCCTGACGAAGAGACGATTCAGTCCCGAAATGCATCGGGCTCTTTAATAATGTTCATGACGAAAATATTGTTAATAATGACATCAATGATGTAATATTTGTATCTTATGTTATAATCTGATATAGAATGTATTATTATGAGTGATTAAAATCGGAGAGCCTGTACAGGTACGGACAGCTAGGAAGACTTATAAGAACTCGATGCATAAAGCTAAGTGCTCCTGGGACAAGAAACGTTGGCAAGACCTTAAAGAGGCTAGTGTCCAAAACAATAGTAAACTATTCTGGAGCATATTAAAATGGGAACGTGGTGGCCAACCTGATGAACCACAAAATTATGTCTCTCAGGATGACTGGGTTAAACATTTTAAGCCGCAGTATGCCCGATGCCCAACAGAGGAATACGGGGAAGAATTTAATCATGTGTTTTATACTAAAGAGGCCTTTAATAGCAAGGACGTTGAGTTGGCCCTTAGAGCGGTGGTAGGTGGAAGAGCACCAGGCCCAGACGGCGTCCCTGCAGATGTGTTCATACATGACAAGGAACGATGGGGTAGGTATATTGAAATGCTGGCAAATGCCATAGCACAGGGAGCACCCATCCCGGATTCCTGGAAGGGTGCGGTAATAGTCCCCGTATATAAAAAAGGGGATAAATCATTGCCTGGGAATTAACGACCCATTAGTTTGATTGACTCATTGCAAAAGATCATGGGTAGGCTGATACTTAATAAAATGCAGGACTGGATAGATGACAATAATATCCTGTCCCCCCTGCAGGCCGGATTCCGGGCATTTACTAGCACCATCGACCAGGTGTTTCGCTTTATTCTTTTATACTGGAAAGTAGTGGTTCTGAGCAAAGGCAGTCTTTATGCCACTTTTGTGGATTTGAAGTCAGCCTTTGACTTAGTACCTCGCACCAAACTGTGGGCAACTTTGAAGGACTTGGGGTTGCCAAGCGAACTTTTATCACTAGTAATAAGGCTGCATGAGGACAACTCAGCTAGAATCCGATGGGGTTCCCAGGGTATGGACACTAGCACATTTCCAGTAGAGCGTGGGGTGCGGCAGGGATGTGCCATGGCACCCACCCTATTCTCGTTGTTTATCAACGGCATAGTGGACTGTATATCATCTGTGAATACTGATGCCCCAACACTAGCAGGGTTTAAAATACCTATTTTAATGTTCGCTGATGATACTTTGATAATTTCGAAGACCCCTAGCGGACTCCAGCGAGCTTTGCTTATTTTTGAAGAATTTTGTTCCGCTCGTGGTCTAGAAGTCAATGTATCTAAGACGAAGTTTATGATTTTTTCACATAGTGTTTTTAAAGGTAAAATTTTAATGAATAACCGACCATTGGAACAAGTTAGAACGTTCACATATTTGGGGGTAAATATTCAGAGTGATCTCAAGTGGAATCAGCAAATTGATCTTGCCACACTTAAACACCGGCAATTGACAGGAGCGCTAAATGTGGAGCACAAAAAGTCACTCACAAAACCTATTATGCCTGTGCTCCAGGTTTATGACATGAAAGTGATTAGTGCGGCCCTATATGGCGTTGAAGTTTGGGGGTTTGAGAACATGTCTAAACTTAGAGCTTCTGAAAATAGATTCCTACGTAGTATCACTAATCTCCCCCAAAGTACACCACTGTGCCCTTTACTCTATGAGCTTGGCAGAAAGTCCATATCTGACATTGCAAAATTACGCCCTGTATTATACTGGCGCAGATTGTGGACCACGCCGGAATTGATGTCATATGCTTTGGGTTTTGTGGATGTTATTAAATCAGATACCTTCCATAAGATAAGCTGGCTACGGGGAGTTAGGGATGTACTAATATGTATTGGCATGAAATCCCTTTGGGTGGATACAATTTCAGCATGTTTTCCGTCAAAAAAGGTCCTAAAAGAAAAGTATTGGGAGATGGTGGTGTATAACACCCTGAGATGTAGTGAATCATCTTCACGAACAGGATCCTTTTTGAATTTTAAACACATCCCGAACCTTGAACCCTATTGGGACACCATAACTAAACCACTGGATAGAAAGCTGTACTTTCAGTTGAGGGTGGGCTCGTTGCCTCTCAAATCTTTTACGTCAAGGTGGTCGAGCCGAGGTGATAATAGGTGCCCAATTTGTTTGTCACACAGTGAAACGATTGCCCACATGCTATTTGTGTGCCCACTTATGCCGCTCCACGCCGGATTTGGTTGAAGCCCGTATGCAAAATGTTGGGTTCGAGGAAGAGCGCGGAGGCAGAAAGGATAATGCGCACCAGCACCCTACCGTATATTTCTATAGGAGTTGCAAAATATCTAGGGTGGATGTGGGTCATAAGGTCCAACCCAAAAGTAGCTTGAATTATATTGACTGTTTGTAACCAGAAAGTCATTGATTGAGTGATGCAATGAAATCCACATCGCTCAAATAGAGGGTCATTTTATGTTCATTTTATGGTCGGAATCAACTAAAAAGGAGTCAATGATACTGTATAATTTTTAATTGTGAACTTTTAAATGTGTTATAAAAGTGGTAAGTTTTTGTTTTTTTTAACTGAAAACTTGTTCTAGTGGTAATCATTATCACATGATATCTATTCTTTTTGTCACATGTTCTTTTTGGTTTTAGTCATATCTTGGAAAGATTATGGATATTTATGTAAAATGCTTTTATGACAATGTGTCGAATAAAGCTTTTGGATTCGGAGTGATTCATGTTCACCAAATTGATTTATGCTTATTGTACTAAACAAATATAAAAGATATAATTCACATGATTTATACTTTGAATTTGAGTTGATTACTTGGGTATCAACATATAGAGTAAGGAGTTTTATGGTTTGATCACAACCCAAGTGAACAGTGCACGGTGTATACAAGCCTTCTGGTTTGCATTATTGCCATGTTTGATTAGACGCTTGACTTAGACAGCAAGCGTAACACTGTAGCACCATTTATTTAATTACAATAATAACAGTTATAAGCAGAAATAAATAGGTGTTCGCCTCCAACCACCATTTTCACATATAAGTTAAAAACCACTTTGACAAACACTTCATAATACATACCTAACAAGTATTACTACTTTATAATTTATATACAGGCACAGCACATTTTCTTATGTTTTATTCATGACTACAGTACTCCTTTTTAATAATATGACTAAAACTACCACAACTCCCAGAATGCAAATAATATAGATGTATCTATTCTGCACATAATGCTTAGACATTTAAAACATTGCCATTGTTAAAGGCATTGCTCATGGTAATTTTCAACAGTACTAAAATCTTAAACACATACCCTCTGCCAGATACAGTTCATCTGATATATATTTTTTCACATCACTGTGATACTCTTTTTAATTAAACTTGTATATACATCTTCATTTCTAAAGTCATTTTCTTAAATAATTGAAAAGTTATATACATACCAGTGAATTGAGTTCGTAGATTATATTGTTGTTTTAACTCTTTCTGGATAGTTTTGAGACTGTTAAAATTTGTAAAAACTAAGCACAAGAATGGTACACCACTGTCATAGAAAGCAACTTTCCACTCTATGATCATGAGGAAGGCAGCAAATGAAATCATGTCTTTATTTTAGACTACTCTAGCTCCACTTGTAAATGGCTAGCATCTGTTAACGCTTTCCCTTTCTTTCAAAACGAGGTTCCTGTCGACACGTTTTCGCAATCATCGCGGACTAATCGCAAAAAAAACAGGTGTCGAAACCGATATTTAGCTTCAGTTTTTTTTTATTTAAATACTGAACAACAGTTTACTGCATTATCCTGAGTTGGAAATGAAAGTTTGCCATTGCTTAAATTGTGTCATAACTCCTCAACTTTTTGAAAAATGTTCTGTCTCTTTAACACCCTTCCCCCAATACACTCTTAGATCAGTGTACCTAACAACCCACTGGAACCAGTAGGTCACAAGTTCAAAGCACATTCTAGAAGCAACATGTTACTTCCAAATGAGATACAGCAGGTGTGGTTTACTCCACAGATTCAAAAGCATATCCTTGTCTGTATTGCATTTCTTTTTTAAACAACAGCCAATAATAGGACTTCTTGCTAAGGCATCCAACACACTACCTAAATTTATTCACTTTCATGCTGACAGCATTCAATGAAATATATCTTTAAAAAAACACCTCAATTTTAACTGCTTTTCATTTGGAAAACTACCTCACTCAGCTCCAGCTTTCTCCTGACTGCTATTGCTCCTTCACTTCAAAATGCTTAGAGTATGGATTGTGGGCCACAGCTATATCTATTGGCCTAAGAGGCTGCAAAAAAGAGAGGTATTGACAGGGACTTGGGTTTGCCAAATGTGCAGATTACTTGGTTTTGTCAGAGAGGGTTGAAGTTTCATCAGTTGCTGGCTTTGGTTGAATCCATTGTGGATTCCTCACCTCATGATTGTTCACTGTGGTGGCAATGACCTAGGCACATTAACTGGGGTAAGGCTTGAAATCCTTATGAAAGAAACCTTTGCAGCACTGTTGTCGCTTTTCCCTCATACTGTCTTGGTGTACTCTAATATATGCCAAAGACAGAAATGGAGGTGGTCAAATCAATTCTGTACACAGCTTGACAAAGCAAGGAAACATGTTAATAAAACTGTTTCTGCATTCCTCAGGCACCATAGCGTGGGCTGTATCTATAACAACAATCTGTGCTTTGGCATGCATGAAATTTATAGAAATGATGGAGTGCATTTTACAGACGAAGGCAACAGGGTGTTTCTAAGTACCTGAAACTCTGCATCAAGTCTTATGTGTAGCTGTCATATACACACAATCAACACAAAGGCTCAGAGCCACCCTAGTACCCGAAATATTGTTAATTTTCTTTAAACAAATCCTTTTTTTTAGTTTTTGGGAATCCTCGCGACGAGGTTGCGATGGTCGCGGTTACTTTGCGAGAACGGAAAACAAAAGCAGACTTTCAACGGCCACCAGCACATCCAAAAATAATAAGTAAAAAAATTCATTCTAAACATTGCGCTACAAATATTGCTATATCCATGCTTCTTTAAACACATGTTTAACCTCATGTTTTGGAACTAAGTTTCTTTAAAATCCATCTTTAAGACCTATTTTCCGTTTTCGCGATTATTTGGGAAGTCGCGACGACGCCGTTAACCTCGACGATCGCGCCTTTTCTTTAAAGTGAAAAACACATATATGAACACATATTACAGTATTTTACACACGTAGGGCCCGATTCACAAAGGTAAACTGAGACGAAAGTCTAACTTTAAGACTTTCGGTATTCACAAAGGGCATTTACGAGTAGTAAGGTTAGACTTTTGTCTCAGTTAAACTTACGTTTTGGTCTGAAGTTTAACTGAGAACAAAACTGAGACAAAAGTCTAACTTTACTACTTGTAAATGCCCTTTGTGAATACCGAAAGTCGTAAAGTTAGACTTAAACTTAAGTTTTGGCCTTAAGTTTAACTAAGACCAAAACTGAGACAAAAGTCTAACTTTACTACTCGTAAATGCCCTTTGTTTATACCGAAAGTCGTAAAGTTAGACTTTCATCTCAGTTTACCTTTGTGAATCGGGCCCTAGGGGTTTATTACTGTACACTTCAAAGTCATCTTTTTCTAGTGTATTTCTAGATCAACCATCTCTAAAACCTATTTTCTGTTTTCGCGGTGAGGCCGGAGATCGCAATGGCGTTGGTCATCCTGCGATTACGTCGCGAAAGCAGAAAGCAAAAGCAGGAATTCAATAGCCACTACCACATTCAAAAATTATAACTATATAATTAATTCTAACCATCACAGTAGATAACTCACTATTTAAATAACTCTATAAAAACATTTATCAGAATGTCAATATCTCAATAACAATGCGTTTTAATGATTCACTCATATTTTTTTTATATTTGTGCCAGTATTCACAATGACGTCGCGATATTCGAGACAACCCCGTGACAGTACACCAGGGGGGCATGCTGGCGGTCACGTCGTGTGTCTTGAATATCGCACGCAATAAAAAAAAAATCAATTTTGGACACATAACTTGTGTCATTAACACACCCATTTCTCAAACATAGGGTCAGAGCATCTCCAACCTGACCCCTTATGTTAGCTTTTCCACACAAATTTTCAGCCCCAGGAACCTTTCCCGGATAATAAAATGGCAGGCGCAACTTTCTGTTCAGGTTGAGTTCAGCCAATCAGAGCATTCCTGTTGGTACGCGCATTTGCGATTCATCGCAAAACCGTTGCAAAATATCCGCGGCCAGAGATATATCTATAATTCTCGGCAAATATTCTCAAAAACTACTGGACGGATTTGCACCAAATAACGAAAAGCACAATCTGCTTAACCACATCTACCTTTCTGCCAAATTTGGTGTCATTCCATCGATGGGGTTCGGGCTGTAGATTCAACAATGCATTCATATGGAAATTAACATTACAAACGCACCCTTTTTTCGCACCCCTATTTCTCGGTCCCCATTGTACGGATCACCCCCAAACTTCCCATGACAACCAGAACCTACTTTGACACTTTTTTTGTGCAAAATTTCATGAAGATTGATCAAATGACGCCAAAGTTATAGCCAAGTAAAAAAATGCTTTTCCTATGGAAACTAGGCCCTAACTATAACTACCTACTGGCAACCGCCAGTAGGTAATATATATATAAGTAACAAGTAATTCTTGCTGAAGTTTGTCTTTTAGAAAAGTCACCACTTTGACACAAAAGCAGTTTCTGGCAGACAACGGGCATTTCAGATAAGTATTGCTATTATGGTAGTAATTATCCGTTAGACGCAGAGCGCGCTACCATCATTTGTCATGTAGATGTAGATTCTTTAAATGTTCTTTTTGTCGTGTATTGCAATTAGCAGAGCAAGAGAAACTGAACAGAATGCCAACGAACAGCAGCACCGCCGAATACGTCGGTTGCGACGTGGATGAGACCTAGAACCGGAAGGTGAGTGATCCTAGGGTAGAGATTGCAGACGCCAAGGCTAGAACACTAAGGATTTCTCTTGCCATAGGAGGACGGCTTTTAAGCCTGCAGGCACGACAGCTACAGCATCTACCAGTTTGCAATATATGCCCTACAATTCGGCAGTCTCACCTTTCCTATCCAATTTCTGAAATCTTTTATAAGAAATCAAAAGACTCTTAAAACAGCATCGAAAATACGAAAGACTACCACTGTTGGGCCATAAGGGGAAAGTAGATGCTAGATACAAGCTATTCAATAGTTACAGGTTATAGATTTCATGCCACAGACCAAAAGTGATAATACAAACAACAAAGTGCACTATGATGAATATACACACTTGACCCTGTTTTGTTGTATAAATGTATCAAAAGATTCTTTATTCAAAGTGCTAAAAATACTTATCAAAATATATATATTTTTCTTGTTTCTTTTGGTTTGTTAATATTCTGATAGATTTTGATTTACATATAAGACATTATACAACACAATCACATATCCATGACAAGCATGTACATAAACATATAATGTACACAGAGACAAATTAACTTCACTGTATATTAATCATGTAAATACAGAAACGAGCAGATGAGCTGTAAACAATTCGAAGGCTGGCGGTAGGTAGAACTACTACACACGTTTCGGCTTTGCTGCCTTCATCAGGAGAACCGTCTCAACTTTCTCTGTGACAAAATATACAATAAACATGGACTCAGAATACATGTGCACATAATTTTGTTCGTGGCCTGAAAAGAAAACTCTTTTTTTTTTTTTTTAATATCGAGCACTTCATGTTTCTAAACAATATAAATAGTTAGTTCAGTGCCAGTTTCTTCAAGGGAAAATACTCATATGTACAAGTTTAAAAAACAGTTGGTGATATAAAAGCACAATGCCTCAAGTGCAGTGTGACCAATACAAAATACCCAACACAGTGATTATCAAATACAGTTCCTTATATCCCAAAAGAATAGAGATATTATAGAGCAGAACACCCATGTGCCTCTATTAAGTGAACTGAAAGTCACTAACGGGGACTACGCCCCATACGCTCTTTAGAATTTAATTACCACTAAAAAGATTACCATGAACACCCATACGTGATTCCTGCTAGACTCACAGGATACAGGGGTAAATTTACCTATTTTATCTATGTAAAAAGTAGATCTGGATATTTGAATTAAAAGTCGATGATTCGATTAATGTTTGACCGTCGGGCAAAGCCTGTTATATTCAGATCAAGAGACAAAGAAACACAAGAGCCAGTGAAATTCCACCCAAAATATGCCTGTTCAACTGATTCTAGAGTTCCATCAAATTCTAAAGCGATAGGAGATGTAAGATACCTGCGTGGCGGTTGAGAGAGATATGCATTCACCGTTAAGAGCACTCTGTTTATCGTCTACTTCGTTTATTATAGCCGCTCTGTGAGGACAGACAGATAATACATCTGTATATTCAAAGATTTAACGATATATACATGATGCCAATTTATTTGAATGTGTCGGAATTTACACGTTACACCCCTTATAAATGGATACTCACAATAGATGAATAACGAACAATGCCTTCAATACATAGCTCGTAGTGTGGATAGAGAGTCCTCAAGTATTACTCTACGGTGTCAATAGTCATAAACTTCGTTTACTACAGCAAACAGATATAGTACCATCAGATAGTATGCAAGTCTATCTTAATAGGCTCCTAGTTTATATAACTATTTAGCACAGATTATACTCACTCAGGGGGTTGTGTTTTTGCCAGGAATAAGCGACATTTTAAATGAATTCTTAACATGGTTGAATCTATGTGACATCAACATACACTTTACCTTTTCTTTCAGTAACGCCCAGATAGAGTTTTTGGATATCACCATCAATCATGTCACAGGAAAACTGGCGGTTGATCTTTACACTAAACCGACAGCACGCAATACGTTATTGCACTATGACAGCTTTCATCCCTCATCACAAAAAGACAGCATTCCATTTGGACAATTTCTGCGATTTCGCAGAAATTGTACCAGTATCCATGACTTTGATTGATACCAAAGCTTTAGTCATGAAAGAAAAATTTGTGGCACGAGGGTATCCGCACAAATTAGTGAGAGACTCTTATAAGAGGGCTAGATTCTTTGACAGGTAGCACCTCTTAACAAACAACAACAAAAAGAGCAATTCTGAATTAGTGTTTGTCACACGACACTCCATGTTGAATGCACAAATTCGACAAATAATTTCTTCTAATTGGCATATTCTAAATGTGAATAAGGAACAGCAGGACAAAATGTCGAAACCTCTCTTTGCCTACCGTAAAAACAAAAATCTGAAAGACCTAGTGGTAAGCTCAAGCATGCCCCAAAGACAAAAGCCAATGCAGAGAAGTATTGTGGGGCTTTTACCTGTCACAGGCAATTTCAGATGTGGTACTTGTAGGGTCTGTCCCTTAGCATTAGAGACAAACAGGCTACAACTAAATGGACAGACGATAGTTGTGAAAGGAATGACAAATTGCAAAACCAAAGACATAGTGTATCTCTTAATCTGCCCTTGCGGCCTAGGGTACGTGGGTGAAACAGCGCGTACCCTTAACACACGTTTGACTGAGCATCGCTCAGCCATCCGCACGAAGAAACTGGTTGCCCCTATGGTACAACACTATATTGCACTGAACCACACAGAAGATGATATTCATTGGTTCATTATTGAGAAAATCTCACCCAAACAAGGTCAGGACAATGAAGCCATAAGAAAGCGACAAGAGGTTTACTGGATTTTTACACTAGACACCTTCAAAAAGGGTCTAGACTAAGAAATACCATGGGAACAAGCTATAAGATTTAACTATTAGTTGGTAACCTGAATAAGCAGTCTTCATCCTTAGCTCTTGTTGAGACCACTCCCTATGACATTGCATAATAATGTCTTTTTTATGTAACATATACAGCAGTTTCTTATTTTGAGCATTAATGCTGTGCAATTGATATGAAACATCATAACTCTAGGTTGAAATATCGAACTGGATGTGCAATTACATCTGACATCGACCATGACATTAAGTCATATTATAGAGAGCTGGAAGAGACCCTTTAATTGTGTACAAGGTCAACTCCATAATGGAAAATAAAGAGAAACATAGAAAGCTAGGTAACACACCACGGTCCTAAAATACTTGCTGTATACATCATATGCGATGTGTAATCAATATCTGTATGCATCATTGCCTTCGATTCTACTATATATATCAAGTTACTGGGGGCTTAGTGTATACATTTTTTATATTTTAATGACACCTAAATAGATATTAGCCTTCCCCAGCAATATCGCGTTCTGGCAATGCCAAAATAGAACGCAATAAATACCTATTACCAAAGGTCTCCACTCCAATATGGCGGTCCACTATCCAATCCTGTTTTTACCTTCCTGAACGACATAGAGCAGCGTAAAAGTCACCTGCATCAATACGTCAAAGTCACGTAAGATACGTGATTTTAGACGCACTCTAGTTGCCTGACAGGAAGTACAAAAGAGCCCTTTTCTACGAAGGCCAGTACTTCCGGGTCATCGAACGAGAGGAGTCCCGAACCTAAGCAACATAGGTGATAGTAAGTACCTATTTCGAACTAAATGCTTGACCCAGAGTGAAGCAGGGTCCTATACCACTGCGCAATGTAATGAAGTGTTACTAGCCTGTCTTTATTTTCATATATGCGCTACAAACTAGTAAGGGATTAAGTTTGTTTGCCCCCGGGGCATTTTTAGTCAGTATCAGGATTGCACCTCTCTCATGTTTTGAAGCCTGTCTTTATTTTCATATATGCGCTTTAAACTATTAAGGGATTAAGTTTGTTTTCCCTCGGGGCATTCTTAGTCAGTATCAGGATCGCAACCCTCTCATGTTTTGAAGCCCTGGGTAGCGAACTGATAATTTCGCAACAGAATACGGTAGGATTACAGTATGCCTAGCAAAGTTAGTGCAAAACATATAAACTCAATACATGCCGGTAAAGGCTATACCATCTCGCTTAAATCTGGCCCAACTGAGCACCATGGGTGGAATCAGGTTTAGCTATAACTCATGGTGGGGATTCGTTTATACACTATATGGTCAAGGCTCGTTTAACTCTGGCCCAACTGAGCATTATGGGTGGAACCAGGTTTAGCTATAACTCATGGTGGGGATTCGTTTATATGCTATAGGGATAAGGCTGTAACAACACCATGATCAGATTATCCATCTTTAGCCCGATAGAGCCCTCACTGAGGATATATATATATATATATTTAATTTTAGGCACTTCCCGGCTTGAAGCTTGGACTACCATCTCATCTATTTTAAAACAGGTGCTTATTCCTGGCAAAAACACAACCCCCTGAGTGAGTATAATCTGTGCTAAATAGCTATATAAACTAGGAGCCTATTAAGATAGACTTGCATACTATCTGATGGTACTATATCTGTTTGCTGTAGTAAACGACGTTTATGACTATTGACCCCGGAGAATAATACTTGAGGACTCTCTATCCACACTACGAGCCATGTATTGAAGGCATTGTTCGTTATTCATGTATTGTGAGTATCCATTTATAAGGGGTGTAACGTGTAACCCCCGACACATTCAAATAAATTGGCATCATGTATATATCGTTAAATCTTTGAATATACAGATGTATTATCTGTCTGTCCTCACAGAGCGGCTATAATAAACGAAGTAGACGATAAACAGAGTGCTCTTAACGGTGAATGCATATCTCTCTCAACCGCCACACAGGTATCTTACATCTCCTGTCGCTTTAGAATTTGATGGAACTCTAGAATCAGTTGAACAGGCATATTTTGGGTGGAATTTCACTGGCTCTTGTGTTTCTTTGTCTCTTGATCTGAATATAACAGGCTTTGCCCGACGTTCAAACATTAATCGAATCATCGACTTTTAATTCAAATATCCAGATCTACTTTTTACATAGATAAAATAGGTAAATTTACCCCTGTATCCTGTGAGTCTAGCAGGAATCGCGTATGGGTGTTCATGGTAATCTTTTTAGTGGTAATTAAATTCTAAAGAGCGTATGGGACGTAGTCTCCGTTAGTGACTTTCAGTTCACTTAATAGAGGCACAAGGGTGTACTGCTCTATAATATCTCTATTCTTTTGGGATATAAGGAACTGTATTTGATAATCACTGTGTTGGGTATTTGTATTGGTCACACTGCACTTGAGGCATTGTGCTTTTATCTCACCGACTGTTTTTTAAACTTGTTCATATGAGTATTTTCCCTTGAAGAAACTGGCACTGAACTAACTATTTATATTGTTTAGAAGCATGAAGTGCTCGTTATAAAAAAAAAAAGAGTTTTCATTTCAGGCCACGAACAAAATTATGTGCACATGTATTCTGAGTCCATGTTTATTGTATATTTTGTCACAGAGAAAGTTGAGATGGTTCTCCTGATGAAGGCAGCAAAGCCGAAACGCGTGTAGTGGTTCTACCTACCGCCAGCCTTCGAATTGTTTACAGCTCATCTGCTCGTTTCTGTATTTACATGATTAATATACAGTGAAGTTAATTTGTCTCTGTGTACATTATATGTTTATGTACATGCTTGTCATGGATATGTGATTGTGTTGTATAATGTCATATGTAAATCAAAATCTATCAGAATATTAACAAACCAAAAGAAACAAGAAAAATATATATATTTTGATAAGTATTTTTAGCACTTTGAATAAAGAATCTTTTGATAAATTTATACAACAAAACAGGGTCAAGTGTGTATATTCATCATAGTGCACTTTGTTGTTTGTATTATCACTTTTGGTCTGTGGCATGAAATCTATAACCTGTAACTATTGAATAGCTTGTATCTAGCATCTACTTTCCCCTTATTGTAATTTTCCCTACAGCTAGCAAGTTCCATTGTTCTCCGTAGGGGTCCCCTTTTTTCCAAAATACTGTTGGGCCATTGCATAGATTGGAGTGGCCGTGCTGTAAAGAATATGCTGTTACAAGAACCAATGGTTTCATCTGAGTATCACTGGTAGTGTCCCTTCAAAAATACTAAGGGACCAATTATGAGTATGGCGGTCTTTGACCGCCATACTCGCGGTGGCGGCCCTGTGGTCACTGCATTCCGAGGCGACTTTTGGACCGTCCACTGCTGCGCCGGCTGAGCTAGGGAACCACTGTTCCCTGGCTGTGGCGCAGCACACAGGCCTACATAATATGCAAAGCTGGACCGCTGCGGTCCGCTGAGCATATTATGAGTTTCCCCTCCTTCAGTCTTTTCATGGTGGGCTCACCGCGGAGGGGAAACAAAGAGGGCCCTACAGAGCCCTCATGCCCCAACCGCCATGGGGATGCATTCAGGGGGGCACAACATGTGCTCCCCTGTTTGCATGCACCCCAAGTTGCAACGCGTCATGGACTTCACAGTCAATGCCGTTCTGGAACTTCTTTTGAGTTCCCATTGCTGTGACTGTTTTCAGGGCACCCGCGTGGGGACGACAAAAGAAAAGATAAGAAAAGCCCACCAGACACAAGTTGTACTCGTAATCTGGCGACCGGTCCCAGTATGGCTTTGGCCGTACTGAGCGGGCGCAGAGCTGGCGCAGCACTGCCAAAGTCGTAATCGGCCCCTAAAGTCTTTGGTTGTCATTCCAAAGTACCAGTAATGTGGTGAGTCAGAGATTCAAAACAAGAGTGAAAATAGACAATTTTCTGGACAGTATTGCATTTTGAGCACTTCTGATGCACGACAACTGCAATGATACTGCAGTGTGTGGAACATAACGTCTGCAAAGCCCTTGTGAAGGAATATACCTGCCTATTGTCTTCATCATGCAAATAATGCAAAGAACTGCAGATGTGGAACATAGGGAGTTGAAAGAGTGCTATTTGACATCCAGGAAAACATAATGAAAGTAAACCCTTAGGAAGGAGTGGCATAATAAACAACAGAAAAGTTCACACAAAGCATCTTCTGTGCCAATATTTCTGGTCCTGAGTAATTCTAACAGTGATTGTACTATGGATCTATAAATATGGAAGAGGCGCATATTAAATACTAGAGTATGTATCAAAATTAGGATAAGAGTACAAAAGGCAAAAGTTCAGTAATGACTGTCTGCAATATTTCATATTTCTGTGACTGCAAATAAACAGTCAGACCTACAAATAAATATGGAAAATATGTTATTTATCCCGTGAAATGTCCCTGTTGTGAGGTACTTGCATGTTAGATATCTTGACAGTTGAAAACCATAATAAACTAGCACAAATCAATAATACATTTATGAGATACAACAGTGCATTTAGCCAGATACGCTTTAGAAAAATATCATACTACATTGCAATTAATCTTTCAGGATTTTGAGGTTGTGGAAGGAGAGGGATATGAAAGAAACTACAGCGAGAATGCTGGTGAATCAATTTTCTGGATTCCACAAAAACTGAATGGGTTAAATGATAATCAGGACTTTACATGGTATTTTAATAGTTTCCATCATTGGCACTACTAACAAGGCAGGAAGATTGAACTAAAACAGCTCTGCATAGTATTCAGTGTATTTGATAATGAACTGGCATGAACAAGTTGGCAATGGCAGGTGTACATGTAATGTGAAATATTGTGTTAACTATTTAGCAGGACAAGTAAGATGGTTATGTATTAGTTTTAAATGAAATCAGATTATGGCGGTGTAAAAGGAAATTTGTGTATATATATATATATATTGTTACAATATATAATATCTGCTGTCTTACAGATTTATCATCCATTGATCCCGAAGAAGTTTATTTGTAATACCCAGAGCTGTGTGAAAATGGATGTATAAGGAGCAAAATCATTTAAAATTAACTAGTGTTGGAACACTAATGATAAGTTACTTACCTTCAGTAATGCTGTCGCTTGTGAATACATTATCTAACTGCATACTTCTCACCTTGTGAATCTCCCCAGTCTCTAAACCTGATTTGGAAAGTCTTGAAATAGCTCCTGCATGCCGGCAGGTGGTGCCATCAGTCTCCCCTGCATGGCACCAGCCAACCTCCAGACGTAAAGACATGGAGCTGCATATAGGCACCACCTCTGCATGCTAACATGATTTGTCTCATATTCTTTCCAAGTCCTCAGAAACAGAGCATGGCTGATTAGACTGAATTTATAGTGTCAGGTCGCAAAACCTAACTTAGGACTTTATTACTCTCGAAAGTCCACTGCACAGAATGAGGAAATGATCAGGCAGTGAAGAATCTGTGGCTACATAGAATATCTACAGGTAAGAGTGTTACAAAGTTAAGGAGCTTATTCTTCTGATGGATACTTCTAACTGCAGATTACTCACCTTGTGAATTAGTACCAAAGCAGTGTCCCATCCAAGGAGGAGCGTGAGAGGAGGGAACTTAATACCAGGAAGACCTGCAGGTCCAAACAGGCAAAATGTACCTCTGTAGAATTGAGAGCTAATGCAGTAGTGCCTGGTGAAAGTATGGAGGGAAGCCCATGTGACTGCCTGCCAGATTTCCAGAACAGAGATTCCCCTAGCTATGCCCATTCTAGCAGCTTTCACCAAAGTGGAAGGAGCCATAAGTCAGAGCCACAAGATCCACCTTTGCCAGGGTATAACACACGATGCAAAGAACAATCCATTGCATACAAGGTGAATGTCAAATTAAGGTCCACCGTGGCATACTAAAGGTAGCAGGACAACCTATGTGAAAGCCTTTTTAAGAAACAGAGCATAACAGGTGATTTGAATAATGAATGGTCAGGCAAATGAAGAACGTTTGAAAAATCTGATAAGTTACCTTTACAGTACTCATCTCAAACCCTTGCAGTGCCTAACAAAGTACAAACAAAATAACATTAGACATTTTCGCCTGTAGGGGATCACCCTGCTTTTCGTCACACCAGGCAAATGTAATCTAACAGACTGAATATACAGACTTGGTGGAGGGACGGTGGGGAGGCTGAATGACATCCATCACATATGACAAAAGATGGAAACCACTTTGTTAGTTCTGCTCAATCTCCATGCCTGGAGGTGTAGTCTGTGGAGGTTCAGGTGTAGTACTCTGCCCTACTGCTGGGACAGCAGACAGCATATCATTCAGATAAAGAAGTCAATTTAGTGGACATATGTTTGGGATCATGAGTTCCGAGTACCAGACCATCCAATGCCAATCTGGGACTATCACAGTGAGGTGAGCTTAATTCCGCCTGATTTTCTTCAGCGTCTGCGTGATCAGAGGCAAAGGTGAAAATGTGCACATTAGGCTGAAGTCTAAGGGGGAACGTGTCTCCTATAGACACCTGAAAAGGGCACTCTAGAGTGCCAAATATTGGGCACTGAGCATTTTTGAAGGTAGCCTAGAGGTCACCCAACAGTGTGCTCTCGCCCCGTGACTGAAGATGCTCAATGCCACCTTTGGGTAGAGACACCTCTTGTGATTGGCAAGATGACACTTTCTGAGTTTGCCTACTCCGATGGTATGGCATTCATCTAGATATCTGACCATCAGGGTGATCCCGTTAAGTGACAGTCAGAGCCAAAAGCTCAACGCCTTCAGGCAGAGAGCGCATGACTCCATGTTCCCTTTCTTTTTGCAGTATCACATGCCAGTTATTTTGTCCATCAGCACCAGGATGGACCTGCCCTTGATGAAGACAGAAAAGTCTTGAAAGCCATCCGAAAGGCATAGGACTCCAGGCAATTTATGTGATAGCGCTGTACCGTCTGAGACAAAAGGCCTTCGATCTCCACATTGTTCAGGTGACCTCCCCAGCTAAGCGTCAATGCCTCTGTTGCTACCGTGACCTCCAGGCATGGAGACTGGTCTGCCGCACATCCGTTTGGCATCTGTTATTCTCCACTGAAGTTCCTGAGCTCTCATATCAGACACACAGATCCTGTCAGAGAGAAATTCCCAGTGCTTACCCCAATGCAGATACAGGTTCCAATGCAGGGCCTGGATTCACTAATGAGTGCAAGGCATCAGCAGAATGCATTTTAAAAATATTTTCAAACATTATCCACATAAGTGGCCTTAATGCACGTAGGAATGTATTGAAACAAATGACAAGTTTGTTGTGTCCCACCACACAAACATATTTGAGTTAGGTTCAATCTTCTTGGTATTAATACACTTCCCACCAGTACTGAGATCCATGGTGTTAATGGTCCACACCACAGACATCATCATTGCCCTTTCTTCTGTAACTATGTTGAAAGGACTCTTTCACAGGGCATGTTCCTGCTAATCTCCCACATTGTGGAGATCCACACCAGTGCAGACAGCCTAAACAGGCATCTCTGTCCATTATATTCCTCCAAACCATCACTGACTCCAATCTTCAACGCTGTTGGGCGATTCCCTGTACCTGCATTTATGATAAGGGCTTCCAGTTTTATGGTATTTTTTTTTTTAACATTTACGTCTATATTTATCCATATTTATTTTTTGCCAATTTTATCGGTATTTGTCCATATTTATTTTATGTTTTGAGAATAAATGGAGTTGTAAAATGGTATATTTCCACATTTAACTGATAAACACACACTCATACTTTGATGCCTGTCAGGTTTTAGCAAATTAAGCCGTCAAATATAATAAAACACTACACAGACAGGTAAATATTAGCATTACATACAAAATGTGTTAACATATGCCTGTATTTAAAAGAATCTGATCCTGTTTTTAATTCCCCATGGTGTCTATCTGCTTAGCAGCTGGTCCGGCATTGACGAAGGACAACAAAGAGAGTCACTTTCAAGAAGCACAATTTTCGGTATTTTTCCACTTTTAAAAATACATAGAGACAGGAAAAAGATAGTTTTCTGTCTGTATTTATCTGTAAAATTCAGCAAAAATGGAAAACTGGAAGCCTCTTTTATGATCCATGCAATTCAAGTGTACCTTGTACATTTCTTGGGCGAGCAAGGATCCAGACCTAATGATAGACTAGAATAGAATGTGTTTCCTCTGACCCCTCTAATTCAAATATTTCTCTAGAATATTAAGGAGAGCCCTGTGCGTGCAGCCGTACTTGTAGCAGTAGCTGGCCATTTCTGGTATGGCACTCAGACCTACTGCACCTTCTACAATTAGACCCTGTCTGCCTCACCAGAGGAGAGACCATACTTCCCTGCAGGAAGGGAGAGTTCAACACCATTCCTTACAGTCATTCAGCTTAGGAGCATGGTTCCTGAGAATTGACCATTCAATGCCTAGGTATCTCCCCCGAGAATTTAGAGGTGCAGGCGGCAGCTAGGAAATCCTCTCAGGATCTAGTCTCTGAGCATTGACAAAGAACATCCATCCACTCACATGCTCATTCGATATTACACCACCTAGTTGAGACCAGGGTCCAGTTGGATTCTTGTAGGACATCCTGAATGGCCATATGGGCCTACCACAAGAGGTCGTTCTCCATTGTCAACGAGGCCATCAAGACATTTGACAGCCATGATACATTGATTCCCTCTCAAATGTGCCCAACCGTCTTCTGAGACCATTTGGTTTTTGTCAGACATATATATACTTTTGAGCCAACAGCATCAAACACCTAAAACTGCTTTAGTGGAAGACAGCCTTTTTAGATGCCATAACTGAGGCTAGATGTATAAGTGAGCTTCAAGCCCTGTGCAATGTTTTACAAGGGCAAGTTCTTTGGGCTTAGCCTTTCTTAAATCAAAAGTGCAGTTAGAGTTCCATCTGAACAAGGAGATTGTTCTTCCAACGTTTTTCCCATGTCGCCATTCTTTCTTGGCTGAGGAGATGCTACATAACTTGGACAGGAAGCTCACAATACTCTTTTATCTGGATCTGCCTTCATTGGCCCAGCATTTTGTGACCTTAGGGGCCAATAATGCCTGCTGAGCAGCTGCTAATATGACTAATAAAAGATGAATAACATCACACAACAGACGTTGTTACACTTTGCAGGGAGCCCATCCTCCATCCATTGTCAGTTCATGCTGCACCAGGGATAAGGCAGTGTCAATTGCTTTCTACAGGCATGTGCCTGTCAGAGATATGTGCCCCAAAGTCGCTTCTTTTTCCTCCTCAGTTTCTCATTTGCTGTTTAATCTACTAACAGGGTGAGAATGGGAAAGAGCCAGGACTTCGGAGTAGGATAAAGTTAATTTTTATGGTAATTTTATAGTAATTTAGGCAGTCTGTAGGCTTTTTACCATTGTTAATATACTCCCGCCGACCCATCTGCCATCGATCAGGAAACACATCGATTGGCTCCATTTTCATATTAATGGTGAGGGCATGCATAGTCTGGAGTACACACTAAAGTCCGGAGTACATATGCATACATGTTACTAGTGTGCAAAGCCCTGTAAACAACTAACAAAGCAGTATGGGGTCCCACCACGAAATCCCAGGGACAGCCACAGATTGCTATGAGACAGCCTACGATCTTAGGCTAACAAATTTACACTAAAGGTAACTCTATCCTTTTTGTGGGACGAAAAACAACCATAAAACGGGTGCTCTATTGTTTTAGGGGAGTTTGAATTAGCAGAAAAACCAAACATATGACTATGCTGTACTTGAGGGTAATCTGCTTTACAAAGACAAGCATTGGCAAAGCCTATGTGAGAGCTGTTGGCTTTGCCAATGTCTTTTAGCCATGTTCTACAGCAACATGGCTGCTGTTCTGCATAGGTAAAGTTAGTATGTGGTATAGAGGAGAGTGGTGTAGGGTAAAGTGAAGTAGAGTACAGTGGAGTGGCATAGAGTGGAGTGACATAGACTGGCATAGAGCAGAGTGGCATGGAGTGCTGTAGCATGGCATTATGTGGAGTGGAGTGGCGTAGAGTAGAGTGCTGTAGATGGGAGTTGAGAGGTGTGGAGTAGAGTGGAGTGGTGAAGTTTCCGAGAGTATCCGCAAGAGTATCGATTTGGGCAAAGCAGCTATGCTTGTGCTACTCGATTTGTCCGCGGCTTTCGATACGGTTGCCCACCCCATTCTTATGGATAGGTTAAGAGACTTGGGTATTCAGGGTACTGCCCTGTCCTGGATCCGGTCCTTTTTGGGAAACCAGTCTCAACAAGTCTTTCTTCGTCCTTTCATCTCTGACGAGAAACCCTTGCTCTGCAGGGTTCCACAGGGTTATGCCTTGAGTCTTCTCCTTTTTAACGCCTACCTCTCACCTCTTGCGGCGTTGGTAGAATCTTGCGGGGTGAGGGTGGTCTCCCACGCGGATGACACCCAACTGGTGTTCTCCTTCGAGGAGCATTCGGAAGCTGCTTTTGCAAATTTTAGAAATTGCCTGAGTAACATCTCGGCCTGGATGTCATTGAACTGTCTCAAGCTTAACTCGGACAAAACCGAGGTACTCTTTTTTAACCTAAAATCACCGCCCCCCCCTGTGCTTTGGTGGCCACTGGAGATGAATCCTCCTCCTGAGCCTGTTGACTCGGTGACAAATCTCGGTTTCAGACTCGACAATGAACTCTCCTGTAAAACCCAGATCAGGCAAGTCTCCTCCTCATGCTTTGGGAAGCTTCGCACGTTGCGGAAATTCCTCCACTTCCTTCCCCTGGAGTGCCGTCGAACAGTAACAAGAGACACGGGACCACATCACATAACGTGTATGTTAATTCAAGACGTGCTCTGTCACGGTTTTGGGCGGAATGGTTGCTTAACTAGTTAAAAAGCCGGAGCCACCTTAGGCAGTGGTAAATGGTTGCTTGTCACAGGACTTTGAAATGCATCTGCTGCTTTGGCTGTAACTATGGAAGCATTTATTGACATATTTAAAGCAAACAACAGAACTTTACACTATAAACAACATGTTCAAAGCCACATAACTAAATTAAAACTTAGCAGGGAAAAACAAAACAGTCAAAACGGAACATAACACAGTAACCTCAGTACAACACAATAACATTTAATTGGAATAAAGCAGCACAAAAAAACCGTAGGACACATGGCCACCATTACAAAAAGCCACATATTAAATATAGACACTCATTCTTTTCAAACATTACAATCTCTAGAACCTTGCTTTCATAATACGTTGATATAAGGCGTTTGCACCAAGCTCTGTCCTACTTACCACCAAGCGCCACTCAAAAATGTGATCCGGTCCAAGTAATGACGTGCTTGCAATAGAGCACGAAAAAGAATAAAAAAGATGTACTGCTAGAAATTGTCACCCTTGTTAGTTTACAAAGAATGAGTGCTAGAAAAAATGAAAGTATTATAGATTGTACGAAATCCACTGTTGTTTTCTAGCTTCTTCTTATTGGTCCAGATGGGAAGTCGAGGGATATACATTTGATTTGACGGTCGCATTGCCATACACTCTATGAGAATTCTTGGAATAATATGGTTTAAATCTTGAGATTCGTAGAAGATCCTGTCTCAAACCATTTTTCATTCTAAACTATAAGGCATAACTAATTCCAGTAGGGTGGAAGTGGAAGAGTCCCCATTGATCCGGACCCACTGGCAATTTTCATCAAGCATTGGCAAAAGCAATTGGTCTTTCTTTACAAAGCTGGTGCAACAGTTACATTTTATGTATTTTTTTGCAAGCACTTACCACAAAAACAAAAAGAAGAAAAACAAGAAAACATGCCACCACCTATATGTGGTGGCCATATGCTTACAATAACATTTTTATATTTAAAAATAAATTAACCCTCACATATCATTTTAATAAAACAGTATGGCTGCCTTCGGGTAGGCAGATGTACTTACAACAGATGTTCTACCCTTTATCAATTGAATGCAAATCACAGGTAAATATGATTTTTATTGGCCAACAGAAGAGGTAGTAATGGCCGTAAATTATTGTAAACGGAATGCATATTTTAAACACATAAGGATACTGAGTGGAAAGGAAAAAAGCACTGGCAAGGTAAAATATTGCACCACACAAAGAGATGCAGTTGGTCATGTGAAGCTTGAGGTAAAACTCCTATAGCTCAAGAAAAAGTCTTATAACTCAAGAATATTTTTTTTATTTCGCACAAGAGCCCTCACCGACCCTGTGGTAGCATTCGTCATCATCCGGACCCTCCTCACACCAAGAAAACTAATTCAAGAGTGCAGGCTACAGCTTTTTGCTCAGTTGAGAATGAGGCAACAGAAGGAGCTTTTTGAGGTGTTTATATTGGTTCAAGTAGAGTCCCTTTGAGACCTGGATGTGGGTGCAGAGTGCAAGTTGCTTGTGAAAAATAAAATTCAAACTGCCTTATGGGGAACCAACAATTTTATTAACAGTTCCCAAATGGTAGATTAAAACTCAGAGGGGAGTGAGACCTTCAACCCAATTAAAACCAGGTCGACATGTTTCTGCCCATCTTAATACCCTATCCGGAGGTCTTGGGCATTCATCAGGACAAGGTAGTCACTCTGCCAATTTGAAAGTGCCAAAAAGTGAGAAATGAAGGTTATATACTGATAAAATCCATCAAAGTGGCCCACAATCAGTTCTCGTAGGTCCACTGCTATCAATGCCTAAAAAGAGAGTTATAGTTAATAAACAACAGTTATTTACAAGAAACAGCACAGATCTGTGGGTGAAAATTCAAACACAGGTGATACATGCACTTCTTGAATCACTCCAAAACCGTGCTGTAAAGTTTCATAGCTTACCCGCTATCAAGTGGAGTGCTAGGCTTAAATTCAAGCCTTGCTCGATGAACATAAGGCTAAGGGGTACAAGAACCATGACACAGGTTAGGAAGACGACACCAACAATAATTTGCTCTCATCTGTGAATCATGCAAAAAAAGGATATGTATATATATATATATATATATATATATATAAAGTCACTGCTTCTTCCTTTTTGCTCTTTTTCCCCTCTTTTGGTATTTGTCCTCTTGAGGTAGGCTAGTTATTCTCTACTATTAATCTACTTCACCCTGATCTGTAGTGTTCCGCCTTTAGGACCAGATTGTTTTGCTTTTTTCCATTTGTTATTGATGCATGCGTTTGGATTATGTTCAGTATTTGCCTTGTTTTTACAGAGGATACGAGGGTTTGGCTCCCTCGTCACAGAGGCTGCTCGTACTTTAATTGATTGAGCACAGCAACTGAACACCCTGGATTATTTTTGTTTTCCCAGTTGTAGGACCGATATTTGTCCAGAGACTTAATTGCTTTGCAAGAAAGTCCTACCGATTTAATTACAAGTTTTGCATTTTCAAACCAATTGGTTTGAATTAATGCCCCATTCTCATAATCACTTAGGTGACAGTTGAGAAAGGTTTATACTCTCAGCACATCTTTTTAAAATGTTTAAGTAAGCCTATGCTTCTGGTGGTGGTAACCCCTCTCTTCATCGTTTGTTTTTCTCTTGTTTCATGTTTCCAACACTAAGGTGTGTGTGTATGATGTAATTGATATAATTATTTCTACTAAATGTGTACTTGTCGCCCTTTGTCTTGCTTCAGGTTTAATATTGTATTATTATTATAATTTCGGTATTTGCGACACATTGTCCTGATGGTGGCCCTGGTCAAGTTTACCTTTGGGCTGAAACGTCGACCTGTACTTATGTAATATGGACTGTCAAACGATTTGTAACATTCACATACTGTAATTCCATTTCTATTGTTAGAATCAATTAATGTTTTTCCTTTGATGAAATTATTGAAATTAATGACAGCCTATTGCTCTGTATAGTCCTTATCAGCCTTGCCTGTGTTGCTTCTATATAGTGTTTTTGATAAAAAAAGAATTGGGCCCAATTTCTTAATTATCCAAAGTATATTAGTAGTAATGTTACTGTTAAGTGTTTTATAAAGTGCACTATTACCCTGGGATGTCCTGGTGCTAGATCTAAAGAACAGACACAGAGCCCTGAGGGCCTAGTTGCTAAAAAGCCATGTTTTTAATTCTTTCCTAAATGCAAGCAGGTCAGGGGCTGCACGAATGAAAGGGGGTAGCTCATTCCAGTCCTTAGCTGTGTTAATGACGAAACTTATTACACCCCAGCTGACTTTTTTAAATCTAGGAACAACCAAGGTTTTTGCGCCTGAGAACCAAAGGGTTCCATTCAGTGCATAACATGCGAACGTCTGTTTGAGAGGAACAGGGCCAATGTTGTGAAGAGCCTTGTAGGCAATACACAAGGATTTAAACATAGTCCTATTTCTGACTAGTAACTAATGAAGTTGCTAGATTACTGCCTTAACAGAACAGAACAGAATTTGGGAGTGACAGAAAGAAGTCTGGCTGTGATATTTTGCAGCACCTGCAGCTTCTTTAAGTGTTGCTGCTGCATGTTAGTATACAGACTGTTGCAGTAATTCAGCCTTGACAGAATAAGGGAGGACATGACATTGTTTTGAGATTCTAGAGAAATGAATCGTAAGATCTTTTTGATTATCATTACAATGAAGAAAGTGAAAGTCGTCAAACAATTGACCTGGTTAACAAAGGAAAGCTTATTGTCTATAATGACTCCCAGGTTTTTAGCTTTACTGACAGGAGTAGGTAGTGACCCCAATTCCTCTGGCCACCAAGACGGGGACCAAAACGAGGGTTGTTGCCAAATAGGATGACCTCCGTTTTGTCAGAATTTAGTTTTAGGCAGTTATTACTCATCCATGAACTGATGACCTGCATACTGTCATGGAAGTTTCTGCCAATAGTGTTGTCTGGGTTGGAGACCGCGACAACAATGTGTGTGTTGTCGGGATACCTTCCACATCAAGCAAAAAGTGACAGTTGTCACACCCCGGAGTGATGTCACTTCCTTTACCCGGACTTCTGGGCCTCTGGGAGCCCTTCCCGGCAGCGACGTCACTTTTAGGGGGGGGGGGGAGGTTGGTTTGGAGGGGTCACGTGTGTTGTGACATCACCCTGGTCATGTGTTAGCCACGTGCTCATTGTTCTACCACATGGTTAGGGCTATGCAGCAGCCCTCAATGAACGAGAGCCCCTGGAGATCAGGTGACCACGATGTGATATAGAGGAGTACATTCCTTTTTGATGCTTAGAATACATATAAGGAGCACCTAAGCGGCCTATGCGAAACCCAGGAGCCGCCCTCCAGAAAGAGATTGCTCGGTCATTAGGAAGAGATACAACCACCTCATCAAAAAGACGCCCTCTGATGGCGTTTTGAACACTATTGGATAGATATGATCGTAGCCTGACACCCGCAGGATTGGAGCAGAACGCACAGCAGAGCGACCTTAAAGAGGGTGGTCACGATGTCACCGGTTTTTACGCGGAGCTCTGCCGGTGGTTGGAAACGCTCAGCCTCAAGGATTTGCCACAACTGATAGCACATATTAAGGTCTCCAGCAGTGGCAGTGAAGCCTCAAGTAACGAAGCAAATCCTTGGAACAATTTCCTCGAATGATGAAGATGAAAGATGGTGAAGAATCTATAACAGCCCTAAACTCACCGGTCTATGAAGATATGGGGTTTCTGGAGAAATCGGCTCTGGAGCCTATTGTCGTGCAACAGCTGTGCGTAGACTCCAATGCCTGTTATGCCTCGATACCTCAGAGATTCTCAAGATTTCAGAGCCACTGCAGAGTCCTACGAAAATGACGAGGTTAGTAAAAATCGTTATAGACACTTACTTATACCATATATACAGCTATATTGTATTTTTAACTAATAGTCTGTCTTTCTTTATTTTTTGAACCATAGAAAGCATCAGCGAAAAGAGATGTGGTAGAGGGGGTGCCAACAGAGGTTAATGCCGTAAATATTTACTGCTTATGCTGTTCAGACTAAAAGTTCATCAATCCAAACCAAAGAGCAGCATATGAAATGTGTTTGTGCCTATAATATCGCAGATTTTGAAAAGGAAGCTCCAGGCATACCCTATGACGCCATATGGCTTTTATGGTTTAACTCTGTTTTTTATTGTTTTCAGACATATCAAAATAATGATGTAGCTTTAGTTACAACAGACAAACCCATAAGATACGTATATGATCGTCCTCCCTCCCATTTTCGTCACATCCAGAGACATATAAATGCATCATCTTGAAGCCGGTTCTGGCCGAGCGTGGAGGTAGACTCATGGGGGGTGTTGCCTGGGGTGTCTGCAGTCCGCAATATATGATACTGATGTGTGAATCAACAACAAACGAAAGAAACTCCCTAACCCCTCCCCCTTCCCTAGCCCCCTTCCCCCTCCCCGAACCGGTGTGCTGAATAAGTGATTCTAAGGAACCTGATGTGGGAGTCTTGTACTAGTGAGCAGGTTAAGATGGCTCGTCGGTATGTCCCCTTTCGGTGAGCCTTAGGATACGGAGGTATTTAGGGCATGTTAGTTCAGTCATTTCAAGTTCTAACAGGGACAGCAGTGGACGCCAGATAGTGCGGAAAGTATCTGTAGAGTTTGTCAGGGTGGCTTGGATCCGCTCCATACCTATAAGGTACCAAAGTTTATGTAGCCAACCTGTGTGTGTTGGACGGGTCTGTGTCCCCCATAATGAGAGAATGTGTTGAACAGCTGCCCCCATCGCCAGACCCATCTGTTTGCCCCTAATCGACTTCAGGGGGTAAGTGAGTGGATTGGGCAACCCCAGTAACGTGTATGCGGGGAATCGGGGAATTTCAGTCTCGAATTGCTTATCTATGTCATCTAAGATGGCACCCCAGTAGTCAGTCACTTCTTTACAGTCCCATAATAGGTGCGTCAGTGTGCCCTCTACGTCACAGCCCCTCCAACAAGTCGGGCTTCGATCAGGGTTCCCTTTGTGTAGTCTGGCCGGTGTTAGGTACCAGTAGGTAACCACTTTGACCGCCGCTTCTCTGCTAGCTGTATTGCGGGCTGTGTGGTTAGCCCGAAAATATATCGCTTGCCACTCCTTCGCCGTTAAGTCCCTGCCGAGTTCCCACAGCCATCGCCTCTGTCCCGCAGAGGGTAAGGAGGGAACTGGTGGACGCAACATGTTATATAAGTCAGAGATCATCTTTTTATCCGAATCTTTGGTTAATAACCATCTCTCATACGTGGTGAGCTTCCTATGGACTAGCGGTCTCACCTCGGGATGGAGGAGCCAGTGGCGGATTTGAAAGTATTGGTAGCGTTGCGGGGCGGAAATTGTATAGAGTTGTTGTAATTCCGCAAGCGGCAGAAACCCCTCCAGATCGAAGAGGTGTCCCGCCGACCTGCATTCCGTGGTTCGCCATTGCGGAAACGCTCGTTCTTCAAGCCCTGGTAAAAACTCCGGGTTATCGAATATGGGATTCATTGGTGAGGGAAAGGATGTGAATCCGCGTTTGACCGCCACCGAGTCCCAGACTCTTAGCAGCGTGTTGGTGACTGGGGAGCCCCTGAGATTTGGTGGTCTATCTGACCGTTTGAGGAAAGGCACCTTCCACAAGGAGAGCTTCGCCAGTGCTCGGTCCTGGAACAGCCATCTTTTTCGGACTCGGGTCTGCTCCACTCCACTAAGTGTCGAAGTTGCACCGCTCTGAAATATTCTAAGAAATTTGGGATACCCAATCCTCCCTCGTCTGGGGGTCGGTGTGAAAGATCCCTACGCATGCGCGGGCGGGCCCCAGCCCAAATGAATTGTTGCACCGCGCTCTGGAGTTTGTGTAGGGTCCCCGGTGGGGGCCAGGCCTGTATGGTCTGAAAGATGTAGAGAGCTTTGGGCAAGATATTCATTTTGATAGCGGCTATGCGGCCTAGTAATGATAAAGAATGTTTTTGCCATTGTCTAAGATCTTTCTGAATTTGGGCGAGGAGTTTAGTATAGTTCTGTGTGACCGTGCGCGCCACAGAGGGAGCGAGTTCTATCCCCAGGTAGGTAATTGAGTCACGAGACTGCAACTCACCATATTGTGGGCGCTCTTCCACCCGCTGTTCTGCCCCACTCCCTAGATGTAAAACCATGGATTTCTGTACGTTCATCTTGAAGCCGGACACTTGACCGAAGGCGGTCAGTTCTTGCAAGAAGGCTGGGACTGAGCGTTCAGGGGACTCCAAAGTTGCCAGAATATCATCGGCATATAGGCTCACGGTATGCTGTTCCCCCCCGAAAGGGATACCTAAAATATCAGGGTTGTCTCGGATTCGTTGCGCTAGCGGTTCTACGTATAGGGCGAAAAGAAGGGGTGACAGAGGGCATCCCTGTCTCGTACCTCTCTGTATCTCGAAGGGTCGGGAGGTCACGCCATTTACCCTAATTACTGCCGCGGGCTTGTAGTAGCAACTCGCTACCCATGTTCGGAATCGATCCCCCACGCCGAAATGAGCTAAGGTTTTATCTAGGAAGTCCCAACTGACTCTGTCGAACGCTTTTCTGCGTCGACCGATAGCAGTAGGGCGTTCATGGTAGTGCGATGGGCCTTATCTATCAAATGCAGTATTCGTTTAGTGTTGTCACTGCTTTGACGATTGGAGATGAAACCCGACTGGTCCGGTTCAATGATTCCGGGCAGTCGCGGGCCTAATCGAGCTGCTAGGATCCCCGTGAACAACTTCAGGTCGAGATTGAGGAGGGAAATTAGGCGGTAAGAACTACATTGGGTTGCGTCTTTCCCTGGTTTAGGGATGACTACGATGTCTGCCGTCAGCATGTCCCTAGGTATAGTCCCAGGTCCCTGGAAGGAATTAAAAAGCCGCGTGAGAATCGGGGCTAGAAGTGGGCATAGGGCCTTATAAAATCCCGCCGAGAACCCGTCAGGGCCCGGCGACTTCAAGGGTTTAAGACGGGAAATGGCTCCAATCACCTCCTCTATCGTAATGGGCGCGTCTAGTGCTTCAGCTCCCGCGGCGTCCAGCGCCGACGTGGCTGCCCCCTGGAGGTATGTGGCCCCCTCACCACCTAGCTGTGAGGTTTCCCCGTAGAGCGTGGAGTAAAAGTCCCGGAGGACCGCAGCAATCTTCTCATCTCCCTCAACCGGTTCCCCATCATCATTCCGGAGCGTTTGTATTTTGGCCCGTTGGACTCGGGCCCTGAGCTTACTAGCTAAGAGTCGTCCCGTTTTGTCGCCCCCCACATAGTATGCCATATGGCTTTTAGAAGGTTTTGCTGCAATTGTTATGAGCGCATGTGTCAAACGTGACTATTATAACCTCTGTTACGCCCATAAAATTAATGATCCGCAGCAGGAGGCTCACGAGTGTCTAAATGACATACACTTTAAGCACAATCCGTCATATATGTAGCTTGCTAGACCCGAACAAAGTACAAAACTGCTAAACTTGGTATATGGTTTGTCCAAGGAAAAGAAAAATATCCACCCTAATATGATTAAGGTCTTGTAAACCACACTCAAATGGATCTGATGTTCGAGTGAGCCAAGCTCAAAACTCTGTTGTATGCAAGGTTTGTGTAGTATTTTGTTAGAAGGATGGCAGAAAGGGCTAAAGAAAGACATATCTGTGATATTTATTTTAAAAAAAATAGACGAGTTGACTCTTTAGTCCCATGAAAACTGTTTTAAAAAATGATGAGTCTCCTGGTATCGTGCCATTATTGTAATATTTAACATTACAAACGTACTCCATTTTTGGCCAAGCATCAGAATGTCGGTGTGCAAGATGCTTCGGATTTACATCCAGGATACATTTGTATTGCCAGATTGGTATATGTGTTGCTTAAATGCAACCTGTAACTCTGTGCTATCTGAAGCTTGGTGAGCCGCCATGGTGATGCAGTGTGACAGTCCTATGTGCATAGCCAACTAGTGTATCAATGCGTAACTACCTACAAAGGATGAATACCGGAAAGCATACAAAAGCCATATGAGGGAGTTAATACTATCACCGATAACCAGCTTACATATCGCCTTGGAGCTTCTGACCGAAGATTATTTTAGAAATAAAGGTTTTGTATTGCACGACACTGAATTGTACGATCTTTTAAATACCGTCAGTATCCTGAGTGTACAAAGTTATAGGAGGGGTGTGCGGGAAGTCGTGTCTAGAGCCATTGAATTTATAGCTGTAAAAATATCAAAAGTTGTGACGCTGAGGCAAATTATCTGCTGGGCCCCTAGTAATGTATGTAGCATGTGCCATATTATGTATATGTGGTGAAAAGTCAGCAAATTGTCCAACAACAACGACAAGACGTGTACCATGGAACTGTAAAGTATGCCCTGTTTATGTGTTGCTAACATTCTTTATTTTTCATAAAATGCCCTTACACAAAACCATCGTGTTTCATTTCATGGGATGCAGGGGCTGATAACATGTTGGGGGATGGGTTAAGGAAGCTATAATACGACACGAGTGGGGTCGAAAGCTTTGGTAGCGCCGACGCTCTGTTTAGAAGGGCTCTAGTTAAAAATGAGCTGGTAAACAGAGCCCAGGTGAAGACCTGGTTATCTGGGGAAGAGGCGTATTCACTCCACCAGCCAGCCAGGAAGCGTTTTAAGAGGAGACCGACCATTGTTAATGCGCAGCTAGATTATCAATGGCAAGAGGACATAATCAGTCTTCAAGATCTAGCCAAGCACAATAACGGAACTTGATATATATTAACAGCAATAGATTTATTGTCCAAGTAAGGCTTTGCAGAAGCGCTAAGCGATAAAAGTGGTACTAGCGTCACCACGGCCTTTAAAGCCATCTTAAGGAAAGGCGAACCCCTCAAAAACTGCAAACAGATGCTGGAAAATTTTTAAACAATTAATTTCAGAAATTATTAAAACAGCACGCTGTTCATCCTTTTGTAATGCACACGGAGGTAAAAGCTGCTGTTATAGAGCGTTATAACAGAACTTTAAAATCTAAGATGTGGAGATTTTTCACAGCCTACAAAACCTACCGATATGTGGATGTTCTACAGGGGTTTATAGATGCTTATTAACGCCAGTTATCACAGAACCATAAAAACGTCTCCTGTAGAGGTAACGACCGATAATTCCTTAGCGGTGTGGAGAACGGTGCACAGGAGCCGTTTCGCTACAAAGGTAAAGAAGCCTCTTTAAAAAGAAGGTGATCATGTTAGGGTTTCAAAGTTGAAAGGGGTCTTTACGAAGGGCTACCAGCAGACTTTTAGCGATGAAATATTTATAGTGGACAGTGTGGAGCTTAAAGAAGCTATAATTATTTACAGGTTAAAGGATTACGATGGTGAAACGGTGTCGGGTGCCTTTTACAACAAAGAGTTACAAAAGTTACCGGACGATCCACACAGGGTGTACAGGGTTGAAAACATTCTGAAACGGAAATCTAGTGGGGCTAACAGGCAGGCATTTGTCAAATGGAGGGGGTGGCCCAAGAAATTTAACAGTTTGATGCTGGCCAGCTCCCTGCAGGGTGTGTGAGTACAGGGTGCTCCCTGGAGGCGACAATATGGAGACAACATCATTTTATATTACCTTGCCATCCAACGCCTCGAAGGACATGATTCCCGACAATCAAATTTCTAATTATATTGTGAAACTGGCTAAACCTGTGGACCTAAAAGGGGACTGGGAGGTAGCCCTAACTGAAATCCAATACCCAAGAACATGGAATACATTTCCAATGCTCGAGGCCAAATTTTCTATAAAGCGTGATCAGGACCCATTGAGCATCCACACTGGCTTTCTTCACAGCTATTACCCCAGTGCCACGGCGGGTGTCGAGGCCATCAACAAATCCATAGCCAGCGTCAAAATGTATTCGAATATTCAGCTAGTATTCGATAACGTTAGACGGAAGGTGTTTCTTAAAGTTCCAAATTGGAATATATGACGTTACAAAGCATACGATTACAACGAATACTTTTACATTGCAGTTTTTACAACGCAAATGCCATTACATCGCATGTTTTTACAACACATACAATACAACGCATGTTCATTGAGATACATTAAAACTACCATTACAATGCATTCCATTACAATGCATACTAATACTACGCATACCATTACAACGCATAATATTATATCTTTGTTTTGATGGTGGTGGGGGCATATTTACTAGGTGTGTGCCTCAGGGAAGGTGGTGGATGGTGGTAGGGGCAAATTTACTATTCCTACTCCAACAGGTCCTTGCCTCAGGGAAAGTGCTGGATGGTGGTGGGGGCAAAATTACTATTCCTACTCCGACCGGTGTTTGCCTCAGGGAAAGTGTTGGATGGTGGTGGGGGCAAATTTACTATTCCTGCTCCGACCGGAGTTTGCCTCAATGCATTGTAATGGCATGCGTTGTAATGGCAGGCGTTTTATTGGCATGCGTTGTAATGGCACATGCGTTGTAATGGCACATGCGTTGTAATAGTTGCGTTGTAAAGGCATTACGATGTAATGCCTGCGTTGTAACGGACCTTTCCCTCCAAATTCCGGTACCAGTAAATTAATAAGAGTTTTAGAAACAGTACAACATATAAAAAGCCAGGTAAAGTCGGACCCTAAGTGCCCTGATATTAACGTAGGGTTCTTTACACTCTATGTGTATAGTGACATTATAGAGCAGGGCTCGAAAAATCAGAAAAATGGTACTAGTCCTGCAGGTCTAGTACCTTGAAAAATCTCCTCGACCTAACTGAAACCTACTTGACCTCCGTCTCTGAAAGTGGAGCAAATGTGACAAGATAACAAGATTTAAAGGCATATTTATTGCTCATTCACTTTGTGAGCAATAAAAATGCCTTTAAATCTTGTTATCTTGCCACATTTGCTCCGTTTTCAGAGACAGAGGACAAAAGTTAGTTTGTCTTCCTACTCGCCAGAAAGGGCGAGTAGGACCTAAAAATAGCTTGTCCTCATTAATTCTACCTCGCAAATGCGAGCGGGCGAGTGGATTTGTCGAGCTCTGTAGAGTCGCAGAGGATCAGGGAGAGTTATTCACCATTGTTCAGATGGGTGCAGGTGAAGGGGGAAAATATCGCAGTGATTTATATTTATTATATCAAACCTAACTATGTAGCAATTTCTAAAACCCATTTTGACACTATGTCGGTCATGATCTTCGACGATCAATCTGAGCAGATATCCTTTAAATACGGGAAAGTTATTGTTAAGCTTCATTTAAGATGGCGACACAACAGCGAATATTAAGAAGTCATCATGGTGATCATGAAAACATACGGCGACACCGGTCTGTACAAGGACTATTACAGACACCAGGCCAGATATAGAGGGCCACCATTCTTTCAAGGAGCCCCTGTTATGTACGGTGCGGGACTTGAAAGTTTTTTCTGTAATTTGTTTAGAAATTCTATGCCTTTCTTGAGAAGAGGCTATGAAATTGAAAAACCCCAGGTTAAAGTAGCGACCTCGAACATTGCCCAGGATGTAGTGGGATCTGTGACTTCTGCTGTTGCCAAACGCATGAACAAACAACAGTAGGAGAGGGACTTGTGTACAGGCCAAGCACAAGTATGAAAAGGAAGATCTTCAAGGTGTAGGGGTCCACCGGCTCCCTTTAAAAAAAGGAGAAAAGGAGACGCTCTTCAAAAAGCGCTCACAAAAGAAGATCCATAAGGCGGAAGAGAACCTCGAATAGCAAGAGAACACCCGCTAGCATAAATATTTTTTTAAACGCAATAACCTGAAACATGGCCTTTGTACATTGTGCATCGAGAGAATGCGCCAAATCAGAGTTAGACTTGTTTTCTCTAAAGCCCACTCAGACCAATATTGAATAACTTGTTTTCATGGAAGTATAGCCTCTAGCCGCTTTGATGCCATTGGCGCCGATAGAGTTTGTGTCAGGGTCCATATATGTATCTGGATCTCAACAATACTCTGCTAAATCTTGTTTGTAAAATTGTAAAAGGGGACAATGCCAACATACCAGCCGCCACTAAAGTGGCGACAAACGCTTACCCCATCACGACCATGTTTAATCAGGTGGACATTACCTTCGGCGATCAACTCATCACACAAAGTGATTCCATGTATGCCTACAGAGCCTACATCGAGAGTATTCTAAATTACAGCCGTGTTGCCCTGGACACACAGCTTTCAGCAGGGCTCTTCTACAAGGATACTTATACACATTTTGAAGACAAGGAGCTGGACGGTGACAATCAAGGTTTTTTAAAAAGAGCAAGCTTTGCCACTGGCAGTAGACAGTTTGACCTCCTCAGGCGTATACATTCAGACCTTTTCTTCCAGGATAAACTGCTCATCAATGGTATTGATATTAGGAACAAATTTAACTGCAAAAAAGACTCGTACTTTCTCATCAGTGGGGATGTGGAACAGTATAAACTGGTCATACTGTCCCCTAGTTTGTTTGTAAAGAGAGTTAAAGTGTCCCCAAACATCAGACTGGCTCACACCAAAACCTTACAGCTATCGAACGTCAAGTACGCTGTTGAAAGAGTAGCTCTGAAGATATTCAGCATCCCAGATGGTACCAGATTAACCCAGCAGCAAAATTTTATTTTGGGGCAACTACCGAAACGTATTATCATAAGTTTTGTCGACAACACAGCTTTTAGCGGTACCTCAAACCCTTTCAGTTTAAAACACTACGACATCAACTACGCAGTGCTGTTCCTCGAGGGAGCTGTGATTCCTGCAAAAGCGTACACACCCAGCTTTAGAGACGCTAATTTTATCAGGGAATATCTGGGCTTAGTTTCGATAACCGGGAAGCACCTACATGACTCGGGAGTCGTGGTGTCAAGAGAAGGATATAGGACAGGCTACACGCTGTTCGTTTTCGATCTGACCCCTGACATGGAAGACGGCGACCACTACAGCTTGATCAAAAATGGTAATCTAAAAGCAGAAATACATTTTAGTCAGCCCTTGGCTACGAAGGTGAACATGGTTGTTTTCTCGGTATTCAGATCAGCCATGACCGGCAGATTTTGTTTGACTATCTCTAAAATATTGTAAAATGGACAGTGTTCAGATGGAGGATTTCTTAAGCCGTCATAAATACGCTAAGAAATACTTTTTATGTGTTTTTCCAAGCGACAGTCTACCTGGTGAAATAGGGTCCAAAAGACCCCGCACTCTCATCTTTAACACAGACCTGCACTACATAGAAGGAACTCACTGGGCAGCCCTGTTTTTAGATAAAGACATGTTTATAGTGTTTCACAGCGCAGCTGCGTTCCCCGAGCATAGCATCTATACAAAACCTGTATTCAAGTATGTAAAAAAAGCTGCTGCGAGGGTGTAGTATAACAAAATACAGGTACAGGATTCTCTCAACGTCACATGCAGGGAGCATTGTACATATTTTATTAGTAAAATGCCTGAGAGTATGACGTTTAGACATTTTTTTTATCTATATTCAAATGACCTAGTTAACAATTACAGTATTGTTATGAAATATGTGAAGGAAAACTCTTGGTCTACATCAAGTGCTGTTAAAACAGAATATGCAGTTTGCCAAAAGTGTAAGGTCATGTAACATCTCCTATATGTAATGGTGACTGTCTAAAATAAAAGAATAAAAACTTGAATGCAGACTCAGTATCTTTATCCTGCCGCAAGTACACACTATAAAATGTTTTTAAAAGATGACAGAAACTCTTTGAAAGTTAAAAGGTTTATTTACAAAACTGTTTTTTGTAGTACTAGTGTGATGCTTACTAAAGAAATAAAAGAAGAAAATGTTAACTATGGCAAAACTATACACACAAACACAGGCACACATATACACAGATTCAAAAGTCAGAAGAAACATCAGACATTTACCCCACGTGTTCATTTTGGACAATGTCTTTTTTTTAGGTTCCAGAGGCAGAGCCTTGGTGCTCCAAAAGGGGGATAGCCGGGGAAAGAAAGGGGAAGCTGGCATCTTAGGGAGGGGGTTAAAAACAACAGGCGCTGGATTACTTGGGGGGCTGTGTATCAGATCTTTCAAACTTCCAAGCAGCCACCTGTGTTCAGCAATACTGATGATCATCGAAGGAATGATGAGTTCGCAGAGGCTCGCAGAAACTGTTCCCAACCTCTAGGCACTTTCTGGAGCGATAGTGTTTTGGGGTGCGTAAGACCTTTGACTAGGTCGTACATGTGGTATCCAACAACCGGTTGACCTTTGTAGAGAAATTCGCCTCCCTCATTCCATGATGGCAGGTCTTTAGAAGCTGACATTTTACTTAGCAACCTTTGCACGGCCCCTCTGTACCTTTGACTTATATTTTTTAAAAGTTCTTCTACAACAATGGCTGAGGATGGTGGTGGTTCTTGAGGCATTGAAGGGGGTGGTGGAGGCTGTTCAGAGTCAAGGGCATAAAGAGTAAACCAGTTTTTTTCAGCATTCCACTGCCTGTAATATTTGAAAAAGATTTGAAGAGCACAGAATTAAAGGCCTGCTTTTTCGCAAGGTTTTAAATCAGTATCTTTCAAAATGTCTTTAATCTCGGCATCCAGGCGCTGCATCTCATTTTTCCAGATATCCCAGGCGTCGTCCGTAGATGTCCCCTACTGTTCTAGCTGCTGCTGTGATACCAAGTACATCTTTTGTGCATAATGCATCAGTTCCCGGTTAGGAGGCTGGTAATTAGCGGTATAGCCATGCCCAACAAAGAACCCATAAAACCTCCTGACTGATTTACCAGTTTCTTCTTAGAAATGAGGGAAGCCCTTTTATTGCTGAGCTTCTTGATAAGGTCGTGCTTCTTCTTCAAAACATGTAACTGGTGCTCTGCTATAGAGACATTACCTTTTAGGATGTTTAGGCCAATTTCATTGCTGGAGGCTAGCTGTAACTAGCATTTTTAGGAGGGCTAGATTACGGCGTAGACGTGTCGATATGGTCAATACCGGTTATTATAGAGTGTAAATGTTATGGGAGACTCTTTAATGATTCTTTTTATAGGTTTTGAGCTTGGTTTTAAGTGTGTAAGCGACAGGGACATTGGGTGGGAATACACCAGCATGCAATCTGTTGTCTTCTAGAGTATTGGGTTTTAAGTCTACCAGTAGGTAACCGTGGGGTTTCTCGGTAGCGTTGTTAAAGGCTTCCAAGAAAAGTTGTATGTTTCCGGGGTACATCTGTTTAGCTATAATGGATATCCATTGTTTGTCTCTGTTTTAAAAAAAAATAAAACCAGGTATGAGGCGTTAAGAGCTGTAGAACGACTGCTCTTACCCTTGTGAAACAAGTTCTGCACGATGTAACATATGCTTGGATTGCGATAGTGTGAATATAGAGTAAAAGCCTTCTCAATCTCAGGGTGATTCCCCACCTTCACTCATAAGGTCGTCTATAATCACCATGTTTACAAGGCCTGTAGGTAACAATGCATCGTTGTTGAGATTATTCGGTATGCCTTCTATAAATTTGAGGTGTGAGAACCTTACGGATAGTTCCCTATAAAGATCTTGCCAGCACGAATAAAGCCAAACAGTACTGTTAGGGGTTTGGGATAAAACACTGGTAGCATTTTCTAATAATTTCTCTATAAAATAGCTTTTACTGCAATTTGAGGGGCCTGCTAAAATGCAGGAGAACGGGTGCTGCAACCTGGTGTCCATAGTCAGGGATTGCAAGACTCTAATGCACCTTCAATGACCGTACAGTAGGGTTTTGTAGTCTTCAGTCAGGACCCTTTTATCAAAAACTGGGTGCAAGGTTTTATGCAATGGCTGGGTTGTAATTTCCCACCGTATTATGGACCGGACTATGCTAGGTTGTTTTACAACTATTGTTTTATCATTTTCCTGGTCACTTGAAGTAGAGTATTCATTCACCAGACCCTTTAGACTGTCAAAATTGATTTTGACACTGTTGTTTACATTTAAGGTGATGCCTTTGACTTTCATACATGCTGCATTGTTAGAAGTTCTGTAAGAATAGGTCTTGGACCCGGATGGAGTGAACTGGACTATGTATTCATCCTCTTCTAGCTCGCTGGTCAAATCGCCTAGATAAATCACAGAGTTGGGGATCTTTATCACCTAATTTGCTCACAAAATTAACAGAGTCGGTATTGTGATACAGACAACGTTCCTGAAGTTTAGCATCACAGTGTAAAGCTCTAAGGGGCATATGTATGAATCCTTTTTCCCGTTCGCAAACGGGCCGATTCTCAGGATGTATCATCCCAAAAGGCCCTCGCAATATAGGGAAACGCAAAATTTGCGATTCCCTATTTTGCGAAAGCATTTAAGGAATCGCAAATTGCGTTTCCTTAAATGCAATGCAGGAAGCACCCAAGTTGTGCGATTTTGCCCTAAGAAATCAGCAAATTACCACCAACTTCAAGTTGGTGGTAATTTGCATTTCTTTGAAAAATGCTCTTTTTGCATTTTTCAAGTGCTATGTGACGCACATACATGCCCTTAGGGCATGTATGTGCGCCACATGTGCACACATACATATTTCAGGGTGCAACAGGGTGTCCTTTTGACACCCTTGCACCCTTGAAATTGCATTCGCAATTTGCGAGTACCTAATCGGTACTCGCAAATTGCAAATGTCTGCCCATTCATTCCTATGGGCCACTAGGCCCATAGGAATGAATGGGAAGGTATTCCTTAATTGCGAATCGCAATTTGCGACTCGCAATTAAGGAATACTAAGGAATCGCAATTATTATTGCGATTCCTACATACATTCTATTTTGCGAGTCCTTAATAGCGATTCGCTAAAAATCGCTATTAAGGACTCGCAAAACCGTTTGTTCATACATATGCCCCTAAACGTGCGCGAGCAGTTGTGAAACAGGCTATGAGGATGTTTATATTGCTACAAGTTGTGGGGTACTCTTTTGTGTATTTCCAACACAGCGCTACGGTTTCGTCATCAATAAACTTGCAGCTGGACACGTCGTAACATGGCGCAAAAAGATACTTAAACAGTTCGTAAGGATCTGTGATGATGTTCGTGTTTGACAAGTTTGTACGTTGTGCGATTTTTCCAGATAAGGAATTGAGGCAGAGGTTGGCTAGCTGTCATCGGGTGGGGTTGACTTTGATGAACCCTTGTGAGCGTATTAATCATTGATGTATTTTTACTTTGAGGCCTCGCTAATGCACCATTTTGGAAACCCTGATGCCTCCTGCTTGTCTCTGAGAATTAAGTTAATATACTCACAAAAGAGTTTGGTTGAAGTCCTCTCAAAGTGCCAAATTTCGTGTATTTTTCCAAGTCGGTATCCTTTTTCCAAGGCCTCCTAGAACTCAATGCTACACAGGTCCCGGTGAACACCCTATGTTCATCAGTGTGTCGGCACTCGCTAGTCTCTTTACTTTCAGCACATGCTCGACACAGGGGCAACATTACCTTACCATCAACTCTGTATGGTAGTACGGGGAAGTAAAGCCTCCGGATTGGGTGGACTTAACATTTAACTAACCCAAAGTATTCGTCTATGGCTTTAAAGTCCCTAAATATGATGCTGGAGTGACCTAAGGGTTATAACTTCATCTTGTTCACAAATGGATACAGACTTGTGAAATCATAGTAATATATTTTCTCACCCTTTCCCATGGCCCTGTACAACTGTATAGCATTTGTACGACCCCCCAAATAAGGCGCTTCAAAGGTTTGGGAAATTCATTGCTCTTAATGAAGGAGCAGAGTTCCGCATAAGATGTTAACATATTTAGACACTCATCCTCCCAGAGCGATCTCAGAACTAAACCACAGTTTTCAATATATTGCGCCTTCAACAGAGTACGCCTGTGCAAGTGTTCAGATTTGGAACCCAAAAGCTTATTAAACTCGTGGGGTTTGTAGCAGTGGGGACAATCGTGCCAAAATCAACGATTGTATTCAAAGGTCGTTGGCACGCTGTTAATTACAGCGCACCCATCTAGGAAATAAGAGCCCAGACTAGATTCACCACCCTGTAAGGCGTGTTGGATGAAAATGTTTTCCTTGTCAGAGACATACATGAGCCATTGAATAGAGGGGGTAGACTAATGCTTTTGTTTACCGCTATAGAGGTCGGGTGACACTAGAGCTATGCTTTCAGGTTGTATAAACATGTGCTTGTAGATAGACATACACATGGAAGCCAGCGTGACATGTTGAAAATTGTCGATGTACTCTATGGATTTTGTCATCTTGGCGGTGTTGTGTTTCAGAACCTTTTCTTGTTTTGTCATCTCTACAACAATGTCTCTGAAGAGATTGCAAGCTTTTCTCAAGATCATTACATCTGCCTGATGGAAAGCTTTTAAATCGGTTTTCAAAATGAAACTTCTTTTCGCTGTTTAAACCATACCACTGTAGCAAACTCTCTTTCTCATCTGGCATCATATACTCAACACCATAGCTGTCAGGCGGAGGCCTAGGACCCTCATAATTCTGATTTGTCCAGGTGTTAAAAAAATGGTGGGGGAATCACTTTTACAACCTGGAAAGCCAAAGGCTTTTGGCAACATTCATTAAATAAACCCAGTGTGTATGCTCAAGCAGTTTTGCGAGCGACAGAATAGATTACATCGAGGACATCTCACCTTCTGATCTGCGACTATGATGCAAACGTCCCTTTGACACATTTTACAATGCATTTCACACTGATGAGCGGTCTGTGTGTTGTAGATGTGATCGCAATGGGTGCACATGTACTTGGCTCCTAGAAAATCCTTCAGGTTCAAGATACCGTAAAAGTGATTTTCATGATGGAGAATGTAAACTGTCTTACTTTTCACAGGCTCTCCGGATGTAAAGTACTTCTATGATCTGCTGTAGTAAAGAACTTTTACCATGACGGCAAAATAGTTCTGAAAAAGACCCAGTTCTCCAAAGCCTATGTTAGACTTGGCATCTTTTGGCATGCTTCCCCTGAGTTTTTGCTTTCTGACCTCCCGGTTTTGACTCTGTTTGTGCTGGCTTAGTGTTTCTGCGCACTTTTCTCACTGCTGATCAGTGGTAAAGTGCAAGTGCTCCTGTGGTAAAATGTGTTATGGATTGGTGTTTCCATGATTGGCCTATTTGATTTATGTGTCAGTCCCTAGTAAAGTGCACTGCGTGTGCCAGGGCCTGTAAATCAAATGCTGTTGGTGGGCTGCAGCACTGGATTGTGCCATCCACACAAACAGCCGGTAAATGTGACTCTGGCCTGCCATTGCAGAGCCTGTGCGCAGTCTGGTACTGCCATGTCAACTTGGCAAGTACACCCACTTTCCAGGCCCTAACCTTCCCTTTTCTTACATGTCAGCCACCCCTAAGGTAGGCCCAAGGTACCCCTGTGGGCATGGTGCAGTGTATGGGAAAGGTAGGACATGCTCTGGTGTGTGTGGCATGTCCTGATAGTGAATTACTGCCAATTTCGTTTTCACTATTGCAAGGCTACCTGTTCCCCATAGGACAGAATGGGAAGTTTGTTTATAACATCTTATAAACATAACTGGCCCTGGGAACTAGGTAGGAAAATAAAGTTTAGTATGCCTGAACTCAGAATCTAAAGATGCATCTTTTAGTGAAGGTGATTTTTACATTCTGTGTTTGAAAATACCACTTTTAGAAAGTAGGTATTTTCTTGCTCAGTCATCCCATGTGCCTCTGCTAGAATGTGGATTGCCTGTCTGGGTTTTGGATGACAGAAGGCTGGGGAGCAGGAGTGGCTCCAGATAATCTAGGTGGGTCAGGAAAGGGCTGAATAGACCTGGGCTGCAACTGGGGAAGGGGGAGGAGATTTCCTTGCACCTCAAAGGGCCTGGTCTGCCTCTGACAATGCCGTCTCCACCTCCTGCCAGGAAGTCACACCAGAGGAGGCAGAACTGGTTCTGGCTGGGCACAGACACTCTCTGCCTAAGAGATCAAAGGATTTTGGGATATAAATATTGGGGCCCAGACCCCTAAACTTTAAAACTCTTTTGGACTAAGAAGACTGCCAAGAAGAAGAGCTGGAGAAGCTGTGAGGAGGGACTACCACTTTGCTGTGTGCTTTGCTGTGTTGGCCTGCAGTGGCTGCTTCTGTCTTGGGCAGTGAAAGCACTGGACTGAACTTTCTGCAATCTACTTTTGTGAGTTTCTCCAAGGGCTTGAGGTAGAGCTTGCCCCCTGTTCAAGAAGTCTCATGGCACAACAAAGACTTCAAGCTCTTCTGCCCTCAGCACTGGGGACTGTGTGCTTTGTGCTGCAACAGAAAAAAAAGCAACTCGACGACGTCGACGACGCCGCTGCCGACTCCGTGTCCTGACGGCACTGCAGAGGGCAACGCCGCACCGCGACCCTGGTCTCACCGACGACACCTGCTGACGCCGCCACCGAGCCGCTGCTCGCACCGCGACCTGTGGGCACCGCACTCCGCACCGCCTCGCTTCACGACGATGCCTTGGTATCCCAGACAATGACGCCCCACGCCATAATCGACCCCACTGCTCGCACCGTGGTTCGAGGGCACCGCTCGTAAAGTTACACGACGCACCGCCCTCATCCCGCACCACAGCCTTGGCCTACTGACGCCGGCGCTATCGACTCCAGTTCATCAGCCGACGACAGCACTTCAGCAACGACGCCGCCGCTGCTTGCACCGCGACCTGCCAGCACCGCGACGAGCACCGCATTCACTTCGCACCGCGACCCTGGTCTCACCGACAACGCCGCCACCGAGCCGCTGCTCGCACCGCGACCTGAGGGCACCGCACGCCGCACCGCTGCAATTCGCACTGCAGCACCGGACGCCTGCCGACGCCAGCGCTCCTGACTTCACCAGAGAGGAGTTCGATCTGCAACGCGTGTGACTTCGAGGGCCCCGACGACTCCTGCACCAAACTCCGGAACCGACGCCTGCGGACGCCGTGCTTTCGGAAGCTCAACGAGAGGTCACTGACGCCCTGCATTTCTAAAAGGTACTGTTTGCGGATCTTCCCGACACCGTAGCTGGCCCGCGATGCCGCGGTCAGCCAGAACTGTTTGGATTTGTTTGCTCATGACGCCGTGATAGCCCCGGACGGAGCTATCGACATCAAGGAACTGTTTTTCAAGCATATTTTGATAACTGAAGATTTTTAAGTACTGTAGTGTGGATTTTTATCGTTTTTGGTCTTGTCTTAAGTATATAAAAATATTGGATATTTTTCTAAACTGGTGTGGTGTCCTTTTGTAGTGCTTACACTGTATTACTGTGGGTTATGTGCAAATGCTTTACACACTGCCTCTAAGATAAGCCTGACTGCTCGTGCCAAGCTACCAAGGGGGTGAGCAGGGGTTATTTTAGGAGTGTAACTCCCTTATCCTGACTAGGAAGAAGGGTCCCTATTTGGACAAAGGTGCAAACCCTTGCCAACTAGAGACCCCCATTTCTAACATTGGTTGTCAGCGGTGAGGATAGGACTTGCGTTTGCACTTGACTTACAGTGATTGGTGTGCACTACTACCATATCGCAGACCATTACGTGCCACATACTGGTCCTTTTTCTTTTTGGCCTTTTTTTGATCTTGCCAGTTTGAACTTGCTACTTCATCATGCCTGAATCAAGAGCATCATCTGTTGCATCCCTGGAAATTGCCTTTGAGGAGGATAGGTTGGATTCCTACAATGTTAAGGAATTGAAATCAATTTGCAAAAACCTAAAAGTCCAAGTCAGAGGCCTCACTAGGAAGGAGGAGCTACAAAAGGCGCTGAGGGCCTGGGTAGCAGCCAGACATGTCAGCGAGCACTCTGGTGATCTCAGTGGAGAGGCGGAGGAGCCTATTCCTAGGGTGGATGTGCTTTTGGGAGGGGGGGAACCCTCCAGGCCAGGCAGCAGTGGCCTGTCCCCAGAGGAGCTGGAGGACAGGCGGGAAGCAAGGGAGTTCGAATTGGAGAAACTCAGGATGGAAAGTGAAAGGGAGGATAAAAGAATAGCCATGGAGGAAAGGAAGATGATCTTAGATCATGAGCGAAGTCTTAAAGAGCTGGAGCTAAGGAATAGAGCCAGTTCAGATGGTGGCAGCAACTCATCAAGACAGGCAGACAGAATTGTGCACATCCCTAAGAATGGAGGCAAGGAATTCAAGAAGGGGGACGACATACAAAGGTGGTTTCAGGGTTACGAGGCAGCGATCCACATGAATGGGGTCCCTGAGGAGAATTGGGGAGCAGGATTGTGGCCTCTCTTTCCAGAAGAAGCAAGGGATACTTTAATAGCTTTGGGTAAGGGGTATCACCTCACCTATCCCGACATGAAGGACGCCCTTCTCACTAAGATTGGTCCTGCTCCTGAAAAGTACAGGGATCAGTTCAGGTCCAGTAAAAAGTCTGATGCCAACACTTGGTTGGAATGTGTGGATGTGTTTTGCCGGTCACTGGATGGCTGGGTGAAGGGCAGTAATGTGACAGATTTTCAGGGGCTCTACAATTTGATTGCATGGGAGCACTTGTCTAGTCTATGTTTTGCAGATCTGCGCCAGCACCTAGTTGATAGTAAGCTGACTGACCCCAGGAAGCTTGCTATGGAGGCGGACCGCTGGGTGAGTACCAGGGTCCACAAGAAAGCGTTTGGGGGAGACTCAGCCAAAGGTGGACAGGGTCCCCAGCAGAAAAGTGGGGGGGACAAGGGTAAAGCACAGGAGTTCTCTAAAGGGCCCCAAACTAACACCCAGGGTAAAGGTTCCCATCCCCCCGGAGATAAGAAACAAGGGGTCTCTTCAGGAAAGCCTGCTGAGACCAACCCCCGCAAGTGTTTTGCATGTGACCAGGTGGGTCACATGAAGGGGGACCCCAAGTGCCCGAAGGGGGCACAGCCACCCACCGGTGGGCAATCCAAGGTGTTGGCTAGTGTAGCGCTTGGGGAGGAGGAGTACCCACAGGAGGATGGGGATCCCGCAGAAATGACCCTTGTCTCACTAGGGGACAGTGAGATGGTCCCAGGAAACCAGGTGCCCCCTAACACAAAGAAATACAGCACCTGGGTGACCATCAATGGGAAAAGGGTAGAGGCTCTCAGAGATACTGGAGCCAGTGTGACCTCAGTCCGGTGTCACCTGGTCTCTGAGAAGCAGGTAGTCCCAGGGGCATTCCACCAAGTAATTGCTGTAGACAATTCAGAGCGCCATTGTCTGGTGGCGCATGTTCCCTTCGAGTGGGGGGGGGGTCGCAGGTCCCTTGAGGGTGGTTGTGAGCCCTTCCATGCCTGTAGATTGTCTGCTAGGTAACGACCTGGAGCAGTCCTTATGGAAGGATGTTGAGCTCAGGTCTCACTTGGAGATGCTTGGGTTGCCAGAGTGGGCATGCGTGTCCACACGGTCAATGACGGCAAGAGAGGGTGATCAAGAGGACTTGGAGCCTGAAACAGTGGCCCAAGTCCCTGCCAAGAAAAAGGGCAAGGGGCGCGGGAAACCGGCCCCTGAAGTTCCCACAGGCCGGTAGGAGGCGGACCTTGAGGGGGACGCCCCGGTGCCTACAGGGGAGCAGGTAGCTGAACTGGGGGACATCTCTGAGCTGACCCATTGGCAGTAAGAAGGGGGTCCCACCAGGGAGGAATTCTGCAAGGAGCAGAAAGAGTGCCCTTCTCTGGAGGGTCTGCGGCAGCAGGCTGCAGACCAGGCAGCTGGTGAGTAGTCTGGATCACATTGGATCTACTGGGAGAATGGTCTCCTGTACAGTGAGCCTAAGGTCGCTGAGCCTGGGTCAGCCCGTGTGCTGGTGGTACCCCAGCGCTTCAGGACCTTCCTACTGGGTCTGGCTCATGACGTGCCTTTGGCAGGACATTTGGGGCAGGACAAGACCTTTGACAGGCTTGTCACCCACTTCTTCTGGCCCCAAATGCGAAGGCAGTCATATGGACATTGCAGGTCTTGCCAAACTTGCCAGGCAAGTGGTAAGAGTGGGAAGAAGGTCAAAGCTCCTCTCCAACCTTTTCCAGTTGTTGGAACACCCTTTGAAAGGGTAGGGATGGACATTGTGGGGCCACTGGTCCCAAGACAACCATGGGCAACAGGTACATCCTGGTATTGGTGGACCATGCCACCCGGTACCCGGAGGCAATCCCTCTCAGGACAATGACGGCACCAGTGGTGGGCCGGGCGTTAATGGGGATCATTTCCCGCGTGGGGTTCCCCAGAGAGGTGGTTTCTGACAGGGGGACCAATTTCATATCCAAGTATATGACATTCCTGTGGAAGGAGTGTGGTGTAACCTACAAGTTCACCACCCCTTACCACCCACAAGGTAACGGTCTGGTGGAGAGATTCAACCAGACCTTGAAGGGCATGATTAAGGGTCTAACAGAACCCATGAGGCGTAAGTGGGACGTTCTATTGCCATGCCTTCTCTTTGCGTACAGGGAGGTGCCACAGAAGTCTCTTGGGTTCAGTCCCTTTGAGCTTCTATATGGTCACCCTGTGAGAGGAACTCTGAGTTTGGTCAAGGAAGGCTGGGAGGCAGCTCCCAGGAAAACTCCCCAGGATGTGTTTAGTTACATGCTGGCCTTCAGAAACCAAACTGCCCGCTTCAGGAAACTCGCTCAGGCGAACCTGGAAGCAAGCCAGGAAGAAATGAAGAAGTGGTATGACCAGAATGCCACTCTGGTCGAATTTCAACCTGGGCAGAAAGTGTGGGTCATGGCCCCAGTGGAACCTTGTGCCTTGCAGGACAAGTGGACTGGGCCATTTGAGGTGGTGGAGCGCAAAAGTGATGTCACCTACCTGGTGGATTTGCGGGCTCCAAGGAACCCTTTGAGGGTCCTTCACGTGAACCGCCTCAAACCCCACTTCGAGAGGTCCGAAGTGAGCATGCTCTTGGTGACAGATGATGGGACGGAAGAGGAGAGTGAACCTCTCCCTGACCTCCTGTCTACCAAGGAGCACGATGGGTCAGTGGAAGGTGTGATCCTCTCCCCTACACTGAGCCCAGAACAGCAGAGTGCTTGTCACCAGTTGTTCGGACAGTTTGCCCCCCTGTTCTCTCTGACCCCAGGTGTTACTCACTGGTGTACCAATGACGTGGACACCGGTGACAGCCCTCCTGTGAAGCACAAGATTTACAGGTTGACTGACCAGGTCAAGGCCAGCATTAAAGAGGAGGTCTCTAAGATGTTGGCGTTAGGGGTGATCGAGCCTTCCAACAGTCCTTGGGCCAGCCCAGTGCTCTTGGTCCCAAAGGCTGCTGCACCCGGTGCCACTCCAGAACTGCGGTTTTGTGTGGACTACCATGGGCTCAATGCCGTCACCAGGACTGACGCACACCCCATCCCCAGAGCTGATGAGCTCATTGATCGGTTGGGAGCTGCCAAGTTCCTCAGCACGTTTGATTTAATGTCTGGGTACTGGCAGATTGCCTTAACCGATGGGGCCAAGGAGAGGTCAGCATTTTCAACCCCAGAAGGACATTACCAGTTCCGGGTGATGCCCTTTGGGTTGAAGAATGCCCCTGCCACCTTTCAGAGGTTGGTCAACCAGGTGTTGGCTGGGCTGGAGGATTTCAGTGCCACCTACCTGGATGACATCGCAGTGTTCAGTTCCAGCTGGGAAGAACACTTGCAGTACCTCGGTGAAGTGTTGAAGGCGCTGCAGAGGGCAGGCCTCACGATCAAGGCCAGTAAGTGCCAGATCGGGCAGGGTTCGGTGGTGTACTTGGGACACCAGGTAGGAAGCGACCAGGTGGCGCCCCTACAACCCAAGATTGACACCATTCTGGCTTGGGGCCCCCCAAGACCCAGACAGAGGTGAGGGCCTTCTTAGGACTCACCGGGTAATACAGGAGGTTTGTTAAGGGGTATGGCACCATTGTTGCCCCCTTAACAGAGCTGACTTCCAGGAAGCACCCAAGAAGGTGATCTGGACTGAGTCCTGCCAGAAGGCTTTTGATGCCCTGAAGGCCGCCATGTGCACGGCACCCATGCTCAAGGCACCCGACTTCTCCAAGGAATTCGTCGTGCAGACTGACGCTTCAGAGCATGGAGTGGGAGCGGTGCTCTCACAACTGAACGAAGAGGGCCTAGACCAGCCTGTAGTCTTCCTTAGCCGGAGACTACTCCCCAGGGAACAGAGGTGGAGTGCCATAGAAAGGGAAGCTTTCGCTGTGGTCTGGGCACTGAAGAAGCTGAGGCCCTACCTGTTTGGGACTCATTTCCGGGTTCAGACAGACCACAGGCCCCTCAGATGGTTGATGCAAATGAGGGGTGAGAATCCAAAACTGCTGAGGTGGTCCATCTCCCTACAGGGAATGGACTTTACGGTGGAACACCGCCCTGGCACAGAACACGCCAATGCAGATGGTCTGTCCAGGTTCTTCCGCCTTAGTGAAGAGAACTCCCAGGAGGTTGGGTAGTTCTCCCTACTTTCAGCTGGAGGGGACATGTGTTAGACTTGGCATCTTTTCGCGTGTTTCCCCTGAGTTTTTGATTTCTGACCTCCCGGTTTTGACTCTGTTTGTGCTGGCTTAGTTTTCTGCGCACTTTTCTCACTGCTGATCAGTGGTAAAGTGCAAGTGCTCCTATGGTAAAATGTGTTATGAATTGGTGTTTCCATGATTGGCCTATTTGATTTATGTGTCAGTCCCTAATAAAGTGCACTGCGTGTGCCAGGGCCTGTAAATCAAATGCTGTTGGTGGGCTGCAGCACTGGATTGTGCCACCCACACAAACAGCCCGTAAATGTGACTCTGGCCTGCCATTGCAGAGCCTGTGCACAGTCTGGGACTGCCATGTCGACTTGGCAAGTACACCCACTTGCCAGGCCCTAACTTTCCCTTTTCTTACATGTCAGCCACCCCTAAGGTAGGCCCAAGGTACCCCTGTGGGCAGGGTGCAGTGTATGGGAAAGGTAGGACATGCCCTGGTGTGTTTGGCATGTCCTGATAGTGAATTACTGCCAATTTCGTTTTCACTATTGCAAGGCTACCTGTTCCCCATAGGACAGAATGGGAAGTTTGTTTATAACATCTTATAAACATAACTGGCCCTGGGAACTAGGTAGGAAAATCAAGTTTAGTATGCCTGAACTCAGAATCTAAAGATGCATCTTTTAGTGAAGGTGATTTTTACATTCTGTGTTTGAAAATACCACTTTTAGAAAGTAGGTATTTTCTTGCTCAGTCATCCCGTGTGCCTCTGCTGGAATGTGGATTGCCTGTCTGGGTTTTGGATGACAGAAGGCTGGGGAGTAGGTGTGGCTCCAGATAGTCTAGGTGGGTCAGGAAAGGGCTGAATAGACCTGGGCTGCAACTGGGGAAGGGGGAGGAGATTTCCTTGCACCTCAAAGGGCCTGGTCTGCCTCTGACAATGCAGTCTCCACCTCCTGCCAGGAAGTCACACTAGAGGAGGCAGAACTGGTTCTGGCTGGGCACAGACACTCTCTGCCTAAGAGATCAAAGGATTTTGGGATATAAATATTGGGGCCCAGACCCCTGAACTTTAGAACTCTTTTGGACCAAGAAGACTGCCAAGAAGAAGAGCTGGAGAAGCTGTGAGGAGGGACTACCACTTTGCTGTGTGCTTTGCTGTGTTGGCCTGCAGTGGCTGCTTCTGTCTTGGGCAGTGAAAGGACTGGACTGAACTTTCTGCAATCTACTTTTGTGAGTTTCTCCAAGGGCTTGAGGTAGAGCTTGCCCCCTGTTCAAGAAGTCTCAGGCACAACAAAGACTTCAAGCTCTTCTGCCCTCAGCACTGGAGACTGTGGGGTCGATTCCGATCTCGGCCGGTAGGGCTCCGAATCGGATTCGGCTTTACCGGATCCGATTCGGACGCCCTGTTTCCGACCGAGTCGGACGTGCGTCCGGGCGAACGAGTACGATGCGAACGTACGCGAAATCGCCGACCGACTCGTTCGCGGGACCCAACCGCTCCGACCGACTCGCACGGACACGACTCACACTGCGCAATGGAGACGTTCCCCGGCCGGGTAAGTACGATGCGCGCCGCGAGCAGTCCGACCGACTCGCGCCGTCCGGCTCAAAAGTGCAGTTGGAGCCGCACTTTGGGGGTCCGTGTCGGACCCCCCTGTACGCCTAGCCGCGCGAGTCGCACACAGGGGGGACCCATGGGTCCCCCATACCTGTGCGTGTACGGCGCGACCCGCTTCGACGCGTACCCGCTATAGGGGGTGCCCTTGTTCGCCTCGCACCCATTGAGTCAATGGGAGCCCGCGTACGCGTTGTACGACCGGCTCCCATTGACTTCAATGGGAGTCCGACCGAATCGAGTCCGATAGCATGCGAACGCATCGTACTCGTTCGGTCGGACTGCTAGGGTCCGATTCGGTCGGAAATCTCTCCGGGTCCGGCTCGGTCGGAGAGATTTCCTGCCCGAATCGGAATCGCCCCCTGTGTGTTTTGTGCTGCAACAGAAGAAAAAGCAACCCGACGACGTCGACGATGCCGCTGCCGACTCCGTGTCCTGACGGCACCGCAGAAGGCACCGCCGCACCGCAACCCTGGTCTCACCGACGACGCCTGCTGATGCCGCCACCGAGCCGCTGCTCGCACTGCGACCAGTGGGCACCGCACTCTGCACCGCCTCGCTTCACGCCGATGCCTTGGTATCCCAGACGACGCCGCCCACGCCGAAATCGACACCGCTGCTTGCACCGTGGTTCGAGGGCACCGCTCGTAAAGTTACACGACGCACCGCCCTCATCCCGCACCGCAGCCTTGGCCTACCGACGCCGGCGCCATCGACTCCAGTTCGTCAGCCGACGACAGCACTTCAGCAACGACGACGCCGCTGCTTGCACCGCGACCTGCCAGCACCGCGACGAGCACCGCATTCACTTCGCACCGCGACCCTGGTCTCACCGATGACACCATCTGATGCCGCCACCGAGCCGCTGCTCGCACCGCGACCTGAGGGCACCGCACGCCGCACCGCTGCACTTCGCACCGCAGCACCCGACGCCTGCCGGCGCCAGCGCTCCTGACTTCACCAGAGAGGAGTTCGATCTGCAATGCGTGTGACTTCGAGGGCCCCAACGACTCCTGCACCGACCTCCGGAACCGACGCCTGCGGACACCGTGCTTTCGGAAGCTCAACGAGAGGTCACCGACGCCCTGCATTTCTAAAAGCTACTGTTTACAGTTCTTCCCGACACCGTAGCTGGACAGCGACGCCTCGGTCAGCCAGAACTGTTTGGATTTATTTGCTCACGACGCCGTGATAGCCCCGGACAGAGCTATCGACATCAAGGAACTGTTTTTCAAGCATATTTTGATAACTGAAGATTTTTAAGTACTGTATTGTGGATTTTTATCGTTTTTGGTCTTGTCTTAAGTATATAAAAATTTTGGATATTTTTCTAAACTGGTGTGGTGTCCTTTGTAGTGCTTACACTGTATTACTGTGGGTTATGTGCAAATGCTTTACACACTGCCTCTAAGATAAGCCTGACTGCTCGTGCCAAGCTACCAAGGGGTGAGCAGGGGTTATTTTAGGAGTGTAGCTCCCTTATCCTGACTAGGAAGAAGGGTCCCTATTTGGACAAAGGTGCAAACCCTTGCCAACTAGAGACCCCCATTTCTAACAGCCTACCAGTCTGTCGGAGGTATTTCAAGCACAACATGGGCTTCAACTGCTCTAGACAGGACGACCACGTCGGTAGTGCTGTGATCCATTAGTAACCCAGCATTGCTAGCCGCCAGACAAGTGTTGGTCGCGCCGGTGTTAAAGTTGAGCAACCACTGCTGTTTTTTTTCAATGACTTTACTGTAGAAGATACTCTTTAAAGGTCTAGAAACCCACCCCCGCGACCTCGAACAACAAGAGTGACTATTCAGAAGGTCCCAAATGCTACTATTTCTGCTTTACTCTGTAAAAGTTTAGAGAGGTTTTCTAAAAATTCCACAGCGTCAAACACATCATGGGGCGTTCGTCTGGTGAACAAGAGGCTGTCAATACCCTGCCTGTGGAAGCAGAGTTGAAAGAAATCATTCTGCCCCATGTCGTGTAACAGCCGCTCTGTGAGCGTTTGTACGACCTGGTGAATAGCTAAAAGCCCATGATCAGATGAGTTTTTGTGTTCTAAGTTAACAAACTGGAATTCTTCGTAATACTCTGTAGTGTTAAATCTTGCTACATTTTGCCTGTACCTTCAGATGCTCTCTAAAAACACCATCTCTGAATTCTCATATTGGGGGTTTGCATTGGATGTCGAATCATTTTGGGGGGGATGCCTTTGATTCTGAGGCAGTGTATTTTTAAGCATCCTTGTAGCACACTGTGAGCGTTGTGGGAGTGTGGGCCGGATAAACAGATGCGGAGGCTGTATGTAGTGAGCAATTTTAAGTGGTTTATTGTGAACAACAGGCTGTCTGGGCTCGCGGGACGGGAATGATTCTTCTTCCGTCTTTGGTTCTTCTTGTCCAGCGGCCTCAGTCTCTTTTGTAGTCTGGTCTCTTCCCGCTTCCGAATCCAGTGAGCGTCCCCGGAGGCTCATAAAGAGGGGAGAAACAAAAGGGAGCCGTCAGTCGCTGCTTTGACCGTATGGTCGGAGTATTAGGCTACCCTTCACCAAACCCAATCGGTGCTTTGGAACAAAAACGTTGAGGGCGGGACAGGTAAAGGGAACGTGAAGGACAAAAAAGGGGTATAGGGTAAAGTAAGTTACGGCAGAGGAGATACGGTGCTTATTGATGGGACGTGAGGGATGAGGTACTTCAGGGTTGCGTGTACGACGTGCTTTACACCCACACCCTCCCCTATCCCACCCCCGGTATTCGCTCACCTCCCGCCTCCCCTGACCCCGCTGTCTCTCTCTCTCTCTCACGGTGACTCACCGGCTCCGCCGCAACTCTCCTGAGTTGCGGCCGCTCTCCAGCCTCCTCCGGTGGGCACCACCACTCCTCGCTCCACTACTCTTCACCATCTCTTCCGTCTGTCTCGTCCTCTTGTCTCGCGTCGTCCTCCGTCTCCTCCACGCTCTGGCTCTCTTGCACCTCCTCTTCGCCTCCTGCAAATGCGCCGCCTTCCTCTTCTCTTCGGGCTGTTTTCACGGCCCATGTGTTACTGCTTCCGGGGTCAGTTCCTCCCCCTTCCGCCGACTCCTGCCGCGTAGTTGGTTCATGTAGGGATACACGACAGGGGGGCGGGGTTATCCTTTCCGACGGCGTTCTGGGGGCATTGTACTCCCCAGGGTTTCGCGTGGATTGAGGACAGTTTTGGACATGGCACTCCGAATTAGCAGGTACAATACGGGTCCCCATTGGCACCGTCTCACATCCCCTTTCCCTAGCTGTCCTTCTTGTAGGGGTTATGTCCAGAGGGTAGCGTGACAGAAAGTCCACATTCGTCTGTTCTACACCCTTCCGATGTTTGGTAAGAAATCTATAGGGTTGTAAGGACAAGAACCACGTAACACCCTTTCATTGTGGCCTTCATTACGGGCTAGCCATTCTAACGGGGCATGATCTGTATAGAGGGTGAACTCCCGTCCCTCCAGATAATATCGTAAGGTGTCAACAGCCCACTTTATAGCGAGGGCCTCTTTTTCAATGACCGCATAATTCTTTTCCCTAGGATACAGCTTTCTACTGATATACAGTATAGGTTTTTCTTCTCCCTGGGAGTTGCGTTGTGATAGTACTGCCCCTAATCCTTGGTCTGACGCGTCTGTCTGCAATATGAAGGGTAGTGTATAATCAGGGCTGGTTAACACTGTGTCTGTCGTGATTGAGGCTTTCAGGGACTCAAAGGCCTGGGACAATACAGGGGTGGGTTGTTTTAATTTGGCTTCGGTTTTCATATTTTTCTGTAACAGGTCCGTGAGAAGGGCCGCGGTTTGGGAAAAATTTGGTATAAATCTCCTGTAATAACCGAGTAAGCTTAAAAAGGCTCGGAGATCTCGTTTCGATTGGGGAAATGGTATTTGGGCGATGGCGGCCACTTTGTTATTTTGGGGCCGAATGACTCCCTCACCCAACAGGAATCTCAAGTATTTGACCGTCTGAGCGGCTAAGTGGCTTTTGGCTGGATTAATCGTGAGATTATAGTACCCCAAGGCATGAACCACCCTATACAGATGCACCAGGTGCTGTTCCCAGGTCTCACTATAAATAATAATGTCGTCTAGATAAGCCCCGGCGTATTGCTCATGGGGTTGTAACACCAGATTCATGGCTCGCTGAAAAGTAGCCGGGCTCCCATGTAGCCCAAAGGGCAACACTGTGAATTGGTATAACCTGTCAGGGGTAGAGAAAGCTATTTTCTCCCTGTCTTGTTCTCGTAGAGGGATTTGCCAGTACCCTTTGCACAGATCAAGGGTACTGATGTATTTGGCCTTGCCTATTCGCTCAATCATTTCGTCTACCCTCGGAAGAGGGTAGGCGTCAAAGTCAGAGATTTTATTTACTTTGCGAAAGTCTATGCAAAAACGGACTGAACCGTCCGGTTTCTGCACCAAAACTATGGGGGAGTTCCACTCGCTCGTGGACGGCTCGATTATCCCCATTTGCAACATTTGTTTTATTTCTTCTCTATTTGTAGCTCTACGGGCCTCATGTATTCTGTATGGGCGAAGCCGTACCTTCTTTCCTGGTTGGGTTTTGATAGAATGTTCTATCACCGCTGTTTTCCCTGGGGTCAGCGAGAAGATCCCCTGTAGGGGACGGAGAGTATCTATGAGGGTCTCTTTTAAGTCAGGAGGTAGATCACAATCGATGCATTGGTCCACCAAAGGGTTCTTATCTACCCCCACACCCACCAGGACGGGGAGGGGTCCTTCCCACTTCTTTAACAAATTTACGTGATATATTTGTGAGGTGCCTCTGTTCTGGTCTAGTTCTATTCTGTAGGTCACTGGAGTAACCTTGTCAAGTATGACGTAGGGGCCCTGCCACTGTCCTAACATTTTATGGTCTGAGGAGGGCAATGATAAGTAGTACCGGATCTCCCACAGAAAATGTTCTCGCTATTGTTCTTTTGTCATATTGCGTTTTCTGGGCTGCCTGAGCTTCCGCCATATTTTGTCGGACTATAGTGCGGATCTGCCCCAAGTGAGTTTTAAGATTGTCTACGTATTCTACTAGGGGTTTGGTTTGGTTTGGTTCAGCCTCCCATGTTTCTTTGGCCATATCTAAAAAGGATCGGGGTTGGTGTCCAAACAAGAGTTCAAATGGGGAGTAACCGGTGCTCCTCTGGACTTTACACCGGATAGCAAACAGTGCCAGGGGTAACATGTCTTCCCACCTTCTGGTTTCCAAGGTCAGGAGTTTTTTTAGAGTCGCCTTCAGGGTGGCGTTGTAGCGCTCCACCAAATCATCGGTTTGGGGATGGTACGCCGCCGTTCGTATTTGTTTAATACCCAACTGGGTACACACCTGTTTCATTAATTTTGAAACAAATGGGGTCCCTTGATCCGTTAGGATCTCTTTTGGAAACCCTACTCGGGAAAACACTGTTATCATGGCTTTGGCTATGTTAGGGGCATCGAGATGACGTAATGGTATTGCCTCAGGGAAACGGGTGGCGTAGTCCACTAGGACGAGCACGTAACGACACCCGCTTCTGGATGGCAATAATGGCCTTATGATGTACACCCCAATCCTATAGAAGGGTTCGTCAATAATGGGAAGGGGTTGAAGGGGTGCTCGGGACGGTCTATGTCTACTATTTTTCTGGCATATAGGGCATTCACGACAATATGCTCGGACCTGTCGATAGATTCCTGGCCAATAGAACTTTTCCAGGATTGCTTGTTCGGTTTTCTCGTCACTGAAATGACCCCCCAAGAGATGACTGTGAGCTAGGTAAAGCACTTTTTCACGAAATGGGCCGGGAATCAGTAGTTGTGAGGCCTGGGTAGGACTACCCTTTCTATATAACAGTCCGTTTTTTTTAAAGAAGTAGGGACCTACTTGAAGAGGGCCTTCGTTTTCTAGGGCTTTATCCCAGGCTTCTTGCAGGACCGGGTCTTCTCTTTGTGCTGCATGAAAATCCCTATCAGTCTCCCAGGGATGTTCTTCTACACGGACAGGGTAGACAGCATGGGTTTTCCCTTTTTCTTTTCTTCTTCGGTTGCGACTCTTCTTCACCTTGGACGGGGGCCATTCATGATGCTCGTCTTGGGAGAAGGGCGCTTCCCTCCACCAGTCCTTCCCTTCTGATGCAGATCCCGTGAGCAGGTTGGACAGTTGTGGATAGTCGTTCCCAAGGATAACCTGTTCCGGCAGCCGGGGAATGAGACCTACTTTCAAAGTAGAACCAGGGTCGGTTGGATGCTGTACGCGAACCCGTGTCGCAGGGTATTGTTTGGTATCCCCATGAACACACTGTATGGCCACTGTCCCCTCAATCGTTCCGATACCTTGTTCGAGGTCTTGGGGTCGTAGAACACTTTGGAGGCACCCCGTATCTGCCAAGGCTGTCAGGGGTTGTCCATTCACTGTTACTTTACAATGATAAGGAGGTGGGGCCCTCTTGTGTGGGGAACAATAATAGTTGCGAGCCATTTCCACCTCCATTGGCTCGTCCTTTTGAGGACAGACTCGGGCTATATGACCCATTCCTCCACAATTGTAACATTGAGGACCGGGAACAGGGGCTCTAAACAGGGTTGGTCCAGGTACTATGGTAAGAGGTTCTGGTTTTCGGGTTATGGGGCCCCGGGGTGGACGGTTTATACCAGTGTTCCCGGTTCTCCAGGGGGTCTCGTCTCGTCCCTTCTGGATCTCTTGTGCCCTGCTAAAGGCACTAGCAATCTCCACCGCAGTTTCAAGGGTAAGGCGGGCATGTTGTCAAACCCATTTCTGAATAGGAGGATGCAATGAGGATAAATATTGTTCTAAGTACACCTTGGACATGATCTCCTCTTTCGACGAAGCGGAGGGTTTTAACCAGCGGTCGGCCAAGTCTTTCACACGAAAATATAGCGCTTTTGGTGTTTCCTGGGGTCCCTCCTTTAGTTGTCGGAATCGTATTTGGTACATTTCATCATCCACACCCAGCCTTTCGAGGATACATTGTTTTATATCTGCATAGGGAGTAATACCTTGTATGTTAGCGGCTTGGTAAGCGGCTTGTAGTTCACCTGAAAGTAAGGGTCCTAAATACTGCCCCCACTTATCCGCTGGCCAGGCGGCTGCCATGGCCATCCTCTCAAAGTTATTGAAAAAATAATCAGGGTCCTCTCCACTCACATATTTTTGTAGCACCAGCGACGGAAGAGTGGTAGACCCCTTTGTTGTCCAATAGCCTCGGTGAGTTTCCCCAGTGCCGTTTCATGGGTTTGGCTTTGTCCAGTGAGTGCTTGTTGTAGTTTTCCTCGGTCTTCTTCAACGACCGTGAGGAACCTCTCCATTGCTTTTCCAAGGCTCTCCTGGCTTTCAGCCATCTTGGTGAATTGCAGCCTCCATATCTCCGGCGCATCCCACTTCTGACACCACTTGTGAGCGTTGTGGGAGTGCGGGCCGGATAAACAGACGTGGAGGCTATATGTAGTGAGCAATTTTAAGTGGTTTATTGTGAACAACAGGCTGTCTGGGCTCGCGGGACGGGAATGATTCTTCTTCCGTCTTTGGTTCTTCTTGTCCAGCGGCCTCAGTCTCTTTTGTAGTCTGGTCTCTTCCCGCTTCCGAATCCAGTGAGCGTCCCCGGAGGCTCATAAAGAGGGGAGTAACAAAAGGGAGCCGTCAGTCGCTGCTTTGACCATATGGTCGGAGTATTAGGCTACCCTTCACCACACCCAATCGGTGCTTTGGAACAAAAACGTTGAGGGCGGGACATGTAAAGGGAACGTGAAGGACGAAAAAGGGGTATAGGGTAAAGTAAGTTACGGCAGAGGAGATACGGTGCTTATTGATGGGACTTGAGGGATGAGGTACTTCAGGGTTGCGTGTATGACGTGCTTTACACCCACACTCTCCCCTATCCCACCCCCGGTATTCGCTCACCTCCCGCCTCCCCTGACCCCGCTGTCTCTTTCTCTCTCTCACGGTGACTCACCGGCTCCGCTGCAACTCTTCTGAGTTGCGGCCGCTCTCCAGTCTCCTCCGGTGGGCACCACCACTCCTCGCTCCACTACTCTTCACCGTCTCTTCCGTCTGTCTCGTCCTCTTGTCTCGCGTCGTCCTCCATCTCCTCCACGCTCTGGCTCTCTTGCACCTCCTCTTCGCCTCCTGCAAATGCGCCGCCTTCCTCTTCTCTTTGGGCTGTTTTCACGGCCCATGTGTTACTGCTTCCGGGGTCAGTCCCTCCTCCTTCCGCCGACTCCTGCCGCGTAGTTGGTTCCTGTAGGGATACACGACAGGGGGGTGGGGTTATCCTTTCCGACGGCGTTCTGGGGGCATTGTACTCCCCTGGGTTTCGCGTGGATTGAGGACAGTTTTGGACATGGCACTCCGAATTAGCAGGTACAATACGGGTCCCCATTGGCACCGTCTCACACACATTCTGGCTTTCTTTAATTTAATGATTAAAAGCCTATGAGGCTTGGCGCTTTTAGCCCACTTTTGTTTCTTACCAGCCCATCCATTTTTAGGCAGCACCCCGGAGACGGTTTGAGCAGTCTCTGTAGTATTTGCTAAATATGCCCTCCCGATGCCCCGGCTACAGCCTTTACTTCAAGACCGTCTTTGTGTTCGGTGTATGTGGCCCTCTCCTAAATTTGTGTTTGGGGGTACGATCCATGCCCTATTAGAATGCGCTGTCATAGTATTTGGAACTTTTAGGACCTGCCTGTGGGATTCTAACTTCTTTTTGGCTGCGGACCTTTGGACTGAGTTATTGCTAAAGATGGAACCCCCACTCTTTAAGGTGTGGCGCAGACCTCGTCAAGATGAAATAACCTGCATGTCTGCAAGGCTGATTCACAAGATTGTAACACCTCTCTTCTACACCTTTTTTTTTTTTTAAAGATGTTTTTATTGGCATTTTATACAGATCGACACACTGAATACAAAAAGGAGAAAAGGGAAAAACAAAACAATTTGCATCATCAGTTACCGACTACATTCGCCAGTACTTGCTTCACTAATACAGTTATATTACAGCAATTATGTGGGCAGTCGTCCAACATCGGTCCATCGTATGCATATATACCTATAAACATGGTCATATCATGCCAGTAACGATGTTCAAAGCCTAGAAAAGAAAGAATAAATGAAAGAAAAGGAAGAAAAAAGAGTAACTTGCGCAGAGGAGTGGTGTGCATGTGTCGACTCACTGATGTCCAATGGAAATGACAGCATAAATGACCCACAAGCGAGTCCGGGAGGGGGCCCCCCCCACCACTGGCATCCCTTCTGCACCTAGCTAACACTCCTAATGACGTCGTAAGCCCATGAGCCGCCTCCCTGTGAATCAAACCCCTGACGCCACAGGGAATCTTAAAGGAGCGACCTGTACCACGGCACCTGTTTGGGGTACATGATCAGACTCACCCCCTTCACTGCTAGGGCCCTCCGGTTTCTCCCTTTCGGCCATTGCCTCTTTCCACTGCTCAGCGATCGGGCGCTTTCTCGTTCCTTTGGCCTCCTCCCATGCTAATACTCTGCCCTCTGCCCCCACCCATGCACTAACATCCCTGTTCCAGGCTGCAACCTGTGGCTCTCTCGAGGATTTCCACTCCATTGCTATCCTGCACTTAGCGAGGCCCAGCGCAAGATCTATCAACCGATTCCCGACTTTGCGCTTAGGTGGCCTAGGGAAGAGACCAAACAGGCACGTCTGAATCGTTAGAGCCAACACCCTTCCCAGCACGTCTTTGATCTTACCCAACACTGCCTCCCAGAAAGGACGCACCCATTGGCAATCGCAAGTCATATGGCCAAAGTCAGCATCCGAGTGGGCACATCTGGGACACCGTCACACCTCCCCCCCATACGGGAAACAGCGTTTACAACGCTGGTAATACCACGCGGGTAGGTTACAACACGGACGTTACATCGTCCGCATTGTTACCACGCATGGCATTACATCGCAAGTCGTTTCTACGACTTGCGCTAGATGGCGCGCAACACCAGGGAATGTGTTGGATTTTAAATTTGTAGTAATCAGCTGGAGTCATTCAAGTTGAAATGGTACTTTAATGGCTACATCAACAGCAGAGCAGGGGAACCAGCTCAGCCAACAGCTCCAAGCAGAATCCATCTCATTTAACAGTTGCTAAGATACTCACATTCTAGATCACACTGAAGTAATATGCTTAAAGGTAAAGTACAAAGGAGATAACAATGAAACACAATATACAAGATACAACATATCTTCTTTTCTTCCAAAAAAAAAAAACAACAACAACAACAAAAACAATTATGACCTGTACCTAGCAGGTTTAACTATACATCTTGGACTTTTTCTAGGAAAAGTTAGGTTGGTGGACAGAGGAACCACTTCCTCAGGAACACCAGTCACAGTTTTGTTGACAGACAAAGGAACCACGTTCTTATTAACAAGAGATTCTCTTCTAATCCGAACTTTCACAACCCTGTTAAGGTTCCACCAAAACCCATTTGCAAGCTTCACAGCATTTCCAACAATCTTGATGACTTCAACCGGCTCACTAAATTTACAATCACCCTTCCTAGAGTGAACAGCAGTTTTGATCTTAACAAAGTCACCCACTTCAAGTGGGGCAACCTTCACACCTTTTTTTGAATCATACCACTGTTTCTGCTTCATTTGAGTATTAGACATATTTTAAGTAGCTAAAGACATCAATTTTGCAACATCAGATTCAAACTTGACCCACTTCCTCATCCATGCAGGTCTAAAACTTGAGTTGGGCTTACGTCCCCTCAGGAGTTCGAAAGGGGAAATCTTCGTAGAGGAATGTGGCGTAGTCCTATAGAACCAAATCATGGCATCAAGCGATTTGGAAATATCGTGACTACCTGCTCTAGACCATTTAATACACTCACCCACAACCCGGTTCATCCTTTCCACTAAACCATTGGTTTGTGGGTGGTAAAGCGAGCTCTTAAGATGTTTCACACCAGACTCAAGCAGGAAAGATTCAAATTCAGAACTTACAAACTGTTTCCCATTGTCCGAAACCAAAAATTCAGGAAAACCCTCTCTAAGCCACACGCTTTTCAGAAACTCCACAACAGTTTTGGTGTTGGCTTCCTTAACCATCTTGACTCAGGCCATCTTGAAGTATAATCCATAAGAACCAAAATGAATCGGCATCCACCTGGCAGAACTTCAAAAGGTCCCATGACATCAATGCCAAGTTTCAACCAAGGACCCTTAGGATACTCAATAGGCATTAACGGAGGCACCGACACCTTCAAACTTTTGTCTGCGGCACAACAAACAATGCAGTTAGCAACAACTAAATCAATGTCGGCATCCATCCCAGGCCACCAAATGGTGTCACGAATACGCCGTTTAGTGAGGGTAGAACCAAGATGACCTTCATGAGCTCTTCCAATGATGGTTTTCCTGAACAAACAAGGGGGCACAAACTTGTCCCCCCTGAGCAACAAACCATCCTCAATGGAAAGTTCACCCTCAACCTTCCAAAAGGGTTGGAGAGAGACAGGAAGAACCTTTTCTCTAGGCCACCCTTTTCTGACAAAATCACAAACTTCCCTCAAGACACTATCTGATTCAACCGCTTGCACCCAATCACTCTCTGAACCTAAATCCAAATCTGGCACATCCATGGCAGCAACAAGACAGTCATCACAGTCCTCATTAACAAACTCATTCAAACTCACATCCTCATGATCATTTGACAAGACAGGAAAACGCGATAAAAAAATCTGCCCTGCCATTCTTCCCACCTGATATATGCTTCACTTCGAAGTTATATTGAAGGAGCCTTGTTACCATGAGCATGATTCTTGGTGTGCAACACTTACTCAAACCCCCGCCCAGAATATTAACTAGAGGTTTATGGTCAGTCAAAAGCAAAAACCTCTTTCCCCAGATAAAAGGTCTGAATTTCTCAATAGCCCAGGCACAGGCTAGCAACTCCCTTTCAATGACTGAGTACTGAAGTTCAGGAGTCCTCAGCACCCTTGATGCAAAACACACAGGGGCCGATTCCGATCTCGGTCGGAGGCGCACCCAATACCATTCGGTCGGGAAAAAAGCCATGCGAAAGCCTGTTTCCCGACCGATCCGTACAGTACACCGAACGAGCAAGTACGATGCGCACAACAGCAAAAATCCGGCCGAGCCGTACTCACCCAAACCAGGTCCTGTTCTCCGACCGAGGCGAATCCGGAAACGCCGAATCGAGTCGCACGGAAGGAAAAATGCAGCCCTGTCCGGCCGGACAAGTACGATGCGCTTTCCGTACGCTCCGAACCCGTCGCTACGCACGGCACGTCAAAGCATCCGGGAGAGGCGCACATAAGCTCCGATTCGCGCCACAACACGATCCACGGCTCCGAGACGAACACGGCACCGATGAGGACGACGCGAAGCGACGAGGACGAGGCGAAGCGACGAGGACGACGCCAAGCAACGAGAAGGACGAACGACACGAACCAACCATGAATCCCTTCGTCCCGATCATACCAATATTCTACATTTACTACCGGAACAGGCACGGACGCGTACGGCGCAGAAGGTAAGCCAGACACCAACCACAAAACACATACAACACGTACACGACACATCACACACACACACGGGGATGCTGAATATACTTACACCAGCAACAGCAGCACCATAGGGGCGGGATGCCCATCACCAATGCCACATATGCACACAGGGGCCTGAATGCGTACCTCACCACCCCTACCCAGGGGGGCTGGATGCCTACCACTACTACCACCCTTAGCCAGGGGGGCTGGATGCCTACCACTACTACCACCCTTAGCCAGGGGGGCTGGATGCCTACCACAACTACCACCCTCACCCAGGGGGGCTGGATGCCTACCACTACTACCACCCTCACCCAGGGGGCTGGATGCCTACCACTACTACCACCCTTAGCCAGGGGGCTGGATGCCTACCACTACTACCACCCTCACCCAGGGGGGCTGGATGCCTACCACCACTACCACCCTCACCCAGGGGGGCAGGATGCCTACCACTACTACCACCCTTAGCCAGGGGGCTGGATGCCTACCACTACTACCACCCTTAGCCAGGGGGCTGGATGCCTACCACTACTACCACCCTTAGCCAGGGGGGCTGGATGCCTACCACTACTACCACCCTTAGCCAGGGGGCTGGATGCCTACCACTACTACCACCCTCACCCAGGGGGGCTGGATGCCTACCACCACTACCACCCTCACCCAGGGGGCAGGATGCCTACCACTACTACCACCCTTAGCCAGGGTGGGCTGGATGCCTACCACTACTACCACCCTTAGCCAGGGGGCTGGATGCCTACCACTACTACCACCCTTAGCCAGGGGGGCTGGATGCCTACCACTACTACCACCCTCACCCAGGGGGCTGGATGCCTACCACCACTACCACCCTCACCCAGGGGGGCAGGATGCCTACCACTACTACCACCCTCACCCAGGGGGCTGGATGCCTACCACTACTAGCACCCTCACCCAGGGGGCTGGATGCCTACCACTACTACCACCCTTAGCCAGGGGGGCTGGATGCCTACCACTAATACCACCCTTAGCCAGGGGGGCTGGATGCCTACCACTACTACCACCCTCACCCAGGGGGGCTGGATGCCTACCACTACTACCACCCTTAGCCAGGGGGGCTGGATCCCTACCACTACTACCACCCTTAGCCAGGGGGCTGGATGCCTACCACTACTACCACCCTTAGCCAGGGGGCTGGATGCCTACCACTACTACCACCCTCACCCAGGGGGCTGGATGCCTACCACTACTACCACCCTTAGCCAGGGGGCTGGATGCCTACCACTACTACCACCCTTAGCCAGGGGGCTGGATGCCTACCACTACTACCACCCTTAGCCAGGGGGCTGGATGCCTACCACTACTACCACCCTCACCCAGGGGGGCTGGATGCCTACCACCACTACCACCCTCACCCAGGGGGGCAGGATGCCTACCACTACTACCACCCTTAGCCAGGGGGCTGGATGCCTACCACTACTACCACCCTTAGCCAGGGGGGCTGGATGCCTACCACTACTACCACCCTTAGCCAGGGGGGCTGGATGCCTACCACTACTACCACCCTTAGCCAGGGGGCTGGATGCCTACCACTACTACCACCCTCACCCAGGGGGGCTGGATGCCTACCACCACTACCACCCTCACCCAGGGGGGCAGGATGCCTACCACTACTACCACCCTTAGCCAGGGGGCTGGATGCCTACCACTACTACCACCCTTAGCCAGGGGGGCTGGATGCCTACCACTACTACCACCCTCACCCAGGGGGGCTGGATGCCTACCACCACTACCACCCTCACCCAGGGGGCAGGATGCCTACCACTACTACCACCCTTACCCAGGGGGGCTGGATGCCTACCACTACTAGCACCCTCACCCAGGGGGCTGGATGCCTACCACTACTACCACCCTTAGCCAGGGGGCTGGATGCCTACCACTAATACCACCCTTAGCCAGGGGGCTGGATGCCTACCACTACTACCACCCTCACCCAGGGGGGCTGGATGCCTACCACTACTACCACCCTTAGCCAGGGGGGCTGGATGCCTACCACTACTACCACCCTTAGCCAGGGGGCTGGATGCCTACCACTACTACCACCCTCACCCGGGGGCTGGATGCCTACCACTACTACCACCCTTAGCCAGGGGGCTGGATGCCTACCACTACTACCACCCTTAGCCAGGGGGCTGGATGCCTACCACTACTACCACCCTTAGCCAGGGGGGCTGGATGCCTACCACTACTACCACCCTCACCCAGGGGGCTGGATGCCTACCACCACTACCACCCTCACCCAGGGGGGCAGGATGCCTACCACTACTACCACCCTTAGCCAGGGGGCTGGATGCCTACCACTACTACCACCCTTAGCCAGGGGGGGCTGGATGCCTACCACTACTACCACCCTTAGCCACGGCGGGCTGGATGCCTACCACTAATACCACCCTTAGCCAGGGGGGGCTGGATGCCTACCACTACTACCACCCTCACCCAGGGGGGGCTGGATGCCTACCACTACTACCACCCTCAGCCAGGGGGCTGGATGCCTACCACTACTACCACCCTTAGCCAGGGGGGCTGGATGCCTACCACTACTACCACCCTCAGCCAGGCTGGATGCCTACCACTACTACCACCCTTAGCCAGGGGGGCTGGATGCCTACCACTACTACCACCCTTAGCCAGGGGGCTGGATGCCTACCACTACTACCACCCTTAGCCAGGGGGCTGGATGCCTACCACTACTACCACCCTCACCCAGGGGGCTGGATGCCTACCACCACTACCTCCCTCACCCAGGGGGGCAGGATGCCTACCACTACTACCACCCTTAGCCAGGGGGGCTGGATGCCTACCACTACTACCACCCTTAGCCAGGGGGGCTGGATGCCTACCACTACTACCACCCTTAGCCAGGGGGCTGGATGCCTACCACTACTACCACCCTCACCCAGGGGGGGCTGGATGCCTACCACCACTACCACCCTCACCCAGGGAAGGCAGGATGCCTACCACTACTACCACCCTCACCCAGGGGGGGCTGGATGCCTACCACTACTAGCACCCTCACCCAGGGGGGGCTGGATGCCTACCACTACTACCACCCTTAGCCAGGGGGGCTGGATGCCTACCACTAATACCACCCTTAGCCAGGGGGCTGGATGCCTACCACTACTACCACCCTCACCCAGGGGGCTGGATGCCTACCACTACTACCACCCTTAGCCAGGGGGGCTGGATGCCTACCACTACTACCACCCTTAGCCAGGGGGGCTGGATGCCTACCACTACTACCACCCTTAGCCAGGGGGGCTGGATGCCTACCACTACTACCACCCTCACCCAGGGGGCTGGATGCCTACCACTACTACCACCCTTAGCCAGGGGGCTGGATGCCTACCACTACTACCACCCTCACCCAGGGGGGCTGGATGCCTACCACGACTACCACCCTCACCCAGGGGGGCTGGATGCCTACCACTACTACCACCCCCACTCATAGGATGGACAATGCATGACACAACCAGCACACCACAACCTAGGGAATGCAAGATAAAGACATCCCCCCACCACCATGACAAGCGTGTGTAGGCTGTGTCAAATGCCTACAACACCGAACATGACTTTGAACATACAATGTGACCCCCTAGCACATGTGCCACACATATATGTGTGTGGCACCCACAATGCAAGCAGCCCATGACCATTGTGGCAATGGGGCCTAAACCCCCATCATCACAGTGACCAAAAGGTAAGTGTGGGGTCCATAGCTGAAGCCCATTTTGACCATTGTGGCAATGGGGTCTAAACCCCCATCATCACAGTGACCAAAAGGCAAGTGTGGGGTCCATAGCTGAAGCACATTTTGACCATTGTGGCAATGGGGTCTAAACCCCCATCATCACAGTGACCAAAAGGCAAGTGTGGGGTCCATAGCTGAAGCACATTTTGACCATTGTGGCAATGGGGTCTAAACCCCCATCATCACAGTGACCAAAAGGCAAGTGTGGGGTCCATAGCTGAAGCACATTTTGACCATTGTGGCAATGGTGTCTAAACCCCCATCATCACAGTGACCAAAAGGGAAGTGTGGGGTCCATAGCTGAAGCACATTTTGACCATTGTGGCAATGGGGTCTAAACCCCCATCATCACAGTGACCAAAAGGGAAGTGTGGGGTCCATAGCTGAAGCACATTTTGACCATTGTGGCAATGGGGTCTACACCCCCATCATCACAGTGACCAAAAGGTAAGTGTTGACAAAGAAAGAGCTGCAACTGCCAAACTGCATGGATCATTCCTGGTCACAGAACCAAAAACTCATCTGTGGCAAAGTAGTGTATGTGTCCCATTGCAACATAAATTGGGTGAGCCAAATACTGCAGTGCAAATGAGACATTCCTTTGGCCATGTGCAGACAAACAACACCCATGGTGGCTGACACCGTCAACATTCATCAATGACACAATGACAGAAGTGACCATCAGAATGCAGAACCACATATTTGCACCAATGGGCACACAAATGCAGATATCCTGTGGAGACAGCAGATGTGAGGTGAACAGATACCATACCATGGCAGCAATGGGACACACAAACCATGATCACTGTGCTGACCGATGACCTAGGAGTCCCAGGGACAGCAGGGGAAACACACCAAACAACATACAGCCAATGGCACACCCAAGATATGCCAATGCAGTGGTGCAGATGCACAAACACAAACAGGCAGACCAACACTGTCATCATACACAGCAGGTGAGGGGGGGTGCCAGTGTCCCCAGGTAACCACACAACACATGAGGAGAGCTGAATACCAATCATACAGATGTGCATACACTGCCACACTAAGGTAACTCATGGATCCAAATCCCCTATGTGGGCAAGCAGGCATTGTCAGATGAGAGGGAGCACAAAACACACATGTCACACAGGAACGTAGGAACAACAACTGACACAGCAAGACACAGACACACCACAGCACCACCCCCAGGGCCCCCACAATGTGGTGACCCTTGGCTGCATATAAATCCCACTCTGATGACAAAGCTGAATGTGGTTCACACTGTGAACCACAGTCATGTGTCCTGAGCAACAAACTACCATCACACCGACACAAGCACAAATCAATCAGCATGGCCAGTAAGCCAAGGCCAACATGGAGGCAGGGGTCTAGCTGGGCAACAACTCCCATCTGCACACACTCAAGACCACACCCTCGACCTCCAACAATGTGCAGCAGTGAAGTACACATGCACTGGTGACATTGCACATGCACCCATGACTATTCCAGGGTGGTGGGTGGGAACCAAGGTGCAGAAACACATCACACATGGCCACTCAACAAGACTCCTGAATGTCTGACACACTGCACACTACGCTGTACATGGACATGACGGCGATACCACACCAACCAATGGGATCCCAGCCACAGTCACACACCAATGAAGAAGCCAAGGTCACCCACAAAGAACACACATAGACAACAACCAACATCGCAGCCCGGACCCTGAGGAGTGCCAGCAGTCACACACACAACGTGTCACAATAACTTAAAGATAACACAAACTGAAAATCACATGACAGGGGCAAACAACAAGTGCCAAGGGGAAACCTGACTGTGACCCATCTGCGTCTGCACACAAACTCAGCCCTGACAGCAAACACACCTATGGGTGACACCCTGATGACCAGTAATGTGCCATGCACCCACATCACAGAGAACACAGGGAGAAGACTTTGGGGGAACATAGCTCAAGTCAGCAAGCATCACAAACAGGTACAACACTAGGGATCACAGCATGCGCAGATAAATGGAAGTGAACACACAGACATGCACATACAACACACACCTTGGGCGCAGGCAATGTCACACGTGTACACACTGCCATGAGGGGACTCCACTCCTGTGTGAGGAAAGCTGTGCCATATGTTGCCTCAGTAGGGCCCCATCATGTCAGCTGAGCACTTGGTCACACAATCAACAATTAGCACCAAATGAGGGCTCCCGTCACATCAGCCTGGTCATGGATGTGCCAACGGAATCATCAGCACAGATCCAACACACTTGTATAGCAATGTTGCACTGACTACACGGATGAGTCCTTCCCCATTGATGCCCAAACCTGCATGTCCAGTGGAGATGGCAACACGGTCAGGGAAGTAGACAAATCCAACAATGGAAGGCACAACAGATGTGCAGGGGTGGAAGCCACAGATATGAAATTGCTAATGTAAGTAGGAAATCCCATTGCCAAATACTGAACACATGACACCCTCAGATGCTGCTATGGATGACATGGATACACCACATGATAGGACACATTCCCCCTGGACCACATGGGTTCCTGCACAGTAACACTTCATAATCATGAGACCAGATATCACCATCACTGCAGCAAGGGCATGGTTAGCAGCACCAACAACATGTACATCTGAAGCATGAGCACTAGAGAAAAGAAAGTTGCTTTATTCAGCATATGTGTTGAATGAAAACGACGTCCAGAAAAAAAGAGCAAAGGCCAATGGCCAGTCCATTGTCAAAGTTCAAACAGGGTGACACTGGCAGATGTCACCCTACGCATGCCTGCACAAAACCAGGGACAATCCACTAGGAGGGGCAACCGGGGGGCAGGCCAGGCACTGCAGGGACAGGATCAGGGCTCACCAGGGGGAGTCAGGGAAGGGGTGGTGGGTGCTGGAGAGCCACTGACAACTGCAGTGGAGGTGTCTGACATGGTGTGTGCCGGCACAACTGGGGGCATGACTCAGATGTCGTGGGTGCCGGCACAACTGCAGTGGACCCTGCAGATGGAGTGGACAGGTCCGCCACTGCAGTGCCCAAGTCAGACAGGGCGGTAGTGGACTCCACTGCAGTGCCTACCTCCAGGGGAGGAGAATGGGGAACAGGCAAGGTGGGTTGGACAGAGGGGGAGGACACCCTCACCACATCAGTGGCACAGACAAGCGCAGCGGGGGGTGTGGTGCTGGGAGAGCAAGTGACAGGGGGAGAAGGCCGGAGCCTCTTGGGGATGGTATATCTGTGGGTGGGGGAACCTGGGGCAGGGTGTGGTGGGGGCACCTGTGGAGTGGGGGCCTGAGGGATGGAGGAAGGAGACCTGGTGCTTGAGCTGCAGGGCGGTGGCGGGGTCTTGCTCTTAGGACTCCGTGGGGACTTGCGGGTGGGGGCCTCAGTCCGTCTGCGCCTGGGGGAGGGTGTCCGGGGGCGCGGGGCACTCTGCTCCGTGTGGGTGGGCTTCCTCTTCCCCGGGATGCTGGAGCAGCTTCATTGGTGGGGAAGAGGCCGAGGTCACAGAGGAAGAGCTGCTGTGACTTTGGGGTTGCAGGTGAGGCAAGGGAGGGTGCTTTGGAGGGAGAGGGAACTGAGGACTGCGCAGTGCATGTGGATGCGTGTGTGTGTTCCAGGGCCCCATCCCCTGTGAGTCTGGCTTCAGTCCCCTGAATGTGCGTGCGTGTGCGTTTTGTCATTGGCGTGTGTGTCAGTGTGCTGGATGTGTGTGTGCTGGTGTGTGCCTGTGCCGGTGTGTGTGTGCTTGGGTTGGGTAAGGTGCTGGGGAGTGTGGATAGAGCAGAGGCAGGAGGGGTGAGGGACCATTTGAGGAGGGACACTGCTGCCATCAGGGAGGAGTCCATGGACCTATTGCCCCTCTGTAGGTCAGACATGCCCGATGAGATGCCCTCCATGAACGACACCAGCTGAGTCAACAGCGCGGTGTGCGCATGGAGGACACTCAGCATGGCTGTCTGGCCTACATGGAGCTGGCGAAGGAGGTACACAGACTCCTCACTCAGGGCAGCAGGGGACACAGGGGCAGGGGCTGCGGTGCCTGGCCCAAAGGAGACACGCTCCCGGACATGGGAGCCTCCACGGACCTGGGGAATGGGAGCCGATGGGAGGGCGGTGGTGGTGCTGGTGGTGGCGGGGACAGCAACACTAGCTGGGGTGTGGTGGCTGCTGACACCCGCCTCCACAAGGGAGTCATCCTCCGAGTTGCTCTGGTCCTCAGCTGAGGTGGATGCTGCTGAGGACTCCTCGGTGTGGCTCCCCTCGCCCTCCGTGCCACTGGGTCCCTCCGACCACTCCTCGGCTGCTGACCCAGTCTGGCTCTCTGGCTCCTCCTGGTCCATGGAGCTGTCCCCTTCCGTGGCCGTGGATGTATCTGCAAACAATGGGGAAACAGACAGACATCAGTCACCTGCACAAAACGCACACACCACTGTGAGCACAGCACATCACAGAGCAAGCCCTGGCATCATTAGTTGTACATTGCTAAAAGTGCCCTAACTGAACAGGAGAAGCCAATTGTCAGTCTGATGCCAAGCATGGCACTCACATCCCACATGGCCTTGCACCCATCTGTCTGGTGTCTGTTGGATTGCAACACCCCAGTGTGGACACATGCACCAAGTACACAGTAGTTGGACAGTGCAGAGGACACGGTGTGGCATGTGGACATGCACACATCACAGCTCTTGCCACTGAGTCAGTACAGGTTTCCGGATGAAAGGGATGCCCAGAGTCAAATAGGAAATGCATGTGATGCATACCAGCGACAGACACCATGATGCACCCATGTCCTGATAGCCAGCGCCACTATGGTGTGCATGTAGCACATGTCACTCCCCTGCAGGATCACCAATCAGTAGACACATGCCATGGCGGAGGCATGACTGCAAAGTCATACATCACTGTCTCAGTGATGTATGACTTTGCAGCCAGACAACAACACTCTGCACTGTGTCACAATAGTAGGTCATGGGGAATGCAAGTCCTGGAGCTGCACAAGTGCACATGTACATCCCCCCCACAACACATCCTCTCAACCCTCATCTGTCCAGGTCATACCTATTGGACATATGGGAGACCTGTGACACTACCCTCTGAACCTGAGCCCCTCACACTCTGCTGTGAATGGGGAACAGCTGCCTGAACTTCACATTCACATGCCCCAGTCTGCATGGGCAGCTGATCAGACACCTATGTGACACACAAGTATCGTCTCCTATGGTCACATCTCCAGTGGCATGCTGAGCCCCTACCAAGAAACTCCACAGCAGTCCTGGCGACTAATCCACAGCACACTGACACAGAGGCAGACACCTGAGGGGTCAAATCACTGCGCACAATGTGTCAGCTGATACACGGGAGTGGGAGTACAGAGTGTATTGTATGGCCTGGAGTAGGCATGACTGTCCAGCCCCACATGAATGAGGGATGAGCCCTGGACTGTAGGCAGCTGGCTAAGTATGTGTGACACACGTCATATACATACTCCTGGGGCCCAAACATTGTTCCCACCCGCAGCATGGGTGTTTGCCAGATACCCCAGCCACATGTGGTGGATCAGCTCAGCAATTGGACCACAGATCAAAGTAACACGCTGAATACATGTCAGAATACAGGCATTGTGTAAGCAATGGACCCACCCATGATGCCCACCACAGAGTCAGGGAAACAGATGCTGTCTCCCACCTTGAGTCAAGCAAACTGCAAGGACACAGTCCTAAGTGACAGAATTCCCTGCATGTAAGGGCCACACCTGGGTATCAGATGAGGAGTGGGCAGTGCACAATAGAGGGACATGGCTCCTGGACAACATGACTGCTGTACTGTGGCAGTTTAACCAGGCCCGAGGAGGGCACATAGCATGTTAGACAGAGTTCACAGTGCAGTCTTTGACTCACCCCCTCCTTGCTGCTCTCTGGCCTTCAGCTGCCCATCCAGGTCTGGAAAGACCACCGCCAGGATCCTGAGCATGTGGGGGTCAGGGTCCGTGTTCCGCCCCTCCTGCGAGGAGGCGACAGCTTCAGCTGGACCCGTGCAATCCTCCGGGTCCAGCCCCGAAAGTCCTGCCACCTCTTTTGGCAGTTGCGGATCCGGCGCTTGTAGACCCCCACGGACCGGACAGCCCGGACGATGTCCTTCCAGATCTCCTGCTTCCGATGGGCAGAAGCCTGTCAGGATGACAAAGTGATAAGGCCATTACTACACATGCAACATATCCGTGCATGACACAGTTGCATATACATGTCGCAATCACAGGGGCACATGGTGTACACAGGCAGTGCACGGCTGCCCATGGACAGTTTTCCAGAAGTCACTACATGGTATCATTGCATGGGGAGTAAAACCCTGTTCAGAAGCACTGTCACTGCACCATACCTGTCCAGTGCAAGTCACTACACACTATGGGGGTGACAACTACTCAGTGAGCCTGCTAGCCAGTGGCGTGCAGACTCTCAGCCTTGCTAGTCAGACAAAATGCAGATTCAGAAAGGCAGTGCACAGGACACTCACCTGCTCCCCTGGTGTCCCATACAGCTTGCTGTACTGTGGAAGTAGGCTGTCCAGCAGGGCCTGGTTCTCTTCAAGGCTGAAGGCTGGGGCTCTCTCCACAGTACGTGCCATTGCAGGGTCCAGAGGGGCAGAGACAGCAGCAGTGCAGTGGCAGATGTCGTCTTGGAGCATGTAGTGCAGGCAAGTGGGCTCTCAGGGGAACAGCCAGCAATATATATGTGCTGGAGAGGCAGATACTGTCCCTTGTGTCCAAAGTGATAGGTCCAAGTCGTTTGCATCTTCTGAATCTGGCCAATCCATGGAATAGCAGCACCAAAACACGCCCACAGCATCCTTCAAATCTTCAACTTCATGACATACATGATTTTGCAACATTGTTGTGGGTGACCAACTGATTTTCCAGCAACCGACTCGCTCGAAATTCGAAAACGCGTCCGTTGCCAGGCAAGCCCATTGTCAATGGGTGCGCACCGATCGGTCCATTGCAGTTCAACGCGCATAGGTGTACAACGCGCACCCGCACACATTGAAAGCAATGGGCCGGCCGGAGGCACCGATCGGTCCATTGCAGTTCAACGCGCACAGGGGTACAACGCGTACCCGCACACATTGAAAGCAATGGGCCGGCCGGAGGCACCGATCGGTCCATTGCAGTTCAACGCGCACAGGGGTACAACGCGTACCCGCACACATTGAAAGCAATGGGCCGGCCGGAGGCACCGATCGGTCCTTTGCAGTTCAACGCGCACAGGGGTACAACGCGTACCCCCACACATTGAAAGCAATGGGCCGGCCGGAGGCACCGATCGGTCCATTGCAGTACAACGCATCACTGTACATGTGACTGGCATATGTCAGCATGCCTGTCTCAGATGGACATATGCCAGCCACAGATAGCTCCCAGGGAGTGAGGGGCACACCTACATCACGACAGCCTGTCCAAACCTTATCATAAGGCATGTAAGGCTGCATTTCCTATTGTGTGTATGTTGGTGTACATGTTGTCCTGTGGGTGTCACCTGTGGGCAGCCACCCCCAGGCTGTGCACGTGTTCATGGGGACAGGATCCTGGGTGTTACGTGTACGTGACCACTGTGATGTGCAACTGTTCATATCTGTGCATGTGCCATGGTCACATTTCACAGTGGTGTTTGTGTATGTCATGTCACATACCCCGTGAGTCCCATGTGGGACGGTATGTTTGAGCCAGGGTGTCCCAGTGGCACAATAGTGATGGACCTCCACAGTCTTTGTGCATGTAGTGTTTACAATGTCTCTGATTTCATGTGCACAATGGGAGACAGTCTCCACATCCACGTTGTGTGTGCATGGACTCTGATGTTGTGCGTGTGTGTCACAGACGTCCATGTCTGTCCTGCCGTGGCAAGTGGGGCCACTACCTGTGGGGGTCATGTTTGTTTTGCTGTGGTGTACACATGATACTCCATGTGATGCCAGTGTCCATGTGGCATTACAGGGTCCCTGGGAATGTACCGGTCATTGAGCTGTGGTGCCTGGGGCACATCTGTCCTCACATGTCACTGTGGGGGGTGATTGTGACACGGCAGCAGGAGATGGGAACTGTGACACGGCCTCATGATATCCAATGGGCCAACCTGGGACAAATTGATGCCACCTGTAGGACCGTGTTGACAGATGTTGGCCATGTATGTACCATACATGTCCTTCCGGTACTGCACACTTCATGTAGTTGTGCCTCATAATGATGTATGTTGGGATCTTGAGTGTGTTCAATGCCGCATATGTGGGGTGACTGACAATCTTGCTTACTTCTCCTCTGCACTGCAGGGCTCCTGCTGTCCATCGGCCATTCCCAGACCTGGCAACGATGGTGGAACGGGACAGCATCCGACGGTACCGCTTCACCAGGCAGCTGATTGAGGATTTGGCAGTGCAGTTGTCCCCACATTTGCAGCCTGGCCGGCCGTATCCTACAGCGCTGACCCCCAAGGTGAAGGTGATGGCAGCCCTACACTTCTTTGCCACCGGTACCTTCCAACATACTGTGGGGACTGCTGGTGGGATGTCACAGACCATGTTCAGCCGTGTGCTCCGCGATGTTTTGGCGGCAATGTTGCTCTTCCTGAACCGGTACATCTATTTCCCTAGACTGCGACGACTCACTGACGTGAAGAGTGACTTTTATGCCCTGGGGAGGATGCCGCATGTAATTGGCTCCATTGATGGGACACATGTGACTTTGGTACCACCACAGGCCCAGGAGCAGGCCTACAGGAACCGCAAGCACTACCACTCGGTCAATGCACTGGTGGTGTGTCTTGCAGACATGACCATCACACACGTGTGTGCCCGTTTCCCTGGTTCAGCACACGATGCCTTTGTGATGAGGAGTAGTCGCATCCCCAGGATGATGGCACAGATGCAGAACCAGCGTGCCTGGCTTGTCGGTGTGTACTGACTTTGTGCCATTGTGTGTGATCTGATCTGTAGTATTCCGCCCACTTTTCCAAGTCAGCTAATGTGCACTTGTCTGTCCGTAGGTGACTCGGGATACCCCAACATGCCGTGGTTGCTGACACCCCTCAGGAACCCTGTGACACCTGCCCAGATGCGCTACAATGAGGCACATGGTCGGACCAGGAGAGTGATTGAGCGGACCTTTGGTCTCCTGAAGAGCCGCTTCCGCTGCCTGGACAAGACCGGAGGGTCCCTCCCATATGCCCCTGCGAAAGTGTGCAAGATTATCATCGTCTGCTGCATGCTCCACAACCTGGCAGTGCGGAAGGAGTTGCCTCTCATCCAGGATGACAATGACCAACATCCGCCACCTGTGGAGGATCCTGGCCTGGACCACGATGCCAGTGACGATGATGATGATGGTGATGGTGATGGTGATGTCCGCACACAGCTCATCACCAACTTCTTTAGCTGAATGTGAGTATCCTGAGGTGTCATGTCAATGATGTGAGTTGGCATGATGTGTGGGTGGTGCTCTGGTGCTGTTGGAGTGTGTCCATGGGCTACTTGACTGGATGTGTGTTGCGATGTGTGGTGACAGGTGGGCTGTACTCCCCAACAGTGTTGACATGCTAACTTGGTTCTGGGTGGGTATCTTGTAACATGTATTGTGCATGAGTTTTGCTGTTCTGTCCTGTACTCCATTGCTTTTGACTGTGTGTCATTTCTGTCCTTCACAGGGTACTTTCAGATTCGTTTGGTCAACTGTGTCCACCGACGACGTGATTGCACATCCAGGCTGGTAGCTGTTGTGTCCCTACAGGTGATGTGCACCACACCCATGGACTTCCTTCCGTCTACAGTTGTTGACTGTGTGCCCGCTACCAGGTGGGGTTACCTTGCATCTGTAGTGGTTACGGCATGTTGCAACTGTGTAATAAACCTGTGCTTCACTTTGTGATGTGCGTTGTCTGTGGTCACACATTTGACTGCCATTTGCTTACTGCACCAGTGGGCTACTTGACTACAACTGGGAATGGGTGTGGTGTCTGTGCATTGCACCGTCTTCCCTGGCAACATCAGTGTAGGCAATGAGTCAGATGGCCTAGGTGTGTATGTGTCGTGTAGCCCTGGTGGTGTGTCTCCCTCATGTGTGTCACGTTGCCTGTACTCACATGCCTGTGTTGTCCTTGCTGTTGCAGTTCGCATACACAGTGTAATTTTGCAGTTCATCATCCCCATAACAGCACCCACGTTGGAATCACGACAGAGGCAAGTATGGTGTATTAGTGTGTTTATTGTGATACATTTGTGTTAATAGTGCATAGGATGGGTTGTGCTGTACATGAATCTTGCAATCCCAAGTTCCTAGGTGAATTGAAAGTCCGGGTAGACAGGATCCCCAGTATCGGGGCCACAGTTGTCTGACACATTGGTCCAACTTGTACTCCCCATGCAATGTGTGGGAGTAGTGTTGCCGTCCAACAGGGTGAACAGTCTGTGCACAAAGGCGAACATCCAGAACAGGTTCAGGCTTCCTGGGAGCTGCGCTTGGCCATCGGCCTCTCACTTTTCCCTCCTCGGACGACCCCTCTTCTTGGGGGGGCCCTCAAGTGCAGGCTGCTGCGGTGCAGGGGACTCTCCGCCAGAGTCCTCCTCCCTCCCTGTGGCAGTTGCAGTTTGTTCGGCACCAGATGTTGTTGGCACACAGGGAGGTGTGGACTGGTTGCTGTTCATCTGGCGGAGGCATTGTAAAATGTCCCTGTGCACCGCCGTCATCTCATGCAGTGCATCCCACTTGGACTCCACGCGGGACATGTGTGAGTCCACACGGGACATGTGTGACTCCACGTGGGACATGTGGGAGTCCAAGCGGGCATGATGGGCAGCCTGCTGCTGTTTAATGTCTCTGAGGAGCCCCACTACCTGGCTGAGCTCTCCGGTGCTGGACTGGTACGCATCAGCTATGCGTACCAGTTGTGGGTCGTCATGCACACCAGCAACGTCTGCAAGCAGCGACCTCTGTCTCCCACTCCTCCCACCACCCCTGCTGACATGTGCAGTGTGTGCAGTGGCACGCACAGATAACCCTGGTCCACCTTGGGGGTTGGTGGTGGTGGTGGTGTCCATGGCCCCAGGTTGGTCCAGGGTCACTGTGCTGGTGTTGCTCCTTATTCTGTCCATGTCGGCAGGGATGGTATTCGTGGTGACAGTCGTTGTAGGGGTGGGTGCAGGGGGTGCAGCTGGTGGTCCTGCTGGTGCTGCAGCTGGTGGTCCTGCTGGTGCTGCATGTTGACTTGCACCGGATGTGCCAGGTTGTTCTTCATCGTCCGAGGAGGACAGAGGCTGTACGACGCCAGTGAGCTCGGCATCCTCTTGAGCCTGGGACTGGGACTCCTCAGCGTCTGCTGCTGTGTCCCCATCATCACCTGTTTTTGGGAGACACAAACAATGTATGTCATGTTTCTGCAGGCATCAATGGTTGACACACATGACATTTGTGACTGTGCCTCTGGGTGCGGGCCTGTACATTGCATTGTCCTAAGTCGTCACAGTCAGGGGTTGATATTGGTGTGGCACATTGTCCTGCATTATTTGGGCATTTCTATGTATTTTCTGGGGTGTGAACATGGTCTGCATTGCTTGTGTTTGGTTGACAGCCGGACCTCCTTCCCACCCAGCCAACCAGTCAGTTATCCCACCATGGACTGTGCTTGCATTGCAGGGAGTGTAAGTTGTCTCTCAGGATGTCAGTCAGTGGTTTCCTGCTGTTTGTTGGTGCACAGTTGGCAGCAGGGCCTTGTGCTCCCCACAGCAGTAGCCAGTGTCACCCATCTTGTGAGTCCTTCTCCACTCCCTGTGATGTGAGCATGGTTCAGGGTGGTGTTGATGGGCCAGTTGTGAGGCTGAGCAATGTCTGTGACTACGACTCCCATCATGCTATTGCCTCCACCCCCTTCCCAGCATGCCCATGCTTCCTTCCTTTTGACTCTGCTTCCCTGTGGGTTGGGCTGGCTGTGCTGACAGGATGGCTGGGAGTGTTGTCCTGGCAGTTGTTTGGCTAAGAGTCCCAAGAGTGTCCCTGTGCTTCACACAACATAACCCAGGGTGGTGGTGCTTTGTGGGATCTTGTGTTAGGATGGAGGGCATTGCATTCTACCAGGTGGGTACTGTGGAGTTTGTGTTGGGGGGTGTGAGGGGAGGTGCTGGTGACTATAGTCAGTGCTGCAAGTCCCCCTTCCCACCCAGCCAGCCAGATATCCCGCCATGGAACGTGCTTGCATTGCAGGGAGTGTAAGTTGTCTCTCAGGATGTCAGTCAGTGGTGTCCTGCTGTTTGTTGGTGCACAGTTGGCAGCAGGGCCTTGTGCTCCCCACAGCAGTAGCCAGTGTCAGCCATCTTGTGAGTCCTTCTCCACTCCCTGTGATGTGCGCATGGTTCATGGTGGTGTTGATGGGACAGTTGTGGGGGGGGCAATATGTGTGACTGCGACTCCCATGATGCTATTGGCTACAC